>CM061115.1:11941855-12253855 GCA_030770115.1 Daphnia galeata | reverse complement strand
CAACGGGCGAACGGGTTAAACAATAAGCGGTTCTATATTATACTAAGATAACGGAATGAGAAATCTGATAAGGCGTTAAGAGATCTTCCAGCAGGGACACAAACAGAAGCATTCCAGAGGGAATCTTGGGTTCGCTGCTCGTGGTGCCAGCATCAACATTTCAGTTTTGAGCGCGGACATTATTGGGAATCTATATGGGTTTGTAGGAAGACAAACTATATAGGGAGCTCAGCAAATGTCGTCGTCGAGCCGTTGATCTATATAGTTAGAAAAGAAAAGACAGAGCAGGGTAAAAGCTTGTGAATAAAAGCATCTGTAGATTTGAAGCTGGAAACGAGGGAAGATATGCGGGGCACCACCGACCATCAAACATCTTTTTTCCTTCACTTTCAGCCGTACAGTACAGATGTGTATGTATACTTTGCTAAATGCTGGTCGATGTTGGATGGAAAAACATAGAGAGAAAGAGAGTTAGCTTGGGCTAAATACTTTCATGAAAAAAAAAAGGAAGAAAAAGAACAGCAGTGTGAGTATATGTATAGTTTGGGGCTGCTGGAGGAGAGCCAGTGTTGACCGCCGCCATTGGGGTCCATCAGCAAACATCATCCATTGTCATGTGGGGTGCTTATATCTATACTTTTCTTTTCTTTTTGTCCCCTCTATATACTGATGGCAATCCCCTTCATCACCAGTATGGCCAACGGTCTTTTCTTCTTCTTGTACTACCATCACGGAAAAGTTCCTTATTTTTTAACCTCGTCGTGAAGGTTTGCACTCGCTCGTACCCGAATTGCTCAGCTTCCGTTTGTAGTTGCGGTGCATCTGGGCTCTATCAACAATATATTTTATTCCCTATATTACCCAAAAAGCCATGACCCGTTTGTGCCTTGTTTGCAGCTGGACCTTCCTTCTCTCTTCCATTTTATTAACACTCCTACGCAGTTGGGTTCTAATATAGTAGTAGTAGCTCAGTACTATAAATAAATGGCTCTCAATTTTGGAATCGCCTTTTTTATGATGAAGATTGTTTTCCCTTATTCTATACTAGACTAGACTATAGTGTAACATCCGACTCCATGTCATTCACTTGACGAGTGTCTTTTATACTGGAGTTGATTTATTCAAGCTTGTAATCATGTTATTGCTTGACTTTATATTGGCATCCTTGTTGAAATAGTAATCATAGTACTTGCTGTGATGCTCTAACAGATTAACTTGTTCCCCCCCCCCCTGTCTGGATTGCTCTTGTACACGGGGACAGTACACAGACTGTCGGGAATGTTCATTTCGTCATAGTCGGTGGCATTCTCCAATCTCGAGGGGCACTTGGCCGTTGATTTGTAATAAACTAAAGGGCAACACAACTGCTCATCCAAGTACTTCAACGTTTTCTATTGTCAATTCGACATCGTTGGCCGTTTTTTTTTTTTTGTCCTATCCTTACCCTGCTATAGATGTGCTTGGCTGTCTTTTTTATCCTCCTCTTCTCTCTCGGTAAACATGATGTTGAAAGGCGCACATATATATCTCTCTGCTAGCAGAAGAGAGGGGGCTCCATCACAAGAGCTCTCGCAGAGAGAAAACTCTCTATTGTGTATAATGGACCCTCTCATCTATTCATAGACCACGCCGGTTTCAATAGGTACAACATGATTCAGAAAGAAAAAGAAAGGCCATGTCGACAAGCTCCTCTCTACTGTTGTTGTTCGTTCGAGCTACCTATAGTTTAGTGTATAGACTAGAATACATAACATGACGGGAACGGAGACAACAACAGGGCATTAGTCGCTGGTAGCATCGACAAGAACAACAACGGCGAAGGAGCGCCTTAGATACGCGTCAACCATCTCTACTCCGTGGCATTTAGAGATGATAAGGAGGTAAAAGAAAAGATGCCATTCATATATTCATATGTGTAAATCTTGAGCCTATAAGAATAAGAAGGAACGAAAAAAAATCGGTCTTTTGTGTTATATTGGGGCTCTTCCGTTTGTGTATAATCAACGCTGGAAAAGCCCCCGCCCTTTAAATATATTTAAAAAAAATTCTTCATTCAAATTTTTTTTTAAGGGGATTTTCTTTTGATAGGTGGATGATAGGCATTGTGATTTCCAGTACACTCCCCTCATGAAATCATACGAGAAATCTTACCGGTTTTAGGCCCAACGAAAATACTCCAACTGCCTTTGTATACGTAATTTAGCGCGCAATTCAAATCGACCGAACTTTTTTTTATTACAAATACAATTGCGCTAAAAGAACAGAAAATGTCTGTTGAACTAATCATCTTCTCCACAAAAAGAACATTTGTCCTTGTGTTTGCGATCCCCTTGTTCTGCACTCTCCGTTTTGTGTGTGTGTTGCATTATTAGAGTCGACGATGAAGACCTTAAGAGAGAGAGACACAAACTCGTCGTCGCCGCTGTTCACAATAACGCAGCATGTGTTCCGATGTGTGTATAGCTCGTAAGTGTAGTGGTTGTATATGTGGGGCTGCTCCCATACAGACAGTTCAGTGTTAGCAGGCCATGGGGGGGGGGGGGGGGGGGGGGGGGAAAGTGTATAGAAGCGCACAAGCACATTTTCAATGATCAGAGGGGCGTGTGGAGGGAGTGAGAATAGGGGGGGGCAACCCGGCGTGAAATGGCCTCAATAGCATAGTAGGCTTTACACATCGCTTGGTCTCTTCTGAGCTGCAGCATTATTTCCCTCACAGGTTTTTTTCTTTTCTTGTGTGTGTCCCCCTCTTTTCAACAACGTATACCTTTCCCCATTTTTCAAAAGAAATGTATGTAGGCCTATACAGCACACACCGTTAATACATGTACATAGTTATTGTAACCACCAAGAGAGAGAGAGAGGAGGACATTAGCAAAAGTGCACCTGGACAAATCGGCAGACTATAGGCCGATGTCATCGATGGAATAGTAGGACAACAAACAAAAAAAAAATGTCGTCAAATTGAGTCAAATGTCTTTCTATAAGATTTATTCGATCATACCATCTTTCCAACAATATAGCCAGTGCAAGGAAAACCTGGCAGATTGGAGTATAATTTACTTGTTTAAGGGGCGGAGTATACTGCCGTATAGCAGAGTAGGAGGAAAGGTCTTTTCGATGGTGGTGGTGAGGGAGGTATCGATCGACGCGTTATTAATCTGTCTAGATATAATAGGCCGACGCTGATGGCACATATATAACAGCGGCAGATCTTTACAATGGCAAAGGCCGGTGGCTGGCAGGGCTGGGCTGGCTCTCTAAAGGTTGCTGGATGTACTGTACGTTGTTGGTGGGCGCATCCAGCGGGAAAGCAGAAGAAAATGATGAGCGCTCCCTCGTTACGTGCGCTGCTGCAGCGTGCTCTCGACGTCTCATATGTCACGTGGGAAGGAGAATTTTGGAACCCCCCAGTTCTCTGCTCTCTGCTCTTCCACATATTCGGGGCGAGTATAGAAGATGAGAGGTGGCTGCTGTTGGCCTGTTTGATGGCTGTCATCCTTTTTTTCTTCTTCTTCTTCTCCTTTTGCGCGTCCCCGTGTTTTTGTTGTTGTTCTCCAGCTCCTCTTGTGCTGCCGTTGGCCAGGCCTCCTATACAGCTCCAACAACTATAGGAAGAATGGGGAAATAAATAAAAGGAACGAAAGAGAGAGAGAAAGAAAGAAAGACAAACACACAGAGAGAAAAGAGCGACGTCTACACTTTGGACCGCGTCTCTTCCTTAATGAGTGTCGATAATTCACCCCGAGCTCGCCCCTATTTCTTATTTTTCTTTTTTTTTTCCCCCTTTTGGCTCCTGCAGCTGAGCGCCCATCACAAATCAAACCGGACTGGAGAAATATTTTCCCGCGGACTCTCTTTTTTTAAACTTGGAGGGTTTATGTCGTCGTTGAGGTGCCATGAAAATGGTGGACTACGTGGGTGTTCCGCTATATTATTTTCCCGTTTACAGACGTTGTTCACTGGCTGCTCCTTAATTTTGACTCTTTTCCCTCCTTCCGATCGATACATCTTCTCTGGTGTGCTTTTCTATCCACCCCTATGCTATCGCGCGTTATTTCCGACCGAAGAGATTTCTTACCCTTTTTACCCAGTCCTGTCAGATCAGTCATGGTGGTCTTTGTCTACGAAATTGTATTTCCTGATTCAGAATAATCGATGCCAACCTCTGACGAAGAAATGGCTAATTCGAGCAAAGGTTTTTTTTTTTGTTTTCGATTCGAACCAGCGGAATATTAAAAGAAACTGGCCATCACCGGTTGCAGTTCCACTTCCTGGTGTCGGACAACTGAAGGATATCAGCATCGAGATCATTCGATGACTTCCTTTTCTCCCATTCTTTTCTTTATTTTTTTTCTTTTATTTTTTGGGGGGTTTTGTTTGAAGGGGGATCCTCGCCCATCAGCTGATCCTTATCTTTTCCGGAGTGTTTCTTTTTATTCGACGGTCCCCGCCCACGAGAATAGATCGAGCGTTTCGGATATACGTCGAGTTTGAGAATGGAGCAACTACGTAGCTCTCTTATCATCCGAGACAGACTATCGACTATAGTCCTTGAACAAAGCCCACGGGCGCATATACATATAAACACTCCCCGGCTGCACCTTGTACAGGTGTCGGTTGGAGTCGTAACTCTTCCGGCCGTCCGTTCAAATCACATTGAAATCATTTCCTAAAAAAAAAAAGAAATATGAAATCTCTTTTTATCTTCATTTTGGAGAGAGAACTATTTGTTTATATTTTGGGTGTCTTCAACATGGGAAATAGTGGCGTAAGCAAAAAGGAGGGAAAAAGATGACAAACATGGTTACTAAAGCCATTCGTCTTCGGTGTGAAACCCGTACGTAGACCTATAAGCCATGATCCTCCAGTTGAGTTTTTCCCATTAAGTTTTGTTTGGATTTATTCTCAAAATGAAACGAGTCGTCGCTATGGCGCTGTACATAGCTACGTCGACATTTATTCCCTTTACTCCTTTTCGATATGTTTTATGGTTAGCTGCCGTACATATCCGGGCGCGTCGTTAACTCGAAAATAAATAAGACACACAGAGCGCAAAGGGACATATGTAAAGAGACAAAGATTTACGTATAATTTTCTACCCAGAGAAGTTATTGGTACAATGTATAAGCAAGAACTACTACACACACACAGATGTTCTCTGCGCACTGGATGAATCTCATTATCGCGCTCGCCCGCTTCCAGGATAAGAGCAGCAAAAGAAAACTAGGAGAGTAGAAGATGGATCATTAATTTCATGTCGGTGATGCGGTTAGGTTAGAGCACTGATGTGCGAGTCTATTATATAGTACATTACGCTCGTTCGATACATTCGTACCCTTGGTTATTGTGTGCAGTGCTCACATCATTAGTGAGCTCGTCAATTTGCTACTTTTTTTTTTTTTTTTTTTGGGGGGGGGGGGGGGGTTGGTTGTTTGGTTCTCTTTACAAGTCAGTAATAGCATCGAGCCTGGCCAAAGTAAACGATACCAAATAGGGTTGAATGAAATCAACGCTTGTTTGTTCCTTTCGTCATCTAAAACTGATTCGATCTTTTTAAAAAGATGTTTTAAGTCATCCATCGATCCACGGATTTGACGTATTGAGATGTCTCCATTTTGCGTGGAACGTTCTATTTGAATTGTTGAATCGAGTTGTTTTGGGGTCATAAGGAACAAGACAACGTGATTTGCTGCCGAGCGATGCGTCCGGTTGATATTTCACCTTAGATGGGGGGATCGCTCAGCGAAGCTATGGCGACAGCACATAGTCGATTCTCATGAAGCATGAAAGAACATACTTGTATAACTAAGGACAACAAGAAAAAGAGAGGGAGAAGATAGAGAGAGACACCACCACCATGCATTCAAACTGCTGCTGGCCGTGCCACTAGATTTATTTCCCCCCTCCATTTTTAGAAGAAGAGTTGAGGCAAGAGAAGAAACCAAAACACGGCACCAAGACACAAGGACAACGTGAGAAACCAAGAAAATAAAGAAGAAACGAAAAAGAAAAAAAAACAAAACAAAACATGCACGCGAAAAAGGACACAAGAACCCGCACGGTCACGCAACTCTTCGACGCTCGAAGTTGTCCAATAAAAAGGGGAACGTCGATATTTCTTCGTTGTCTTACGTAAAAAGAACTGATGTACACATCAGTACCCATAAAAAGAAGGAAAAAAAACTGGGACCTAAAGAGTTCCTTGGACTGTTCACAATTCGAATCAGCGTGACTTGGCTCGTTTTTTTCGGTCATTCAACTAGCGAAAATCTCTTTTTGCATGAATGGTCCTCTAGCCTTACGTAGGATTCCTTTCTATCGTCCTTTAATACGACTTGAGAGAGATAAGACACATGAAAATATCCAAAATCAAAACTTTCTTCCAAAAATGGTGAACCAACTCTAAAAATTTAAACAGGAAAAGACGAGCGCTTCCATAAGTATTCGATTATAAATTTGAGTGGACTTACCAGCAGTTAAAAGTTGTACTTCTTTGATTTCCATGCTGTCAGTTGGGTGGCCATATTTTTAAAGGAATCCTGATTGCTGGTTGTTTCAAACAACTACGTAAGGGTATTTCGCATTGCTACGAGTTTCCCTTTCACTCTTTCAGTCACTTGAATTCAATAACCCTTCCGATTTTCAACTAGGTTTGTAGAGATAACTACGAAAAACGATTCGAAACATGTAGAGCAAGAAATCTTGAGGTTCGAGCGTGAAGATGACTAGTGCAAACTCGCAGACTGCAGAGTGCAGACGACTGAATTTTCAAAACATTTGACAACTCGAATTTGTTTTAATCGTTGCCAAATATTTCAAGTTCAATTGAAATTTAAAAATAAGAACTAATAGCGTGACCAATTTTAAATAATAGTAAATTTGAAAACAGTAAAAATAATTCAAATCCCACAATGAATTAGGTGGATTGAGATCTGTTTCCGAAAATCAAAATTATTTCGAAATCACGCAATAATAAAATCGGATTTTTCAGGCAAAATAATATTAAAACAATAAAAATAAGTCGATAAAAGGAATCTAAGATTTGAAAATATTTTCTGAGGATTGCCGAGGATTTGATCCTCGGATTACATATTCGAACGTGATGAGATAGGGTTGATTGAACCCATTGAACGTTATCTCAAGTTAATTTGTAATTAATCAATTATGCCTTTGAATTAAATGTAATTAAGCAGAAAAATAAAAAACCTAGGAATTAAACCGAAATTAGTCAGACATTTTCGCTTACGTGTTAATTATGACTTACGATTCAACGGCACTATTTGAAGTCCATCGTTCCTTCCCCTTATTAGTTATGATTCCATACGTAACGCGTCGAGTCCGCTCACCACTTGACCATGAGCGGATATGGTATCTTGTTTTTTTTGTTGTCGACATTTTACAAAAAGTTTTACAATAAATGAAACTTGAAATGAATTTATGGTAAAAAATTGGACAATCGAATTTTCTTTAATCGTTGCCAAATATTTCAAGTCAAACCGAAATTTAAAAATAAGAACTAATTAGCGTGACTAATTAATAATAGTAATTTTCAAAACAGTTAAAATAATTCAAATGCCACATAGACGTGGATTGAGATCCGTAATAAAATCAGATTTTTCAGACTAATTATTATTGAATTAATCAAAATAAATTGAGGATAATAATTTGAATTTGAGAAAAATATTTTCTATAAATGGATATTTTTTCAACGCTTGTTATATTCAAAAACCTTACTTTTAAAGTGTAAATTAACTAGTAACTACTCTGAATGATGAAAGCCGTGACGACGACAACAAAGAAAAAAGGATCAAGGAGAATTGTGTCCACGTCGAGTGACGACACACAGTGCATCGAGGGGACGTCGAACGTCTGTGAAAGAAGAAAGAGGAGCTATTTCGTTTGTTGTTATTTCTTTGTTCTTGGGTTGTTTCGCTTAACGGTATATAGGCCTAAGTACTGTATAGCGTGACGAGGTGCTGAGATCCTTTTGAATAATCCTATATTGTTGAAAGGTATGCGCACACATGATTTTCTCTACTACACAGATAGGAGAAATGACAGTGAGCTGTAGCGATAGAATAAGAAGCGATTTGCATTCTCTTTTCGCTTGAATGATCATCGCTACTTTTTTTCATGTCCTTTGTGCCTTGTCCTTTTTTTTTTAAATCTAAAGACGATGGCTCTTTGACCGCATCCCCACACATTTTCTCTTTCTTCTGCTGTTCAAGCATCAAGAAGCATCAAAACAAATAGACAAAAGTCTTTGCCTTCATCCAAACAAAGAGAATAGGAGAGAAGCCCAGTCAATGTGCGCTAGACTGAAAGAGAGAGCAGAGTCTATAATCCCCTCGTTGGTGGACGTTGGTCTTAATGCTGGCCACCACCAGCGTGCCGCCCTCTTCACACGTCGGCGTTTGTGTTGACTGGTGAACGCCAGTTTTCGAGTCATCACTTGTGTCGTTTGTCCCAACACTCCCACCTCCTCCTCCTTCAGAGGAACTTGCGTGGGTCTTTTCTATTTTTTTTTTTTCACCTGTCGGTTAGTTTTATTTAAAAGTTCTTCCGTCCCCTTGACCGGCCAAGACGTTTCATCACTGCCCGATCGTCGTTTCTTCTTCTTCTTCAGTCGTTTTACCTTGTTCAGGTGTCCCTTTTTCGTGTTGTTGTTGTCATCATTTCTCCCGGCTTTTACATCTGCCCAGCATGGATGGTTAAAGTTGGTCACCGGCAGCCGGAATGCAACGTCCCCATAATAATAAGTTCCCACCGTGAAGGAATAAAACAAGAGAGACGAAGAAAAAGAGCCGAACAAGACGGGAGAGAAAGAAAGAAGGATTGTTTATCTAGGCAGTTGGTCGTGTCGAGAGCTGATCAAACAAGGATTTCGGACAGGAGTTGTTCTCCATCTCTCTTTCTCTTCGTCACAAGACGAAAACGACAACGGCCAGTTTGACTTTTTCTTTCTTAGTGTCGACTATACGTTGAATGAACGCGTACCTATCGTCCCGTTGGGTTCCCCCCTTTATAAAAACGTTTTTTTTTTTTGTCTTTTTCTTCCCTCGCGTACCCATCAAGCCAAAAAGCAACCGTTATATCCCAGGTGTATACCTAATTAATGATCCCACTGACGTGCTAGCATATGTTCACGTAGAAGGATTGAGTCTCCTGCTGCCGTTGGGTCTCTCGCGCCGTCCCAATGCAGAAAAACGACGAGAGACTGGGGTGGTGAATTAATGAGCACGTCAACTGCGAGACTTTCTCTGCTTGCTGCTATCAAACTCCGCGTGCGTGTGTGCCGTGCTGCAACGCTTGGAATACTCATTTTCATTTTGGTCGTTTTTCTGCCCTTTCTGATTTGTCTCTTTCGACGATTCCTTGGTCGTGGTTTTGGAAAGTTGTTTACTCGTTTGGCTTCAAAGACAGAAATAGGTATAGAGAAGAAGAAGAAGAAGAGACTGACCAAGAGGAGGACACTCGGTCACTTTGGTGTGATCGCTGGCCATGTAGGAACAACATTCTTTTCGACTCCCCTACTCCGGTGGGCTAGCTTTATGCAAGGCATGTGTATATGGCCCAGTCGTGTGTCTTGTGATTATTATTATGGTCGATTCCTATCGAGAGAGAGGCCGAGAGAGAGGCAAACGTCGATCCGGACAGTAGATTACGCACACCTTCACGGACCTACCGCGGCGGTACCTCACATTATATACCCAACAGGAAGGAAGGAAGGAACCAGCGACAATATTTATGGCGGGGTTGATATGGCACGGGAGGTCAAGAGGCTGATAGACTTGCGCTCACACCGTCACGTAACATATAAATAATAACCATCAGGAATAACACACTCAACATTTTCGACTGACTGACTGACTTTTTTTATCTCTTACGGAGGGGGATGGAGGAGGATTTTATCATTGAGGTATCTCCAAGAAACACAAGACAGATACAATGCTATACAAGCGTTTCAACTTGTTTTCGACCCCCATTTTTTTCCTCTGTAAACATCGAGAAAACTTGAAAAATAAGGAGTTATTTTTTTTTTAAACGGTTCGATCGTGCTTCGTTAGATGGCGGTTGAAAATTAAAACTTCTAATTGAAAACCATTTAATAGAAAATTGAATCATTCTTGAAATTCAATAAATAAAGTACAGGCCTATCCCCACTTGTTGCAAATAATAATCGAATGAGCCCTGTGGGCTCAGTTCAATCGGATGAGAATTTTAAAAAACGGAATAGTCTTTGCTGACTGTGTATTAAAGTGCTAGTGTACTCACTTGTTTGTTGCATCATGTCCGACATATTCAAACTTCTAATGATACATTTTTTTATTTTATCAATGAAAGACCCCGAAACGCTTGTGGGATCATACGCACTTTGACACTTGAGTGCACATTGGGCCAACAACGAGAATGACGGCCAAATTTTTTGCCTGGCAACTGACTTTTTAAAAAGTAGAAACATGAAAACGAGTCGCCGTGACTAGACGACTTGATTTGCTAACATGATGAATGCTCCCGAGAGTTTGACGGGTCGCCGATCCGTTTGGTTTTTCATTAGCTATCGGAATCTATCCTTGCGCGTCCGTGAACTTATTTTTCGAATGTGGCTTATTATATAAATTTGGAAGGACAGACAAACATATGATAACCAACCACACGTGGCACAGCTATAGTGTGTACATGCCTTTGACAAAGTCGTTCCCTTTTTTTAGATTTCATATCCTGGAAAAAGTCAAAGTTGAAGTCAAATCTTTTAGAATATTTTGGGAGAAACAGCAACAAGTGGGTCCGGCTTAAAGTCTGAACAAAATTTTAAAATCCGAAAGGAGAAAATATAATTGGAAAAGAATAAAGAAACAAAAAAAAATAGACCCAACAACATGTTACAAGAAAGTCTTGTTGTCAATTAACCGTGGCCTCCAACTGTTACATACGCAGTCCTTCTTTTTTTCAAAAGGAAGAAGGGCACACTTGTTCATAAGCTTATATTCATTTCCCTCGCTGTCGCCGTCCCTTCTTCTCGGCTTTAGTTTGACATTAGTTGAAACAAAATCAAAACAAAGCCACAGTGCATCAGGATGTCGACCACACGTACGACTACCATTTTGTTGAGTATAGAATTATAGGGACACGGAGACGTCGGCGAGGTGAAACTTTTGTGTTTTTCGTTCTATACAGATACCGTTCCCGAAATCCAAGCGACAGAAGAACTAACAGCATAATATAAACTTTGGAATAACAAATAAACCTGTAAAACGCGGTAGCTAGGCAACATGTACTAAAAACCGGTTTATATTGTCAGTACATCTTTATATGTTTGAAAAGGGCTCGTTTTGATTTTGGGGATCGCTCTGGTGTTTGAACTTGCTGGAAAAGTGATGGTGCTGTATGTATATATATGCGCCGCCCCTGTTAGTTTTGTTGCCCGAAAACGGAGCCCCCATTCGACATAACAAGCGAAGCAATTCGGCGCTCTCGGGTGTGCCATTAAATCCAGAAGAACAGAGGGTCGCTCCGCAGGAGGAACTTAAAGAAGAAGAAATGTTCTTTTTATTTTTTAAGAATCTGGAGCAGTTTCTACAACATTGCAGAGGGAACCCCCGCAGAGCCGGTTATATATCTTATAATACTTTTTGTCCTCATCTTCTTCTTCTTTTCATGCCTCTTTTTTTTTATCGCTCTGGTTTTTGAAGCTCTCATTCCCCCTCGCCATCTCCTTCTCTCTCTCTCTCTTGGTTGTCGTTAAAGGCCTGAAACTTGCGCATGTTTTCACCGTAGATCGTATAGATCTGTCACCGTCCGAGCGCTCTAGACGAGTGTTTTCTTCTCTATGTGTGTGGGTCTGTCTCTGTCATTCCCTCTCACTTGTCTCTCAATCACTTTCAGGCCTATATCGCTGGGCCAGTTCAGCTAGCACACACACACACTTTTACCAAGGATTCATCTTCAACTTTTAGACTGTCGCCCACCGTTTTAACGACTCCACACTATTATTATTCAGACAGTTTTCATTTGTGAAAGAATAGATCACGCGCGTCAATCGCTTGATTTTTTGTGATGAGGCCAACAAAATGCAAAACATTTATTTATTAGGCCTTAAAATCATCGTGGAAACAACAACAGTCATAATAGAAGATGATCATTTTTCAATAATTCAGACGATAGTATTAGTCGACACTTATAAGGGTCTGTTGTAGATTAGCACAACTGAAACATTAATAAGGAATCCGTCTAACTGTATGATCATAATTCCTTGTCAGAAAAGTTAGAACAATAGAGTCGTTTAGCTCGGGTGATACGGGAGTAGAGTTATCGGGCAATAGGGGCTATACAGACACACTCTTTTTGAAAAACACAGAAACCCCATATTAGCCTTTGTATTTGTGTATAGCATTGCCGCACGGCATTGATGGAATGCTTCAAGCTTTCGTTTATATACAGAAACGTTTGCCATAGTCTCAATGTATTTGTTTTCATTTTTGTTTTCCTTCCTTGTTTTTGAGAAACTAATAAGAATAATAAAAAGAAAATGTTAGTTACGTCTCTCTCTCTCTCTCTCTCGGCCTCGTTATGGACGCATATTATAAGAAGCACAATAACAAAACACGTGCAGAGACTGCCGAGATTTTCTTCGAGCTGAAAAATAGCTCTATATAGAGTCTCACTATTTTCTACAGTGTTTTCACCCCCCTACGAATGATGGATTGGTGTGTTTGTGTATGCGGTCTCATGCAATGGAGGATACACAACAGCGATACTGCGATACTATATGCGCACCACTTCTGGGCTGTTTTGTTGTTGTATATACTCTCCTACTATACTTCACACAGACCTCGTTGGCCTAGCTAGCTAGCTAGCTGCCCTTATAGCTGTTGGTGTGTTGTTGTCGAGTTGAGTTACTTGTATATAGACTTGAGTTAATACTACACATCATGTATGCTGAAGTCCGATCGGATTTCATCGACATGTGACTGCTTTCAGATTTCAGTCGCAGGTGAAGTGGAATTCACTCCCAAATCAAACTAACGCACATACACACACACACAATTACGCGTCGCATTTGAATGTGTTTTGTTGTGTGTTGGTTTTCTGGCGCGTTGTGCGTGTGTACTGGAAAAGTGGAAAGGTGTCGGAAAGAAGCCGAACTAGAGCGATTCCAAACATGACGATTAGAGCTCTCCCATCGCGCGCACACGCTCACGATGGGAACAGGTTGCAGCAGCCGAGTGGTATACGTATGCCGTATTATTTCGTTCCATTGACTAGGGGTGGATGGAGGGTGGCCGCCTGTCAGCGTGCGTGATGTGCGTGTGTTTCATATCCCCGTTGATTTCTTCTAACGTTACTTTTTTTTTTTCACCCGAAAAAGAAATGATTTGTGCGTGTAAGCCGTAACCGTCGTGTTGTACAGCATACCGAGTTTGAACCCGTTAAACAATTTAGAATTTTTCTTTTTTTTTCTAGTTTTGTTTTTTGAGCATTTTTGGTTAGCTCCGGTTTCGCATTTCTTTCTCGTATCGTTACGAGATTTACGAGCTTGTATTAAATAGACCAGCACTGTTCGAGTTTCCCCATTTTGTTTTGTCACGTTGGAATAATCGGCCAAGAAGGTTTTCTTTAGACACTTGTCACCTTTGAATTGATCCCTTGTCATATTGTTTAGTCAATTGATTCAATTATTTATCGTCCTTCAAATTGGCTGACGGAGAGAATTTGCCATAGCATCACCCACGCAATTGGTATTAACCAATTCCACATGCTGAACTGCTTATTATACACTTGCCAATTTGATTGGAAACTTAAATAAGAAGAAGACGTTAGGTGTTGGTTGGGCTGCCACGACATCACCAGAGTAGAGGTCAAGGCTTGTGGTTATAATCTCTTGGTTTTCCCACTTCTTCTTCTTTTTCTATTTGGTTGCTGCCCTTGTTTCCCTGGCTCAACTCGACTTGTGCTGCTGAGCTTCTATAGAGTCGGAGCAGCACAAATCATTTTTCTTCTTCTTCTGTACATATAGCAAAGGCGAAGGGACTCGACAAGAGGAGGAACGATAAGATAATCTCACGAGCCCCGACACCCCACCCCTATCGAGAAGGGTTATCCTGAGCAGCATTCGCTCCTCCGACTTATTGTTATTGTTATGATTTTAAAAATGGAAAATTTAGATATGCACACAGAGCATGAATATGTGTGGCCAGAAATTCTCTTCAGAAATTGGACACAAGTTATACAGAAAGAATCCAACAAGAAAGGAAGCCCCTTTTTTCGACGAAAAGAGATAAATTAGTAGAAGGAAACTGTTCACGGACCCCAAATCAAACTTAACTTTTTGTTTGCTGTTATGGAAAGAAATTTCAAAAATAAGAAAAAGAAAAAATCCCGGTCTGTTATAGTTAGAAAGCTGAGGTCAGGCTGTCCGACTGTTGGTCGACATCATTTGGGTAAACAAATAATACTTTACTTGCTACAACCTTGCCTCTTTTCTCATCTCCGTTATTAAGGATATGTATAGAAGGTCGTATTTTCTTCATCTGACACGACATTACGATAGAAAGAGGGAATTCAAAAGACTGCGGAATTATTATTTTTAAGAAATAAAGATAACGATTATTATTACGTCTTGTTTTCAAGTGAGATAAATAAGCGAATAAGTAAATGATGGAGAAGTGAATTTGATATTGCAGTAGTTTATGTATAGATATATCGGGAACAAGACTTTTGACTTTCCGTCTAAAAGAACTCGGCTAAATTCAAATCACAAAGGGAAACTATAGAAAACGGAGAGGTTCTTTCTCCATCCTCGTTTGACATTTGCCAGCCGTGATGCGTGAATGTGTTTTCGGGAGTTCCAGTTCGTTGTCAAATAAGGCGGATCGTTCCGCATCACGGCAGCTTGTTATCTCTTCGTCTCTCAGTTCCGATCGGTCTAGCAAAATGTGAAACAGATCCCAATGAGCTAATTGCGCACGAACGAGAGAAAGAACGGAACGAGAAGCGAATACAAGAGAGAACAATAAATAACCCAAAGAGGTTGGACTGCTCGACAGCCATTTTCACACACACACACATACAATGAGACCAAAGTGCAATGTCCACTTCCTTCAGTCAATCCTCTATACGTAGAGTAGTCTCGGTCGTCTCGTTCTGATTGGGTCCCGTTCCGCTGGGTGTGCGGTTGTGCTCTATGCGAACGAACCATTCGAAAAAGACCACTGGTTGCTTTTCAGATGTGGAGCTAGTGTGATGAAGCCTCTTCTTTCATTTTTTTTTTTTCTTTCTCTTTTTTCTTTCTCTCTCTCTCTCTCTCTCTCTCTCTCTCTCTCTCTCTCTCTCTCTCTTCTCTTTTCTCCTAAAAAGAGCTCGACGATGTTACTATACAGCGGGTTTTCATTAGGGCCTCGTGGTTCTAGCTGCCCACTTGCGTCCCCAAGCGGGGCTCTCTAGAGCTGTGGCAAGTGACAAATCAGTTGCCTTCTGCGACGGTCCAGATCACAAGCCGTGTTCGACCGATCCGACACAGCAGTGAATCTCTCTAGAGTTTAGGCGATCACACATATTGAGACATTTTCAATCAGGCGGCAGAGCGTTTCTTCCAGTGTTTGAGTGTGTCAATTGATTTTCTGTTCAGTGGTTTTGTTGGGTTTTTCAATCGACTTTCGAACGAGTGAGAAGTGAGTTCTCCGCAGTGCATTACAAATAGAATACCAGTGTTTCAAGAGATCCTTTCGAATTGATAGCGTTTTGCCGCATTATTCAGCCATGATGACTTTGATGCCGTATCTGGAATCGGGTTCCACGATTCCGTCGTCGACATCCTCTCGTCTGGATCTGGATGACGATCAGTTAGTTGACAATTCTCATCGACAGGTACATCAATTACAGTGTCATCTTCATTTACACTAGATAGTTGGTTGACGGTGAAATAGTGGATTAGATATAGAATCAAGAAAAGGGGAAAGAGTCGACAAGTTTTCACGAACAATGAATGTATAGAAAAATCACGTCGCTCTTAACTAACGCAGCTATTATGAAAAGCCACGCGGAACACATATTTCTCGTTTCTTTGAATGTTCTCTCTTTATTTACCATTTCATACGCACACAAAAAAAGAAAAATAGAAAAAAGGGTTGTATTTTTCTTCTAAAAGAAAAATATACTATAGCCCGACGCGTTAGGTATACATTAAACATGCTAAGAGGTCGTATCGTTAAAAAAAATGACGCTTGGTGATGATGGCTTTCCTGGCGCCGTATCAACTCATTTTTATTATTATTATTTATTTTTTTTTTATTTTTTCTCTTTTTAGTTTAGTTTTTATTTTATTTTATTATTCTTTTGTGTGTTTTTTTTTTGAACGATTCTTCTCTCTCTCGATCCGGCTGCCAATTACAAATGTGAAGTGAAACGCATTTATAGTTGTTTATTGCCAGACCAAATCGCCAAATGTACTTTCCCGGCGATCATATTATCGCAGAAAGGAACTTGACGGTGTGTACTTTGTGCGTCAACATTTTGACTGGAAAATAAACGTCGTAACGTAATGCACAAATTGTTGCGTTACATGCTCCGTCAAAGGTATGAAGATGAAAGTCCATGCCATTGGTTGGGAGAGCTAGTTGAAGTGCAGTAGTCAAACGCACTCGATATCTTATTCTCTCATCGACGCCCGAGCCTATGAGAGTGAAGATGCAAAGTGTACTGTGTTTGGTAGCGTAGCAGCAGTAGAGGCATGCCCTCGCCATCATTTTCTCAAATAGATATCGCGTGTCTGTCGCGTGTTTCATCTTCCATTTCTTTGCGTTTTTCGGACCACTTTTTCCTTCTTCTTCTTTCTGGATGCAATCGGATACCAACAGCTATAGGCCTCTTGATGATACACACACACATAGAAATATACACAAGTGTGTGTATATAGCACCCCCGAAAAGAAAGTGAAACGATATTGCATAAGCGCACATAAAGGATAGCAAAGATGAAAGGAAAAAGAAAAAAAAAGAAAAGTGTAACATCTTCAAAATGCAGCTCGTCATCGATCGCCCCCCCCCCCGTTTGTACGTACTCGGCAAGGAGCCGGTTGTTTCCCTTATGAATTCCATTCATTCCATTCAAACAAGAGACAGGAAGTCCCTCAAGATATATACATCAACTGTATATACATTTATAAATGATCGATTATTTAGAAGAGAATGGCGACACCTATACCAAGCCAGCTGATTGTGTTGTGTCTTGTGTTAGCTGTTCTCTCTTTATATTTTTCTTAAAGGAATAAGAGTGGGTGTATGTGTATATTCGCCATATGTCAGTCTCTATAGTACTACTACATAGTGCAGAATGTGTAGTTCAAACAAAATTCAGCGAGTGTCTCTCCGGCAAGTACAGTCTGTGTCCTCCTCTTATAATAAGCGTATGGAGACGCGCCTTGACGTAAACAGCGTTCCAAACGGGTCGCGCGGCACAAAGTTTGATTATACGCCGACACCGACACAAGACAAGGGAGCCGGTGGATTGTGTGAAAACTTTGCTTCTTGTCATACATCCCCCTCCTCCTACATCAAACAAGCGAACATACACACACAGCAAAAAAACAACATATTCTCCGGTGTATAAAATAAGCTCTAAAGTAGCGCAACGCACGTTTACCCATTGGCGCCCATTGGGGATATGCTGATAGGCCTATGATTGTCGAAGGTCTCTTCATAATAGACCTTAAGCAGTGTGCAGAAAATGCCTGATGTATAGTCATTTCAATACATATTTCTGGCAAGTCAAAATCTTAAATGAATCAACCTACACGTATGTATGTATACGTATAGCTATATAGTTTTTGGAAGTCGGTGAAGTTCCCACGCTCCCGACGTCAGTCGTCGGTCGTTTGGCTCAGACTGGCTCCAAGGGGATGCGTTTTTTCTTCTTCTTTTTCCTTCTCCCCCATATTATTTTCTCCCTCTTGTTTCTCTGTACTATAGCCAACTCGGCAACGAAGAACTGCTTTCGTTTCTGTCTTTAACAGTCGCTCAGCACTCTCTTGGCCCACTTGATGTAGAATAACAATCCCCCCGGCTGAAGCCTGCAAGTTGATTTCAAAGCCAAAGTCTCTCTCTGTTTTCCTATTTCAAACTAGTACATAATACTGAACATAAAGAGTATAGTACGTACCGACTTTCTTGTATTATTCTCCGTCGGGTTGAATAACGAGATGTACTACTTATTACAAGGTAGGCGAGACATGAAACTAATTGAAAAGGAATGTCTTACTCGTTCATAATTTAAGGAAAAGGAAGACAAAATAACAACAACGGAAAGAAATGGTCACTGATGGAAACGCTAAGGCGGAACAAGATAGGAATAAACAGTCGACGTTGAGGACTGCCAGCTGGTGAAATCTTTTTGAGAGCATCAGGGGAGAAAGAAAAGAGAGTAACCTTTTTAAGAAGAAAAAAAAAAGGGGAAAAAATAACGTGGAGCTGGAGAGTGTTGTTGTGTTTGTTGTCCATCCCGTCTGTACGCCTGCATTATGGGCTACGCCTATATATGCGCTCCAGCTCAATTCTTCCGACGTGTGAACAGTTAATGGGATCCAGCTCACTTTGGATATGAATAAATATGGGGAGAAAGGTGGACGGGGCAAAACTATAACTGGGGTAGACAATATTAATCAGATGAACTTGACGAGCTATACGATGAGCTTTTCCATCATTCCCAGTGTCTCTGGAGAGTGGGGGATGCCCACCGTTCAATTGGATTTCGTCACGTTCGTGTTGATTTCAAACACAACCCTAAGAGACTTTTTGCTTTGACGATGATCAATCCTCTTATGTGTACGTCCCACAGAGAGAGAGACAGATGAGGGCACGGCCGTGCACTTAATATATGCGGTCGTATAATACTCGAATAATGCTGGTGGTATTAGGTTATGTTAATATATTTTATTTAACCAAAAGTGACGTCGACTCTATCCACAATGACGATCATCTAACCATTTTTCTTTTCAATTGTATTTTGCAGGTGAAACGACCGAGAACCGACAACGACACCGACGCTTTAACAGCTGCAAGGTATGTATTTGTAACTTATTGAAATTCATTATAAAGTCGAAAAATGTTGAATTCCTTCACTTCATGTTAATGTTTAGTAATTAATAGCTGATATGGGAAGAAGATGAACAATGTGGCATTTACGTAGAAAGATGACGACGAATCTTTCGAGACATGGACAGTCGTTTTTCCCATTTTACTTCCCTGGTTTTTGGGTGTTGAATGACACAAAGAGCAGAAAAGGTCATCATCATTGAAAGGGAGTCTCCCATTCTAAACCGCAACCACCGGTGGAAGCGGAGAAATTCCACTTTCTTCTTCTTCTTTTTTTAAGTCCCATCGGTCAACCTCCGTATTCTCTAAACGAAACATTCCTCATTGCCAAGAGATCGTTAATGGAAAGAAGCATTAGTCTTTTAATTAAAATCACCTTTCACTCTAGCTGACGTGTGAAATAGCGAGGAATTTTTTTCTCACATCTTCCGGTGCGAAAGTTGATTCATCAGGAGATCTAAACGGAGTGGTTATAAATCTTTACCCATCTTGCATCCGTGTAGCATATATATATAGATGTATACAAGCGGTTTCTATAATGCTAATACACCATCGACTGTATATATATTACATCAGTTGCTTAGAAGACTTGTAGAGATACTATATAGTATATGGGAGTGGGTCCGTTTGGTGGATCTGTCTGGCTTCTGTCTTCCGTCCGGGCAGACCCGTCAAGATGATGATGTCCCTTCTTCTTGAGAGCGATAGTATATAGCTATACTACCAGTCAGAGCGAAACAAAAAACGGAAAGAAAAATAATTTTGTTATAAGAGTTTTCTTTCTTCTTTATCATCTTCTTCTTTTTCGGTCCAACGATTTGGATGTCCAGAAATTCTTTCTGGACCTTGCTGCGTCGAGGCGACCTGTCAAATAACATTTCAACGGCCTGAGAGAGAGCTCCCTGATGTTGGAAGTATGGAAGGTCGCTGAACATATAAGAGTGAATGAGAATGTCTTTTTTTTTCTTCTCAAGCCTGAATGCTCGGACACTGTTATTTGCTCGTCCGGTGTTCACCGTTATAGAAAACATAGCCCGTTTAGAAGCGCAGGACAACAAGTAGGCGAAGAAGAAGAAGAAGAACAGGAAAAATAAAATAAGACGGACAACCCTCGGTCTCTTTCTTGTATGTCGGCCATCGGCTGACAGAAGAAGAAGAAGGAACACCGCCCTTTTCGCCCTCTTTTATAGATGTAGTAAGCCATGTTAGACTCTGTGCCTCTTTCTATCAACCCCCGCTGAGATTTTCGAAAGAGAGAGAGAGAGAGAGAGACAGAATGATGGGCGGGAAGGGCCGATCTTTTTCGCACATATGGCCAGCACATGTTTCCAATTCTCTACTCAACAGTCCGGTAAAAAAAAAAGTACAAGCAACTCTCCTCTCTCAACTGTCGATGCTGTTGTTCTTTCTCTTTTTTTTTTTGTTAACACTTTGGAAGTGAAACTGCTCGGGGAATTGGAATGAAATATAGGCCTCTAAATATGTAGTTAAATTTCTTTTCTTTATGTTTGATTTTGTTTGTTTCACCGTACGCTGCCTTATTTCCGTTGCTTACCGCGTATAGTTATCAGATTCGTTTTTCGGTTTGGAATTTTTTTTTTTTCTTAAGAGAAAGGGCTTCACGGTGTGGATTCCATCTTCTTCGTCTTGGAGGGAGGATATGTTTTATAATGAGCCAGCGACTCCGAAGAGTAATACGAGTACTATACATTTCTTTTGTTTTACTTGGAGAAAATGTGAACAAAAAAAAAACTTTGGTTAGGTGACTAGGGGGCGGCCGATGTGAAATGACGATCAAAATACCAACAAACTTCGAAACGCGCTTCTATTTATTTACGTTACATATATTAGAATCGTATAGACGTCACGGTTGTGGTTGTTTGTTTGTTTGTTTCCTTTTCTTATTCCTCGGCTCCCGAATGTCGGGAACTAATAGGCTACCACGAAACTATTATTACAGTACATCCTAATTCTTGAACGAATTTCACAACAACAACTACAAGGGGTGGGTGAGGAGCCAAAGAAAAACAAAACAATGTCGATCAAATCACCCAACTTCTTCCTTCTTCAGCAGTTCGTCGACTAACGATAGACGTGACAGAGAAGAGAGAGAGATATTTTTTTTCTTTTCTGTTGTTGTTTACAGTGCGTTGTTCTTATTAGGGAAGTCTGAACTCTGAATTTGGTAAACATAAATCACTTGTCGTCGACCGAGTTGAGATACGAGCAGAACCGGTCCTTTGTCCGAGTTCCTTGAAAATCCAGCGAGTTGGCGATATTCGAAGCGCTCGCCATCGCCCGCCTCTTTCGGACCAGTGTTGACCAATCAGCAGTTCAGGGGGGGGGGGGAAACGATTCACATTCGCCCGTGTTCTACAACGTGATCGTGAAATTGAACAGCAAAAACCAAAAGAAATAAAATTCTTTTTTTGGAGCTGTTGCCATAGGTGACCCAATTTATACCCGTCAAATCAGCACATTAATCCAGGGGGAAAAGAGCACGTTAGGTTCTTTTTGATCCAGAAATAGGCACGCGTCGTATTCTGTTTCAACGCCTGTCAAGTCAACAGCCATTCATCTTGCAAGGTGTTTAGATCGCATTCAGTCACATTTTCAAGCGTTGCGGACAAGAAAAGTCAGAAATCCAACGTCTCTTGTATCGCTAATCCATCACAGGTGGCTGTTATGTCGTTTTGCGGTCATGGTAAATGGTGTCGCATTTACCAGAAGAAACTTCATCTCAAGTGTCGATTTGGTTATTTTATTTCTGAAAAAAATTAATTTCTTACCCGTAATGAATTTCTCTCTTTGCTACTCTCTAAAGTAGGCTTGGTGAAACGGGTCACGTGTCCAGCCCTGCCAGCCAATCAGAATCGACATGCGGATCTCCTGGTGAGCAAGGCGGAGGAAGCGGAGGTGGAGGGAACAGCGGCCATCCGCCAGAAGGCCAATCGGCCATCCAGCAACAGCAAGGAGGTTTGGTTGGAACCGGTCCCGGGAGTGGGTCTTTGGTATCCAGGACGATGACCTCTTCCACACCGACGTACTCGTCATCTCCGGCGTCATGGACTCTGGCCACACCTTCAGACAATTCCTTAGGTAATACAAACGATATCAAATGTAATCGTAGCTTTGATGGTATTCATTACCAAGCTACAATACCCTCAACATTTGCGGCTAAAGAAAGAACAAAAAAAAAAAAAGAAGAAATTCTTTCCCACCTGTATTACTGTGTCGTCTTTTTTTCGGTTAACTGCACTCTCTATGCGACTTGTTTTCTTATTTTATGCCCAAGATATTTATTCTACTCACAATGTTCGTTGTATCCACACACACATTGTCTGTTATAGTGCGGATGGATGCGAGCATTTGAAAGTCATCCCTCTTTATCCCCAGGTGGGTTGGGAAAAAAAAGCAACCACGGATCGAATTCGTGGCACAAACTCACGCATCATGGATCGTAACGTCCTGTGTGCATTCTCTTTTCTCCGTTGCCCTTTTTTTCTCTTTCTTATTCCCAACATCCAAGTGGGTAATCGATCCTCTTTCAGCTTGGGCTCTTATTCTTCTTTTCTATGACTTTCTTTTCTTCTATCGTCTTCCGAGAGGCTTCATTTTCAATTAAAATTGAACTTGATTCGATTTACCTCCAGTGTGGTTGCTCCGCTCCTTCAGTTCTCCTCTTCATCATGTGTATAGACGCCATCGAGTCTGACCCGTCATCCTCGACTGCCTCTTATTCTCTCGACATGGACTCTCTTTTGACTCTCGTTCTGATGGATTTGATTTTGATCGCACCATATATCCATATAAGACGTCCAACGTAATAGTATTCCGTTACACTGTTAGGCCACACTTGGCTTCTCCCAACTACACTTGGAATATACTTAGGTATCCAGTGTAGAAGAATATACCGAAGACGTATCAAAGTATACTCGAATATATTCACCCTTCTCTCTAACTACCCCTCTCCACCGAGTAGAGAGCGAAAAAAAAAATAATAATAATAAAAACCGGCTAAGGGGGGAAATGGTCCGTCTCAAGTAACACTGTCCGTCCGTCCGTCTCTTTTTTTTTCCCTTCTCTCTTTCTTGTTAATTTTTTTTTTCTTTCTTTCAAAGGAGGGCGGTCTCTTTATTTTTCAACTGTGTCTGAAACTTTTTTACTTGTTGTGGCGACAGCTCTCGTCCAAAAATTGTAGGTTAACATGTCTCTCTCCAAAATGGGATGAGGGGAATTAATTTTAATCGAGTTTGTCAGTAACAGCAAAGAACACACGCGCACAGTATATAGGGCAGTGGTCACTTTTTCTATCATTGAATTGTTCGTCGAATGATTGTCATATAGTGATTGTGACGAGAAAAAGGAATGAAAAAAAATAAAAATAACGTGGAATCTATGCTGGCGGAGAGGTTGGAAAATGTCAGATCGAACCAACATCAAGTGGCGATCAATCTATCCATAAATATAATCAGGAAATGGTCGATTATTGAGAATCTTTCTTTTGTGTTCCCTATTGTGAGTATAGCACCGATGTGTATAGGGTACGTCTCTTTTATTTCAAACGATCCCGTTAGCTGATCGTCAAAGAAGCTCGGCCTGGAATGTGGGCACAGAGAGAATAAGGAACGAATCGCGTTTGCCGAGAGCACATAGATAACCAAACGAAGTAGAGAGATTCAGATTAGGAGATGAGAAATCTCGGATTACACCAATATATCACAACCATTTCCTCTTATTCTCTCTCTCTCTCTCTCTCGCTCTCTCTATTTTCTCTTTCGAGTCGATATGGTTATTTCAGTGATGCTGGGTAAAAAGCTTGGCCATAGTGAAGGAGCAATGGCGATTCCAACATGTGGTTATTGACATTCCACTGCGTTTGATTTGCTCTTTTCCAACGAAAGACACCAGATAGGAATTGCTTCCCCACGTCTCTCTGGTTCCTTTGAATCTGTTTTTCACTGGAAATGGATGTGGAAATTTCCGCAGACTGCATCGGCACTAGCTGCTATTGCACATGTATAAATGCTAGATTGCTCAGTGTGGAACTTGATGTTGGCTTTTGTCTTTTGTACCATACCGGGGACTGAATTCGTTCAGTTGGTCACGGATCAAGCGCAACGAATGAGTCAGCTTTATCCCAGTCGTTTCATCTCTTTGTCTGAAAATATAACATAACCCAGTGTCAGACATCACACAAAGAATCAAAGAGAACGCATAAAAATTAACTGCTGGTTATTCATTGTTTTTTTTACAGTGAAATCCGAACTTCTTGGAACCACGTCTGAAGGCCATCTCGGATCTACAGATTCTCCTTTCGTCAGCGACGCTCTGGCTGCAGTCACCGGTGACTACCAATCGGCCTACGCTGCTTCCTATTACAGCAGGTACCCATCAAGAAAGGGATTTTTATATTCAATTACGTTTAGAGTAATTAAATTACAAATACGAAATGAAACGTTCGATGAGACTTGGACCCATCCCTTTGACAGCTCATGTGTGATACTGTAAAACACGGTTGTTTATAGGGGAACGCGCTTATTTAAAATGCAGACGTGTCTAAAAAGAAAACAGTTGGACTGCAATAATAATAATGAAATGCAACGGCGTGATGTTGTGTGAACGACCTCGTTGAAATGTCCAGCATTTCCTTCTTGTTGTCTGATATTTCTATTCTTTTTCATTCAATGCCTCTGTGCGTTTTGATTGTTACAGCGCGATGCAGGCCTACAACAGTCAGTCGACGTCGGCCTACATGCCCAGCAGCGGATTTTACAATGGCGCATCGTCGCAGACGCCTTACGGAGTCCTAGCGCCCTCCACTTACACAACGATGGGCGTGCCCAGTTCAAGAGCTTTAGGTCAACAGTGCAAAAATGGCCAATCGTTAGGTGAGTTTTTTTTCTTCATTTTTTTATCTTAATCTAGGCTATAAGTTTCATAGTGAACTACTTATCAATAAATTCTAGGCCAAATCGTTGGTTAAATAATTCAACACAATCTGAGCCAAAATATTCAGACACAGATCAATGTTTTTGCTGAGTCAGATGAAAACGATCTGTGTGACGCCAGACTAAATAGTGAAACTATTTCGTGATCCAGCATCCCTATTTGTAGTTCATTGACCGCGTAATATAACAACTAGACCAATTTTAAAAACTTATAAAAAATTCCAATGATGTGATAATTTAAAAAAAAAAACAATTGGTTCAATATCCTCATTTTGTGATTGTTTTGTGTTTGCACAATAGCACAAACGCCTCCGTATTTGAGCTCGTACGGGTCAGCATTCGGAGGCGTCACTGCCAGCAGTTCGCCGTCGGGTCCGCCCGCCTACGCCTCGGCTTATGGATCGGCGTACAACAGCGCCGCCGCCCAATCTTTCTCCAACAGTCAACAAGTTCCAACGGTACGAATGTCTATATACAACATATCTATTTAAATGCCACCCTGTGATGAATCAGGTGATATAGTATCACCAGGCCTATACAATGCCTCAATATATGCGAGAACAAAGTGTGCGTTCGTTGACTACTAAGACAACCGCAGCGATTTGTTCTCGCTTTCGTTTGCAAAATAATCCGATGATCCGATTAGTAATTGTTGTCTACTTTGATGAGACGCCTGTCAGTGTGTAAATAATGACCGTCATATGTTGATCGTTGTTTTCTTTTGTTGTTGTATGGTTTCGCAGGGATTGGATTACGGAACGTATGCGCCGTACGGTCAAGCCAGCAGTTACGCGTCCTATTATGGCCAGAGTTACGCTCCCTATGGCAACGGTAGCGTCTCTGGCCCAGCGTCGTTGCCCAGCCTATCTCCGACCGGATTGCCGAGCCTCGGAGGAGTTCCCAACTCGACCAGCGCAGCAACCAACAGCAACAATGTCTCTGCGTCAACAACCAATTTCACTTCGACTGGATCCTACCAACAGTTGCCGCACGCTAGCCTGACATCAGCATCCTCTTCCCTCTCAGGTTTGTAGATGATGATCTATAGACAAAAAACATAATACGTAACACAATGATGCAGTAGTAGAACTCTTCGATTTTTTTGTTGCTTCTAATGGTCGTCGTCTCCTTTCGTGTATTTATCTGTTCCAAAACGCAGAAAGTCCGACGTATCCCGTTGTGGAGAACAGCAGTCCACCCTTGACAATCAAGAGCGATTCGACCCCAACCAACAACTCTCGGAGGAGCAAGGAAACGTCAGCCGAAGGTCTGTCTATATACGCTAATAACATTACCTATAGACGGCGTTCTTTCTCTTGTTCTCATAGCTCTAAAATATGTCAGGGTAGATTTCTGCTTTCCATAACATTCGATATCCTACTCCTACTCCTTTGACGTTGGCATTAGCTGGAAAAACCTATTACAGTACAAATATTGAAACAAAAAAATGATACAAAGAGAAATGAAGAACATGATATGTATAAAGTATAGGAATGATTCAAAGAGAAGAAGAAGAAGAAGAAGAAGAAGAAGATGATGCAGACGAATAAGAAAAGTCTACATCATAGAGCTGGTTGAAATGGGTTTTTCTTTTTTTATTTAATAATTTCATTTTATCCCCCTCCCGTTGCGTTCGTATGGATGATTTCGTGCGGGGAAGAAAACTGGCTCTTCCTGTTGCATCGACCACGAACGGCACCGGTGTCCATTTACCGGACCGCGCTCCTAGCCTCATACTTATAAGAACTTAATACTTTTGCACTGGGTTTGGACGGTCTTGGACGGTTCACGACGTGCAGCTGACGGATCGTGTTCAGCATTGTTAGCCAAATTCGCCCTTTTTTTTTCTTTCTTCTTTTTTTCTTTTTCTTCTTCTTCTTCTTCTTGATTTGATGACTGCGCACAACTCCCGAGGGGTTTGCATCCTTCATCATTCCCATTGTGAGCATCATCGGCATTCAAAAATCTGCGCAGCTCGGAGAACCTCTCCCGTTCACTCACGCCAGATCGGGTTGCTTCGCCGAGTCGAAAACGTCTCTTTGAAATGAGCACGGCTCCTCGTCAGTGCACTGACAAGGAGGGAGGGGGAATCTCTGACGTGATTCCCATTTACACACAAAAAGTGTGTCGTCGTTTGTTAAGTCTAAACAAGTTGAACGCGCAAATGTGAAACAGACGCAATTTGCTATTAGATAATGAACATGGTCTTTAATGAATTTTGTGTGCCTTTTTACAGGTGGATCTAGAAGCGCACGGAATAGAAACCGAAGAGCACCTAACCCGTCACCAGACCCGGAATCAAATTTGGACCGTGTCTTCATTTGGGATCTCGACGAGACCATCATCATTTTCCATTCGTTAATGACCGGATCGTACGCTTCCAGATTCGGAAAGGTACATAATAAATGAGCCAACATAACAATACCCACAAATTGTCAGAAAGACGATGGCACAGTTCATTATTTGACGTGCTTCATCACGTGATACTTTTGACATTATACCGAGGCCACTCTCAACAGTCTCCAGCATTCCCCGCTCTTAGACGCGCGTTTAACATGTGTCTGTTTATCTGTCATGTCAAGTCTGTCTGAGTCTGAGAGAGAAAATGACTAAAAAAAAAAAAGTTTGGACGGTGCTCTTTTGAACTTGTTACTTGACGTGTTACAATGTGAAATATCTTTCTAACCCGCAGCTCGTTAATTTTTAAAAATGTTTTTTTCTTTTTTCTTTTTGTTTTGCAGGACGTTCCAGGCTCGATCCAGCTCGGAGTCGGCATGGAGGAGTTGATTTTCAACCTATCCGATACTCATTTCTTTTTCAACGATTTAGAGGTTAGTTCAATTTTTTTGAAAAGAAAATGGATACATTTTTCTTTCGGTTTGAAATGATGTTCCATAAGTCAAGTAGAAGCCCTCTATCAATCCTCGCTGGATGTTGATACCGTGCGCAACGTTAGGATGGTAGATTCACGCCGCTAGATGGGATTGGTGGGTGGAAAGTGAAACATTTTCTTCGAAGAATCGCGGGACGGTGTGATGCGCGTCTTGTTTTTGAAGACGCACAAGATGGGGGAAGAAGAAAAAAAGGAGAGAAACACAATACGAAATATCATGAGAATGACGAAGCTGGTTGCGACCATCAACTATCAAATGGCCGCCAAATCTCCCGGTCATGACGAGAGGAATATAATAAAAGGAGTCAGAAATAAGCAAGAAGCTACGCCGTCAGAAGGCGGATCCCGACCCGAAAAATGACAGTTGTCTCCCGCTCTCGCGACAGCATTGGAATCAAGACGCGCAAAAGAGAGAGCCCACAAAACAAACAAATGTGACGTCGTCGTCGGAGTAGGAAAGAAAATAACAACCAAAAACAGAAAACAATTATTCACGACGGGTGTTATTAGAACAAGAATGGAAAATTCGTGACGTTGTTGATGGGGGATTGTTGACTGTGGTGATTTAAAAAAAAAACACACACACAAAAAAATAACAACAGATCATCAAACATACGGGAGTGACTCTTGCTTTCGCTCAAAAATGTCCTGTATCAGAGAATTTGTTTGTTTTTTTGTTTGCTCACAAACGGGGAACAGATTCATCAAATGTTTTTTTTTTAATAATCTCATCTTAAAGAAGAAGAGGAGAAAAAAAAGGAGGCTGCCAACTTTCGACGAACTAAAGACCGTCCGTAGTTTTTCTTCTTTATCTAGGTTTCCTCCTTCTTTTTTTGCGTCATTGTTCGTCTGTCCCTCTTATAACGCACCTGTATATACGTACGGTGAAAGAATTTATGCTTCGTCCATGTCTCCCTTTTGCGACAATAAATAACGGCGAAACCTACGTAAACGGAGAAATAACTCTACCAGGCGCCGCACGTGACACATGGTTCTCTTTCGCTTGCTGAATTGTGTGGCGCTTCATATCGTTTACCTACTTATTCTTCCTCTTCTTCTTCCCCTTTATTTCTCTCTTTCTCTTATTCAACCCTGCAGCCGCCATCGCTCGCCTTCGTCCTCTCTTTTCTGGGCGATTGCTATTTGTTTGTTTTTTTTTGTCTCTTTTCTCTCTCTCTTTCGAATTGAAAACGCGCTGCGATGCTGCTTGCCCTACTGACATAGTATATCTTTGCCAGCGATTGGCTCATACCTTTTCCTCAGTCCTCCGTATACCGGCTCTTTATTTTGTTGTTGTTGTTGTCTGTATGTGTGCGATAAGGTATTTGACTGTGGAACGCGACAAAAAAAAAACCAACAAACAAACAACCACTCGCGGATATAGTGTGTAATATATGCTAGGGGACGACACGGAGACTATTATACACGCTTGTCGCAATAAATTTGAGTCAGTCCGTGGTCTGCATCGTTTACTTTCTATTCGCGATCGGGGCAGATCGTAAAAAAAAATGAAATTTCGACGGTAGAATAAGGCGAAGATGTAGTACGTTGTGACGGTTATTCGTTTTTGAATGACTCTCGTCCTAAAAAATGAGATCCAGTTTGGGATAAATGGAAATTGAATAAATGAAATTTACACAAATTTAATGAAATAATAGACCGCGAAATGGAGAAAACACAGAGCTAGTTGACCAGCAACGCAATACAATGTCCTTCCTTTTAGTCCCATTTGGTTATTTTCGTTAGTCGCGACGGGCTGGCGGGTGGTTAAATAATAAGACGCTAAATGACTAGGACAAACTATAGCGAGTAGATAGAAAAGTCAAAGAAAACGCCGAGCCGAAGAACGAAACGAAAAAATTTACAAAACAAAAGAAAGCCTCAAAATGCTACGCTAAATGATAGTGATTCTCGGAAGTTGTGTAATTATTTCGTGACTGCGTAAATCGTCTTTGACCGAACAGACAAGTCCGCGTTCCGGCCGGTCATTCATTTCATCATTCGTTTTTAAAGCTTTATCACAGAAACAAGTCGTCACGGAACCAATGCAATATGCAAAGAAACGATTTTTTAAAAAAAGAATCAAATAACACTATAGGTAAAATATAGGAAAAAGAAGGAATTGTTTCAGATGAAGATGGCCAAGAACGGACCTTGAGAAATAGTAGAATAGGACAAGATGAGTGCATACGTATTATATATTAGGTACTGTAAGTGTACATCTCTCAGCTAGACATTTTGGAAGACACTCGAAGATACAACAAGTGGAGAAGGCGGGGGCTAAATAATCTAAAGGATTGGGGGGGAAAAAAATTCACAAATTCAAGGTCTTCTCTCTCTTATCTTTCAACTTTGAAAGAAAACGCTGAGAACGATCAAAGCATCAAATTGGCGTTCAGGTGAATCTGGCTGTGCGCGCTGGCGTATTCGACTTATTGTGTTGTTGTTGTGTTCCTTTGTTGCCTTCTTCTTTTTCTTATATATTATAAAGTGTATATGCAGATAGATTTTGTTGTTTTTTTGTAGCTTTTTTTTTAATCAACCAGCGGAAACTTGTTTGCATTTTAGGTAAGAGGAGAAGGGAATTTTGTGTTTTGTTTCTTCTTCTTTTTTTTCTTTCTTATATTATTATTATGATTATTGTTTGGGTGTTTTTGTTTTTTATATATTTTCATTTTTTGGGTTTTTGTTGTTCGTTCTTCCATGTTTTGATTATTATCCGAGCTTTTTCTCTCCGAAAAAAAAAAACGCGGAACTGTGAGGCCAGGTCAGACCTTCATCTTCATGTGTTTAGCAACACCCTCCGCAGCTGCGCAACTCTCACTCTATCTATCTACTCTCTATCTCTCTCTGCAGCTCGATGCTAATTTCGAAGACTCGTAACCAAAAAGAAAGGGAAAATGAAAATCAACCGCCAACACGATCATTTGGGATGCCTTATGTATAAGTCGCGCAAAATGTAGTTATATGGCATTCTCTCCCATCAACCCAAACTCTATAGAGCTGAAGCTACTACCAACTCCTTTTTATTCCGTCTCTCTCTCTGTGTGCGGTTTTCTTTTAATGGATTATTCGTGACGGAGAATATCCATTCGACAGCACGAATGTGAGCTAATATCTTTAATATAAGATAACAACTGGACTATATAACTCGATCTAGGCATTATAGTCATCAAAAATGTTTTTGAAATGGCGATGCTTTAAAGGGAGAGAAGAAGAAGAAGAATTTCCCGACGAAATTTTTCTTTTCTTCTCCCTCCGCCTTCTCTTATATGAACCAATCGTGTTCATTATTGTTACGACCGTTTCGGGATTTCTTTGACTTTGAAACGTCGTCGTCAGTTAGCGGATAAGTACCTATTATCGTTGGGGTTTTTTTTTCTCCGGCTGGTTGAAGGAGGGCGATCGTAAAAAAAAAAAGAAGAAGAAAAAAAATCCATCCAAACATTGGGAATCGGCACCCGAGTCGGGTTAATGGCTCGTTGATGATGTTATCTCATTAGCTAACATTTCTCGTTGCCTCCTCTCTCGATGAACGTTTCGGAGACGATCAGATGAGTCTAGTCTTCGACCGTTTACCCGACGATGACGATCTCAATTTTATGCGCGTAATTACAGTGCAGGGCTGTTAAACATCTGTAATATCGCGTATATATTATGCTATATACTTTGAGAAACTGCTGGGAAAAGCCGTTTTAGTATCGCTTAGTTTTATAAGCCTCCCCCCTCTCTTTCTCTCTCTTATTCTCCCTAAATGGTCTTTTGATTTCTTCGGGCTTGCACAAATCGTCGAACCTTGAAAGGGAATTCTATTTTATTTTATTTCATTCTTTTTGTCTTGTTGTCTGCCCCGTTCCGCTTGATCGTCGTCAATTGCCTTTTGCAAAAGTTTCAATGTATACTTGGCGCATAATTGCAGTAGTGAAACAAAATCAGTGGGCATTGAGAATAAGTGAAAGTGCATATAGCAGCTTTTTAGAAAGAAAAAAATGAAAATTTTTGGATTTTAAATGTTTTATTGCGTGCGTGTGACGATGGGTACATCGCGTATATGTTCTGCCGCCTTTTTCTAGCGCCTAGCATTTTTTCTTTCTAAGTGTGTAAACGTTGCGTGAAAGGCACCTCTCGCGGAATACATCCGTTGTGAGTCTGCGAGATTTGCCGGCCTCTGCAATTTGATGAAGTTCAAGATTGGCGGCGCACGAAAAAGAAGAAGAAAACGAAACAATAAAACGAGTTGAATCTTCTCTATTCTTCACTGCATGGCTTCCTGGAATAAAAAGGAGAAAAAAGTGAGCTTGAGCGTGTTTGTCTCTCTCTCTCCGTACGTATGAATGTGTTAAGCTGTTATGGACGCTGGAGATGTGACGACGTCACGGTGGTCATCAACACGGACGGCTTGTTGAATTTTAGCGATACATGTAGCCTATTCCCACACGCTGGCTTCTCCGATGATGGACCAAGCGGCCAAACACTCGAGATAGAGAGAGAGGAAATGAGTAATGACAGATGCCTGCACATCACAAAACGAGTGAAAGAGAGAATGAAATGAAAATTATCGTGGTGTTGCGGTTGACAAGGCCTCGTCATTGTTACGACGTTCTGGCTGCCGTTTCGCCAACTCATCATCGTCTACGACGCGTTTCCTTGTGAGTTCCCTCTCGGCCCCGCAATGACAAACTCCTTGAATATAGAAATATATAGGAAGACAACTTATTCAGACATGTTGCAATCTCCTACATGTCTTTTGGTTCTCTCTTCGGTCAAGGTTTCGTTATTGTTAGTCGTTTTTCAATTCCAGCCGGTTGTACAGTCGCAGCACCTTGACACTATATTAACACTGTTTCAACCGTCAATTTTATGCTGTGTTGTGCCTAGACAAACATTTCATTCTTTTCCTATTGTTTAACAGGAATGTGATCAAGTCCATATCGATGACGTGTCCTCCGACGATAATGGCCAAGATCTCAGGTAATTATTATTTGGCTCGTTAATTTGAATGATTTTTTAAATGCATATTCATCGTTTGTCTGACTGATGTAATCTCTACAATTTAACTCCCAACATTTGAAAAATAGTAATTACAATTTCCGGACGGATGGTTTCCACGCAGCCGCCACCAACGCTAGCCTCTGTCTGGCCACGGGTGTTCGCGGCGGAGTCGATTGGATGAGAAAGCTTGCCTTCCGGTATAGAGCCATCAAAGAGATTTATAACCGTTATCGCAACAGCGTCGGAGGTAAAAAAATAAAAAAAAAAATAAAAAGAATTAAAACCAAACAAATTTTAAGATTAGTTGATACTAGATAATTAACGGTCATGATTCTTTTGTAATCGACAGGATTGCTGGCGCCTGCCAAAAGGGAGCAGTGGATCCAGCTGAGGATGGAAATCGAATCGCTGACAGACAATTGGTTGACTCTAGTCACTAAATGTCTCGAACTGATCAATTCCAGGTTAGTTGCTGGCCATTGTTTCCGCACGTATGAGCTGAACTGCGTGAAGGCAATAGGCAATTGCAGTTAAAATCTGCGTAATGATTCTTCTCTCCATGCCGAATTTGACAGGCGAACGTACCCAACGACATTGACAGTCACTATACATAGGAACAAAAGTCTCCAATGATGATGATAGCGATTGAGCAACTCTTGCCAGCTCTGCCAAGACCATAAGACATTTGAAACATTCCAACGAAATGATTACTTCTCTTTTTCTCTCTCTTTCTCTTCAACATAATAGCCCATCCGAAAGTGCCGTCACCGTATTTTAGGAGCTCCTTTACAAAAGAAAAAAGAGAGTCATATAGAAACATAGATGCCAAATAACAGGAGGAGAGTTGTGCAAAGTCAGTCCACAGCTTGGCAACTGAAAAAAGAAAACATTGGGTCATCTTCGGAGCTAGTGAAGTTCATTTCACGATAGTGTTTCTGCCTGACTATGGACGACCGTGAACGTACTACTGTCCCGTTTGTTTGGACGAATATTAGCGTGCGAAAAGAAATTCCCAGGCGCTTATTTGGCATGCAAATTTCATAACGTCAACATGATGTATTAGACACCTATTGACCTTTGACAGCCGCGCAGTTTTAAGTTCACTAGCACGCAAAATGCTGGTGGCACATCATGCAAATAATGCCTTTAACAAATTGTGTTCGCGGTTACTGTTTGTCCCGTTGGACGACTTTACCTTTCTATACCTGTCTAGTCATTATTCAGGAAAAAAAGGCAACATGTACCAACTAGAAACGCTAAAACCGAGTTGGTCTGTGCTACATCCACACAAAATATTTTACGCATTTGAATGTATAACGAATACTTTTAATCGACAGTTTGTGCGTAAGCTATACGACCTATAACGAAACAAATTCCTCGTATTGTAAATCCTCCCAAGTTCTACCGGGAATTCGAAAAATGTTTGATGCGCACTTTTGCGTAGGAAATGTAAAATATTTGATTGATTTGAAAGTCGGTACACAGGCAAAACTTCTGAATCCGCCATGGAATGTTGCGGCATTTTTCGCTTTAGGATCGATATATTGTAGATTCCCATGACGGCGGAAACAAGTTTTATAGGGAAATACATCTTCTTAATCGAATAACAATCACGTTTCGTGACTGTTTTGGCCTTGCGCTAACGTCCGGAACGTCTGGTCTAAACAATGTCCCAAGACAATTTAGCTGGGACTGGGACCTGTTGAATGCCGGTAATGAGCCGTGCTGCAACAACCCAACCGCACAATTATGGCACATTTTAGCACACACACATCTTGACTTCCACTGCATCCGACGAGATCCGTCTTACGGTCCAATGTTTGACTTGTCTCGAGTTGTTTTTCCAATTAGTGCATCCATCCATCATCAAAAAGTTGCGCAGCATGAATAAAAAGGAAAAGTAATATCCCTTTTACTTTTAAAGTTAATGGTAGTAGAACCAACGAAACTAATCGAGCCGGAGAAAACCCACTTGTGTTTGGCAAGGTCATGGATGCAACTCACCACCGTGTGCGCACATCACGTGCGCCAAGATAAACGTTAGGGGATTTTTTGTTTCGTTTTTTTTAAATTCTTTTTACATGGCAAGCAGCTTTTGATTTTTTAAAATTTTAACCGCATGGTTCCCACGACCTTCCGCCGAAAAAAAAAAAATAAAAAAATCGGGAGGAAGAAGAAAGAAAAGCATCACAAAAAGATGTTCACCTTGCGTGTGTGGCTGTTGCGGGTGTCGGGTTTGAGCACTTTATCAAGCAGGCGCGCCAATTCCTGTCCATTTAAAACGGCCAAGAAAAAACAATTTTTTAAAATCAAACGTTTTGACTGATGATCAAATCGACGAGAATCACGAACGACCGTGAAGATTTGCTAAACAAAATGATATGCTTCCTATTACATTTTAACCTACTGTAAATTGATTTCGTTTTGATTAATCGACTTATTATTATTATTTCTTTGTTTTTGAACAGACCAAACGCCGTTAACGTGTTGGTGACGACAACTCAACTGGTTCCCGCTTTGGCCAAAGTCGCACTCTACGGGCTGGGTGGTGTCTTCGCCATCGAGAACATCTACAGTGCCACTAAAATCGGTAATAAATGAGGAAGACTATGCAAAGCAATTCACCAAAATAGGCGGATGCGCCGAGCCCAGTAACATTAGCTCATATACTCTTGTTCTGGAAATACCGGGACTCTTACTCGTCGCCAGTGATGACGAAAGATCCTTTTTTCTTTTGAATAAAAACTAATGCATGTTTGCATGTTTTTACTATTTTTCTATTTGATGGTGACAAAAGGTAAAGAAAGCTGTTTCGAACGGATCGTTTCTCGGTTCGGTCGCAAATGTACCTACGTCGTCGTCGGTGACGGCCGTGACGAAGAGAGCGCTGCCAAACAGGTGAGCTCCCATTCTTCGTCTTATATTTTCTTTTCTTTTCTTTCATTTTTTTTTCTTTTCTGTCCTGAATTTTTGTGTGACTGTCTCGGTTCTCTTGTCCTTTTTGGATTCTTTATGCTCTTTTCTCTACTTATATACTGACAACGACACCATGTGTCTGTCTCGATTCCCGCCCGCGTATCGCTGTCCGATCGAGAAATCGTCAAACTCCGTCACGCGACGGTCATTAACACGAAATCACCACCAACAAGGGACTCTCGCCAAACGGAAAGATAAAAATAAGAATATAAAATCGAGACTGGAAGAAGAAGAAGATGAAAGACATATAGTAGAATGTAGTCGCCCGTCGTTTCTCAAAAAAAAAAAAAGGTTCCAGTGTCAGCAGTTCAGTCGCGGGATGTATTAATATGAAGATACAGGCGAGTTCTGCGTGGGAATGAGCGTATTGCCTTACAGCACAACAACTATCATCATATCAAACACAAAACAACTGGAAGAAACTTTCAGCCAAGCGCTGAAGGGCAGCCCCATACTGAGGAGGAATCACAAAAACCTTAAACTTGACTTGAATCTCTTTTCTCTTCACTAGAGAAATTACCATGCGATTCTAGCGCACATTTCAAGGAAATACGTTTATAATACGTACTGTATGGCCTGTGCCTGTCTTCCACTTTTGAAAGAGCCAGTTGATGGCGGTCAACACCAACAAAAGCCCTTCAAATATCTGGAACGTGCCATAGAACAACTCATCAGTTTGCCTTATTTGACGTCTCTCTCCAAATGGAAATGTAGAGAAGAATCCCCCCCCCCCCCCGATAACCTAGCCACAATCGTTCATCCAATCGAAAGAGCTTGAAAATGAGAAAGAAAGAAAGAAAAAACTACCAGTCCATAAAGGGCCGTTTGCCGATGACGGATGACATCTCCATATTTTAATTCTTTTTCAAAGACGTAGTATAGGAACCCCGGATGAGCATTGGCCCAATATTCAAAACCTATCGATGCCGGGAGGACGAAACACAATGGAATACAAAATGAAGGAAGAATAGTATAATAATGAGGAAATTGAGCATATGGCGTCTTGCGGCTACCGATATGTTGCCCTTCCATCCATCTATCCATCCATTCAACGCAGGGTTCCTGTAGTAGGTAGTTGAAGGCAGTGCGCGGGGTTGTCAGGGACGTTGGCCACTTTCATAATGGAGCACTTCTCCGTTCGGTCGATTACGGACGACTCCTAAACAAAAAAAAAAACGATTTGACTTGTCAAGTAGCTTTTTTCGGCTCCCATTTTAACGATCATCAAAGCATATTTTGAGAGAACTACCTATATGTATAGCTCAGCCAATGCAATCTACGTTGATTACAAAATAAAGGGCCATATAATTGAAAGTGGACCTTGAGTGCCGGACTGTATCCGTCCGTCCCGTCTATTATTTCAGCTTGAAATATCTTGATAGGTCCATTCGGTCGTCTGTTCCAGTACGGATTCCAATCGGTATATTTCCCATCGATTGTGTCTGTATGTATGTGTGTGTACTATATTTCTATCTAGTTAGTAGCTCTTTTCTCTGGGCTGCATCTCACGTCGTGTCAAGGGCTGCAAAGAAGAAAGCCATAAGTGATAAAGAGAGAAGCCTTGGGATGCATTAACGATTTCCCAGCAGCTCTGAATTTGTTGTGATTGTCGACGGGAGATAAAAGAAGAGAAAAAAAAAAACAAAAAAACAACAGACCAGAATAGAATAGAAACGAAAAGAAAAGCCAACTGGCTTCTGAAATAAAAAGTGACTTCGAAAACTACTAGAGCTGGAAAGCGTGTAACTATCTACTTCGGAGGAACAGGGTCGGCGGGGGGGGGGGGGGGGATGGAAAGAAGGAGAACGAGATAGATACGCGTATACACAAGGCAAAGAAGAAAGTGTCATTGAAATCGTGGGAAGTGAAACACCGCACAAGAAAGGAAAAAAAACGAGAAATAATAAGAAAAGGTGGGCACTTTGCTCGCGGAAATTTAGACTTATTACTCGATGATGACGACGTTAGATAATAAATTACATAGTATATATTGTAGAGTGAAAATTTCTTCCCGCATCTTCGGAGTTTGGAACTCCTGTTGCGGATGTTTTTGTCAGATGGCGATGATGATGATGATGATGATGATGACGGTCGAGACGGAATCGAAAGTTTCGCCATTTCATCGGCGGCTCATTTGGTTCATATACTCTAGAAGTCTAGATCGTATAGAAAACCGTAAGTGTACAGTATACGGAGACCGATTATTATACACAGGGTTTTGGGCGGGGATTTTTAGAAGACGCTGGCGCCGTCGAAGAGCGGAAACGTGGAAACCGCTGCCATTCCACACTGTTGAAGCCCATCGTCAAATAAAGCCAAAAGAATAGAATTGGGTGAAGGTCGATCGCAAAACAAAACAAAACAAAAAATCCAACGCAATCTCTATTGTGTCATCGCTGTGTTTGTTTTCTTTTGAAAATGAGTCAGTTGTACATAATTTCTTTAAGGAGGAGAGAGAAAGGAGGGTGGGAGTTACGAGAATCCAATATGCTGATACACCGTATAGACGTATACGGTAGAGTTTGTACAAAGAAAAATAAAAAGCACACATACGCGCACACACACATAACAAAAAGAGACGCAGACAATCGAAAGAAAAGAAAAAGGCATCGCGTGCCATCGTGATGATATTTATTTTTTTTTCCTTGCCGAGGAGAAATCAGCAGCATGTGAAAGTCATAAATTCTGACTATGCCAACCAGTTCTCATGTGATTTCTCGTGACATTCTGATTTGTCAAATTTAGGAGACGAATGCCTTGTCTTAGCGCTGAGCTCCTGTGTGTCTTGGTAGTACGGAGACCATTTTTTCCGCGTCGATATCATCACGAAACAATCACTCGGCTATACTTTTGAAGGGAGAAATTCGAGATAGTTGCGCGTATTAAATATTCATAGGGAAAAGGTTGCAGCCAAAGCGCGTTGAAAAAAAGATAATGGCGTTTCTACTTTTTGTTTGTTCTGCTGTTGTTGTAATCAGCATGTACGTTTAGCGATAAGGTAGTTTAATGAACCGAACGCAATTTTTTTTTTCTTCTTCTTCTCTTTTAAGGGTCGTATATATTCTGAAATGACTGGACATGACAGGTATCTCTTTTGCCGAGTTATTTAACAACGAGAATTCGATTTCAACGTGAAAATCGTGCAAGCTTCCGAAAAACTCGCGTGGCATGTTGTGTGCGGAGGTAGAAAAAGTGAGTGAAAGTTTGAGCGAAATGATTGCATCAGAGTAATAACAAGCGACGACATGTACACACCAGACCAAAAAAAACTGAATAATGTTTGAACCCGAAACAATAGAGAGAATTAAATAAATGTCCGTCTATTATACAACTACTTTAGTTAGAGTTGTTTGGCCTTCTTCGGGTGTGTGTGAGGTCCAACTCACCGCGTTTTGGATGACCTAGAAATGAGAAGGCGTCATATCCGAGTGAGGGAATTTAGAATAAAAGAAAAAAGAAAAGGAAACGAGTTTTTACCAAAGTTTTACCAAAGAAACTTCTCACTTATTGGGGATGTCGAGACTGGAGGATGTTGAGAGCGAGAAATTCCGAAATTCGTTGGCGAAGGACTCGCGGAAGTGACAATGCGAAAGATGCAGGGTTACAACATACACAGAAGCACTTTGGCATTGCCGATCGGTGTCAAAATGTATGGCGATGTAAATGTACCCAGCTGTGTATAACGCAATTGAAATAGAGAACAAGCGCACATGATGATCATTCCAATTGATATATTTTGAGTCGATCTGATCGCCCTAGTATGAATCAGCAACATGTACACACTTTCGTTTGTATAGTTTTTTTAAATGGTTTTCCAGTTGATGTCGTCGTTTGAGCTGTTCAAGTTGGGTGGCCATTTAGACGAAAAGTGGTGGTTGGGTTGAGGGAGTTCGCAACAAGTACCGCGGAAGCAGAAGCGGCCTTTAATTACGGAGTGTATAGACGCGCAAAAAAAGATAATGATTAACGTCGGGGGGGGGGGGGGGGGCATGGGGGCATGGTCCGTCACGACCAAGCGACACTCTCCAACGTGACAAAGAATTTTCCGCGTCGTGACACGTCAATTTTATAATTATAACTCAGGGAAAGACCCGCATGCGGAACATAAAATTAATGCACTGAATTTCAAGAAAAAGATAAGATGATAACAAATATTAATAATAATTAGAATTTCATCTTCTTTTAATGTGTTGTTAGTTTGTTTTTCTTTTTCGCTAATTAATTCAAATTTACTAATTTGTTGTTGTTGCCTTTTTTTTTAGTTGAATTTCCCTTTTTGGCGCATCGCCAGCCATCAGGACAGCGCGGCCCTGTACAACGCCCTAGATTTGGGTTACATGTGAGCGTCGTCGTTCTCTTTGAATTACATAGAGAGGATGATGATGATGAAAACAAAAACACAAAAAAGAAAAGAAAAGAAAAGAGACATAAGGACAAAGAAATAATAGAGGAGAATCTGCATACAACCTTCTCTTCAACAACCGTAATGGATTGACAAGGACAAGGACAAGACGGGAAAAAATGGACTTGACGATTCATATGATGATGACGTTTGATTCACAGAGCAAAACATTCGAAAGATGACCACCGTATAGACCACATATATATACGAGACAAAAACAAAAACTTGTACAGATGATATATACACACACACAATGGAAATCGAATCGATACACACATGTTGTACGCGTTGAAAACGTGTTTGTATACGCCAACAGGGTACAGACCACGGCATCGCAGTGTGTCCTCCTCACCCAGATTTCCTCCGCATCCTTTCTCCTGTACGCACTCCAATATCCATCAGTCTCTTTGACATTCTTTCATCTCTTTCTCTCTCACTCTCTATCTCTCTACAATAACTCATCATCGCCCAATCCATCGTCTGTTCCTCTATTATAGAATCGTGTTGTTATTCAACGATCCGAAAGTGGATCAACCTCGCACCGTCGATTGCACTTGAGAATTTTCATATATGTGTACGAGAGTTTGCAGCAGCAGCTCGTGCGTGTGTGTTTGTGAGCTCGCTTCATGTGTGTTCTGTATGTGTAATCTTGACATTTTTGCTCCTCCCATATCCAATGAAAAGCAAAGACAAAAAACGAAACAAAACAAAAAAAAAAGGATTGAAGGAAATTGTATTTGTTGCGTGTAATGTACAGTATACCTTTTTCTCCATACGTTTTTTAAAATATGTCATCGTGAATGTTTTCTTATTTTTTCCCCATTTTCAACAAGAAAACTAAAATTGAAAAAAAAAAAAATATGTCAGGAAGAATAAGCAGCAAAACAAACAACATCGTTATTTGAAGAAAAAAAATATTTTTGTTCGGTTGGGACCATTTCTGAAAATTTGAATTTTCTTTTTATCTTCTTCATCTTATTCTTCAATCCCTTATATAATATCCTCCCTTTCCGTGTGTCTGACTGTTTTTGTTTGTTTTTTTTTTTTTTTTTTTTTTTCTATTTTCTGGTTGAAGGACTTTTTTCTTATATTCGTGTGACGACGACGGGATTTTTTGCGTCATATCTTCCCGCCCCCGTGTTCCCTCCTCTGTATGCCCGTGTGTGTATGCGTGTTGAGTGCGTGTGACTAAATACTTTCGAAGAATTATGTTGAATTTTTTTTTGTTTTCTTCTTCTTCTTGGGGTGGGAATATGTTTCCTTATATTTGGTTCGTCCATAGTTTTTAACTGATGGTAAAAGATGAAAGCAACAACAACATAACAGATCATTTTCTTCTTTTCTCTCTCTCTCTCTATCTTATATTCAATTTTGTTTTCCATTACCTGACTTTCCCTTCGATTATACTTGTTCAATTCCAGCCCGTAATCCTTTTAAATAAAGGCAAAGCTTTACAAGAAATCATGTAGAAACCATTCTGCTGCCGTTACACACGCGCAAGAAAAAGAGAAAAAGAAAACACACACACAAAATTTAAAAAAAAAAAAAGGAAAAAAAAAAGGTGAAATAAACAATAATAATGTGTCTTGATATTTGACGTGAACACAGATAATTCCAGCGCGCGCGTATTCATTCTTAAATAATAATAATAATGTTATTTTATTTTATTTTTTTTGTGTTTCCATTTATTTTTTTCTTCTTCTCCAGGGTGGGATTTTCTTTTCATTCGATTTGGATGTGCATATTTGGATGTTGTTGCTCGGTCTTTCACAATGGTTCTTTATTTTGTTGTCGATATAACTATACGTATATACACCCAAAATAAAGGTAAAAGAAAGCAAGAAGAAGAAGAAGAAGAAGAAGAAGAAGAAGGAGTAGTAGTAATATAAAGTAAAGGGCTCGTTCCAATATAAAAGAGCCACCCGCGCGCGCGCAACCGCCACCAATCATATAATCTTCAAAATTTCTCGCGTCTATATAGCTGCTACCTACCTATTGGGTTTTCTTGTCTAAATCGACTCATTTTCTCTTCTCTCATCGGCCGTTTTCTTCTCTTTATATGGAAGCCCAAAATACAAAATCAAACAACACCCTGTCGATCGTTTGTTTGTTCCTTCTTATTTTGTTTGGTTTCTTCCATCATCCGCGTTGATTGGTGAGTGTGACGTCATCTCGGTTGACGCCCTCTTATTTTTGTCCCGTTTGATTCGAAATTGTTAAATTTCCTTCTTGTATTCAAGTATGATGTGCTGAATCCAGCAGTAGCACCTTTCGAGTCCATCAATTCCATTCAAGTTTTTTTGGAAATTTTTTTTTCTCTATTTTTGTTTCGTCCCTGTTATGATATGCAGTACATTCAATCAATATGTCTCGTTATTGTTCTTATTTTTTTTTTCTCTCTTTTTTCGGTGTTATCAATTTTTGTTTTCATTTTCTCTATCCACGAGCGTGTAGTGAACTGATCCACCCAAAACCCGATTTTGTTTTGTTTTTTAATTATTATTATTTCTCTTCACTCTCGATACATTCAGTTTTCATATTCCGGTTTGATATCTTTTTCCTCCTTCATCCAACCGATTTTTTTTTCTCGAAAGTCATATTCGTAATGTTTTCCCCCCTGCATGTATCTCTGATGATGTGTAATCGAAACTCTCGATTTCAACTTTTTGACAATATGTTTCTCATTCCCCATTTTTCTTCTATTAATATTGTAGACTCTACACCAGCACACTGTACTGTACAATATATACATACATATTGGATGTGGTATGTCGTCACCTTTTATTTTATTATTTATTTATTTATTTATTTATTTTGCGCGTTTGACACTTGTCAAAAAACAGAATCGCGTACCTGCGCAATACAATGCGCGATTTTTAACGCCACAAAAAGTTTCCAAACATGACGCAAGACATCGTTCAAACGTCAACAGTTTCAACACGTTCTCAACGTCACGCACGTCGCATGTTGTCGCCAAAAGTGGTGAACATTTGGTTGCACTCGTCAACAGTAAGAATACCTCATGAGGTTGGTCCAGTGAAAAATGTACAGCATACATTTTTGAAATGATGTACACCAAAGGATTGGTATAAAACGGGTGCAAAAAACGGCCGGTGAAGTAAATGACGTTTTACTAGATGCGTCGTCTTAAACCCCTCATTCAAGGGGCACACAATCTAATGTTCGATGTTATTTATTCGTTTCTTCACGACTTTGATTAAAATCGTGATTTTACGAAACGATTGCTACGGATTTCTGTCCGACCAGTCAGACAAGTTCAAGCCAGATAGGTTTAATAATCATTGAAGCTCTGTAGTCTCATGATCAGGCAGATAATATACAACAAAGCGCATCCCGGATGTTATTATTAGGTAACAAAATATTTTTTGAATAAAATGTAATTCGATTATATTAAAGATAGAAGACAGATAAATTAGGGCGGAATTCGGTAAAAATTTGGGGCGTTATCTCTTCCTACACTCAAATTTTTTGTGGACGTTGTAAATTTTATAAAAGAGGAAGAGTCGGGAAAGGTCGACGGAACAGAAAAATAGGAGAAAGGGGTAAAAAAAAAAGATTTGAACGAGAAAAGTTCAGTAGCTTTGCGTCATCAAGTGAGTACAGTGTGCAGGTGAGGGCGCAGGTGCTTACGCAAGGGCGTTCTCACTTCTCAGATGTTACCATGGCGTTTTCTTACGAGTAAATGAGTGGCGAGTGTTCTGTATTCGTTAATCTTGGACACTCTGACGTTATTCCTTTCCTATCTGTGATCCCGACGGACGAAATCCTGGTGACGTGTTTTTTGAGTGATTAGTTCAGTGTGCAGTTCTTCTAGTCCTCGCCGAGTCACCGTAAATAGAAGTCAAAGTACAAATTTAGCTGGATACTTCGTGGCCGCCACTCTGATCAAGGTAGGATCAAATTTGACATGATTCACATCTTTAATCGAGAATGACCAAAGCTTTGCATGCGCCAACCAATCGTTTGTTGGTTTGCGGATGCACAGTGTCACGTGTAAAATGTTCCGCTTTGTTATTGGCGGAAGCTGCTGCTGCTTGAAGCTGGAAGGCAACTTTATACATTCCCTTTTTGCCCGTTCTTTGGCGGCCAAATGACATATTTTGATCTTCGTGGGTTTTTTTAGATTCAAAGGGCCCAAGTATTATTGCACTGCACACGGTAGATTTGAATGGATAGAGATTATGTCCGTATTTCGAATTTCTTTGTCGATCGACGGTTGTTTGAAGCATTACATCATTTTTTATGCAAAAAGAAATTATTTCCTGATGCGTATTAGTCCGCAAACGTTATTCTCATCCAGCACAGAAGCATCGCGCTTTTTTATGAGACGTTTTCTGTGACGTTGAACTAAATGTCGGATGTGGGTCATTTCTGTTTACCATATTCGTTCGTTTCGATGACGGTTCAATATGCGGCCATACGTGAAATGGTCAGATAGACGTCGTATTTCATCTATTCTTTTTTTTTAAATGTTTTATTTTGGGGGGAATTAAGTTGATGCGAAACGCCTTAGTCGATATTTCTTTGCTTTATTAATCATCCCTAGCTAATAGTGGAAACATTTCCGTCGTGAACTATTTTGTATTTTCAGTGCACTCACGCCGGGGAGCGTCTGACGGCTTGATTGTTTCTATTTACAGCTTACCAAACTTAGGTTTCCCAACTCGCAGTATCTTAATCTATATAAGAAAATATATTCACAAATTTTCGGAAACGATTTTGCACAAGAACCTCGCTGGCTCCCGTCAACGTCAACAGTTTCAACACATTTTTAACGTCACGCGCGTCGCATATTGTCTCCAAAAGTGGTGGGAGAGGGAAATGAGACGACACGGACACTACAACCTTCTACGCAACAACAACAACACCAAACATTGTTTGTATACATTTATTTTGTGTCTAGCGTATCCATCCATAGATTTTATAATAGATGGAAACAGGGAAAAAGGATTTTAAAAAATGCTGGTCAAGTATATGTTCGTGTCTTCCTGTTCCGGGATTAACATCAGATGCCGGTCCATGACAGAGTGACAGCTCATATCAGAAAGTGAAAAAAATTTCCGCACAAAACCAACCAAACAAAGAAACAAAAAAAATCTTTTTTATTCGCCTCGTGATTAGTCGGATATGTTGTAGTCTTCCGCATTTTATTCGCCAAAAAGAATATAATAAAGGGATTTAAAAAAAAATAGTCAAAAACAACTTTCTTCGTCGTCTCTCTTTATCGCACGACACCTGAATTTCTGGTTTCCGAGTCCCTGGCCATGCAGCATTTCAATCTGGGATATTCCAATATGGTCATCCGATTGGATAGCACAAAGTTCTTAAAAATTGAGAAAGGTCTACATCGAGCCAAATAAATGACAGAAAAGAAAAACGAAACTTAAATAAGAGATATATTTATATGGCTAATGGCGGATGCTGAGACGACATCGAGTGATTGTATCAGTATATGCACAACCAATCAGCTGTGTATTGAGATAAGGCCGGCTGCGCGCGGTATACAAGACGGATGATATCAAAGTAGCGGCTCTCGTCCTTATGTTGCGGTTTCTTCATTTATTTATTTATTGTATTTTCAACAAAATTCTTTTTAATGCGCCAGCAGGAAATGGAAAAGGTGATCGGTCGTCCAATCGCAAAGTGGGCGACATATAGGAGCGGCCGTCCGTCCGGCAGCTGTTGCCAGTTGTAGGGTCGCTGGGTCCTCTCTCTGTTACAACTCCGCCAACAAGAAAACATGAAATATAAAAGCGCGAGCGGGCATCACTTCCGCTCACATCGCGCCCATTTTTTAAGGAAAAAACCAAAATTTGATTCTTTTCGCATCTCCAGCAGAAATGATGGATGACGCGAAAATGATGATTATGTAATGCTGCGCATTGTCTAAACGAAACAAATTATATATGTAGACGAGCTGTGTGCTATATGCACGCGGTCATTCCGCCTGTTTTGTATGTGTCTGTATGTGTGACGGCTCGTACCCCCCAGAAGAAAAAGAAGATGATGAACACATATCTTCTTTTTCTTTCTTACTTAAGGGCGTGCTATTTGGTTTCAACCGAAATGTTCGCAGTTGACGTCAAACCTGACGCCGCGGTAGAGGGAACCGCCTTGAACCTATACACACAGTTAATAGAGTGGCAAAAACCTGGAAAAAACGGCCATGGCGCAACGTCAACTTTTAACACGCAAAAGACGAAAAAAGAATTGAAGAAAGGACACAAAAATATACCAGCACCTTATTCTCCATATCCGTATGCTGCGATCATAATATACTATATGGTTTTTCCACCCGTCCCACACTCACATTCGTTTAAATTTGGGAGGGAAAGAAAAAAGAAGATATTTTATTGTTATTTGGTTTCTTCTTCTTTTTCTTCTTCTTTAAAAAAAAAACAACAAAGAAAAAAAAGGTGCATAAGAGTAAGGGGCTCTATGGATAAGAAAATTGAAGAAGAAGAAGAAAAAAGTGTGTTTATGGTAAAGACGGAGAGGAGCGGAACAAATTGTGTCTCTTATGGATTCCAGTGTACACCCTCCTCACCACAGAAAAAGATGATGAAGAAGAAGAAGAAAAAGAAGGGAAATAACATCTACCTGTCCCGCGTCCCGGTTCGACTCGGTGCGAGCCGTCGGCGTCTATACAGAAGGATGAGAGATGGTGACGTCAGCGATGGGTCCCTTGAAAATTATGAATAACAAATATACACACGGACGGACGGACGGACGCGAGCGTGTATAGTATAACTGTGTGTCGTGAGACAGTCCATTTATTACGGATTTGTTTGTCTGGACACGTCATGTGCGTGCCAGAATAAAAAATAAATCTGAACGAATAAATCTCATGTCATTTCGTTCGGGAGTTTTTGATGATGGTTTATTATCGAGAACGATATGTACTCATTCAATTTAGTGTTGCCGTTCAATATTATAGATACAAGATGGGAAATATTTTCAAATTCTTTTGCCAACCGCGTCATTTTCCAATATGCCCAATGTCGAGTTGTGGTTGTTTTGTTTTTCAAGAGGCAGCGATTCATCTTACACGCCGACCCGTGAATCACCTGATGCGTTTCGATGTAGGTAAAACGTCGGATGATTTTTTTTTTGGGTTGCGTCTTGCGTTGTTGTCTTTCTTTCGAGAATAACTCATTTCGTCGGTACTCTTTACCACCTGTTGCCTCTGCCTGCCTGCCTGCCAGGCCAGCCAGCCTGTGTGATGAGTGCTTGTTGTTTCGTACCCAATGACAACAATGAAAACCCTGCCTGTAGTCTTCTTTGGTTTTCAACGAGATACGGTGTGTGTATATACCGGCACGTAATCGTTTCCCTCCTACAGGACCAAGTCTGCAATTAAAATTCGAGTCTTTTTGGAGGCCATCAGCAGCAGCCAAAAGAGCCAAAAGAACTATGTAACCAGCAGTTAACATCATCACAGAGAATGAAGAGATAGTGAAGTTCCTCTTTTATCTCTGTTCGCGTCCCCCCGGTTTTGACTCTTCTTCTTTTTTTTTCTATAGGGGAAAATAAAAACGAATACCGAAAAAATCGCGCATCAATGCGACGACGACGACTTGGGTATTAGCCCAGCTCGAGCGAGTCATAAATATCCTCAGTTTTCAAAATGAGCGCCGGGGCCATTGGCGGAATTGTTGACGATAAATCAGCTTTTGGGCTTGGGCTGGGTGCCACACGACGATACGCCCAATTGTCGGATAACAAAGAAATAAAACGAGAAAATAAGCGGAGAAACGAAAGAAGAAGAAAAAAAAGGACAAAAACCCCAAAAAGAAGAGGAGTGCTACGGTGTGTACGATGAGGATCGAGAATTTGTGCAATTTCCGGAGACGACCCATCTGCATCGCAGCAACCCATTTGATGGCAAAAATGGCAAAATGAGAAGAGCGACGAGCCAGCCAAATATATAGCCGCATCGAAACACGGTGAATTCCGCTCCGATACGCTTGTCAACCAAACCCGGGAATGAGCAGCGCGGACGACGAATATGTAGAGAGAGAGAAGAGAACAACATAAAAGCTGATCTTGTACATCTTTATCGCGATAGAAAGAAAAAAGGAGAAACCCATTGGATTCGAATTACAATCGCATCAGACCCGACGAAACGGCCTGAAAGCGGATTTGCCCAAGTGAAGACCTTTGATATCGTGATTCCTCTTGCTAGACGATGGCGGGTAAGGAGCTGAATACTCAACTGTTTTGTCTGAAGGTAAAAAAAACGATTTGAGCTGGGATATCCGCGTGCTCAGCGACCGTTTGAACTGTTATCTCACTAATAATCCTAAAGGGAACGAAACGAACGACGACGATTGAATGCGGCCTTTTTTTTTGCGCGTACGTTTCTTCTTCTTCTTCTTCGTTTCATTTCAGTCAAATGAAGATGCTGAACGCCCGTTAAATAGCTCTCAGACTTGAGCTCGTGTCCCGGCATTTTTATTCACACCTGTGAGCTGTCCCTTTAATGCGCGGCAAGCAGCAATTTACCTTTATTCTCCATATCGTCCCATATCCATTCTGCCAGGGTTCATAGTCTCTTTGTGTTGTTTCTTTTTTTCTTCTTATTCTTCTTATATAAATTCTATCCATCCATTCTTGTTCTTTCTTGTTGTCTACTCGTCTTTCCTCCTTCTTCAGCACTTGTCTAGCGTTACCGAACGCATATCCACGGCCAGATCGTAAATTTGAATTGTTTGGCCCGTCTGAAAATCTCGGAATTTCCTTCTCAGCTCTCGGCTTGTTGTTGGGCGCCCTTTTATTTCTGTTTTTTTTCTTTCTCTCACTTGTTCTACTACCACCACGTCTCTATAGCTCCGGCTGGGGCATCATTACAAGCGCAAGAACAAGGACAACAAAAGGTTATTGAATATTCAATCCAACTATGCACGCTCTGTCCCGACTCCTCCCTTAATCTCCGTCTTATTCACGGAATAACACTTGCAATGCAGCTCGATCAACGAAACAAAATAACAGGTGTCTCGACTGTTTCGCTCTACGTTGTGGAATATGTGTAACGTATTGCGGATTTGATCATGGGAATTGGGAATTCTTCAAAATCTATGGGATGAGTTGTGTTGCATAAAATTGCATCCTAATTCTATATAGAATCGGCTCATCTTCTTCTTCCTCATTCCGTCTGCCGTGTTGTCCATGCATAACCAAATAAGGCCCCGTTGTTTTCTGTGAATGGACAGGGGGGCCCCAAAATGTTTGACCCACAGAGGAAAATATAAACCGTGACGACGATTTCCTTCGATATTCGCCAATTCAAAATTGTTATTCTCCCCGAAAATCGTTTGATTCAGAAGAGATGGCTTCAATTTATTTGTTTGCATATAGAGATAGTTGGGTTATTATAACGCCACGTCAATAACGGCCCAAAAATGCAAAAAAAAAAAAGAAACGGCACTCTCATCGTGCGCGAATTGCGGCATCATCTTCGAGCTTCGTTCGATGGATCGGAATGAGGTCCATGGCGGATGTGATGACGGTGGTTTCTTCATTGACGTTTATGTGAATACATAATACCCTGAGCAAATAACAAACTAGTCATGTCTGCATCATCAAATTTATTTGACGATCTGACCACTTGTCAACCGCCAACAAATTCAAATCATTTGCAATTGCGTCGAATTTGCTGCGCAGTGTGTTGGGTAAATCCGGAGATGATGAAATTAAAGAGAGACGGGAGAGCCAGAGGCGATCGCATGGATTTCAGCCAGCGTGATTGGTTGAACTAGAAAAATACCGAAGAAGAAATGTGCATGTAAGGATGGACACAATAACAACAACAACAACATCCGGAGAAGAAGAAGAAGCTCAACCAAGTTGAATGGACCCCGCTGTTGACGCAGCATCGCATGAGTTTGGCTCGTTAGCAGGACTGCGGCGCCGCCGTGGCCCCTTGGCTCATCTCTCGATGAATACACACACGGACGGATAGTGCGTGCGTGCAGTACTTCCCGGCCGCTGCATCAACGCGTAGGGCTGGAACTCAAGCTGAGTTTTACGATCCTCACAAGGGCACGGGTCCGGCTGACTCTACACCACTCATCTCGCCAACGCCAACGACTTCAACTCTTTTTGTTTGGTTTTTTGGTTTTTGTTTTCCTCGTTCATCTTCCGGCGTGGCTAGTAATAAAGAAACCCAGTGCAATAGCAACTTAGATACGAAGACGCCCTTCATAGACTATTAAAAAGAAAGAAAGAAAAAAGAAAAGCGGAAAAAAAATTAAATTCATTTATGCTATTATTATTATTATTATTATTAGAAGTTGAAATTTTGTTTTGCACGCGCTTCCCTACTTCTTCTTCTTCTTGTTTACTATCTTCCCGGTTCTTCCTTTATAAATATATATATATTCTCAAATCAAAACAAAACAGAAAAACACGGACCAGCTGTTTTCTCGGAGATCCTGTTCAGCAAGTTATCCGCTCGGCTCTATATAAATCAGCATTCTTGTGCGGGTGTAATCAGAAGAGTTGACTATTCACTAGCTTTTCCATCCGGGATAAACAAACGTCTTTTTTTTATAACAATATAATATCAAAATAAAAATAAGGAAAAATTAAAAAAGAAATAAACAATTTGAAAACAAGCTTACATAGTTTATATAAATATAGCCAACAGCTTTCACATCGAGACCTCGGTGTGTTTAGGTGTATAAAATACACACTAAGAGTCTAAGACTAAAGGGATTCCTACTATATTCTCAGCAGCGACCAACACTAAAGGCATCGTGTATGTTCGTGAAAGATTGTGGCCAAATATGAACGAAACACTATTTCTTAGTCACCGGCAGGCGATAAAGGACTATAGTACTATATACCCACAAAGAATCTCTCGTCTACCACTCTTTTCTTTTCTTTCTTCTTCTTCTTCTTCTTCTTCTTCTTCTTATTCGTTTATTCTTGATTCTCTTATTCTCACTGGCGGCGTCGGCGGCGAGTCGACTTGGAAACAGTTGGGAGGTCAATGTCAGGCAAGTCCCCATCATCTGTTTCCCAGCCAAGCTTCAAAGGCAGCTGGAATCTTCTTCATCTCGAAGGGGGAATTGATGCTGCTGCTTGATGCTGGAATGGCAGCAGCAGGACTCTCTGCTGTTTAGCCGTGCTCTTTTGTTTCTTTTCACGCAGCAGCTCAGCTCTCCCGTTCTTTATCTGACAGTCCCGTGTCTGTGTGTACATGTCCTCGGGTTACACTTGTACCTATATACGCTGAGATCGAACGCACAACGGGGATTTCAAATAAATAAAATAAATATAGGAGAAAAAAAAAGGCCAACTTTGTTTTTATCGTTCTCGATGACGGGTTTTGTGCATTCCACGTTGATGCGCAGCGCCGTGATGCAGCGCATCAAAAAAGAAAAAAAAAGAAAAATTTTGAATCGTTCATATCGCGTCTGGTTGTTGATTTTCTTGTCAGGATTCTTCACCGTCTGGCGTTTTCTCTGCTGTGTGGTTAGCGCACGTTCATCCATTTTTTTTTCTTCTTCTTTGTTCTATCCAATGTTAACATTGTCGCTGATGCCAAAAACCCAGCCGGATAGGATCTCGCGTTCCGAGCGTTCTGAACTGCGTGAATCGGAATCTGATAGGTGATGAGTTAGATCTTAAATCCCAGATTGACCAAGTCACTGAATAACAACAGACACAGACACAGACACAGAAAATAAAAACAGGTCAAAAGTCTTCCCTATATACCCCAGCAGGTGTTTTTTGTTTGTGTCATTTTGGCTTGTTGACGAAGAAATAGCAGCAGCGGGTTCCATCAGCATCAGCCCACAACCAAAATGCGATGAGTCGGCGTGAAAGCCAACGTGACACCGCATACAATTTAATACATGAAAAACGACGTGATCGTTACCCTGATTTGATTTTCTTGAATTCTGGTTCAGCTCATATCATATAGAAAAAGCTTCGTGTGTGGTCAAACGCGTAGGCCGCGATGGCACGACTTGTAATGGCACGACTTATATATGCCCTTATGTTTTTGAAGTGTCAGAAAGTGACAGGACCCAGGATTAGCTGTACGGTATATAGACTTATTTCACTCTATAGTCTATAATATAAACTGTTCACGACTGTTCATCACTTTCGTATCGAGAGAGAGTCGTGCCTGTCTCTCTTATATACAGACATACTCTTATATCTTGTATACAGATCCGTGATGATTTTGAACGAAATTCGAAATCGGGATGATGATGATGATCTAATCCGCTTGTATTCGATTCAGAAGCATAGAAAATGGAATGAATTTCTCAAAATAGACGTGAAAATTGACACCCGTTTGTGTCTGGGTGACACGATTTTGCGATTTCCTCCTTTCATTTTCTGGTATACATCAGCCGCGGGTCACGACATATAAACAAGTTTCGATCGGAGGAAGCGGTAGCTAATATCTAAGAGAGTGACATGATTTTTATTTGGTTCCATATCTTCTTCTTTCTAAATAAACATAACAAAGGACTTTGCCTTATTTTATAATTACATGGTATTATATACGGTTAAATGTCGTTGTTTACTTCTGTTTGCCTTTTTTAACATTTCAATTAGTTGAATTGTAAAAATGTCTACAATTGTGTAGCCGCCAAATGTCGTCAGTTGCATCACGCGCTTCAGAATAAACAACAGATGGCAAATAATGACCAGTGACCCACTGCAATTATTAGAATTATTTCTCCGTACGAGGCAACCATCATCTTTTTTAACAGCATATTAGTTTTTCAGAAGAATTTTGCCCCTTTAAAATTAAAAAAAAAATTAATTTAAACTAGTTTTCGTCATCTGTGACCATCGATATGTTGCACCCATATTTTGTGGGTAATATAACTAAACAAAAAAAGAAAACCAGGAAGGAGAGTGTGTCTAGTTTTTATAGAATCAATCCGCATATCGAATTGTTCCATTTAAATTATTCACTTCTTTGGCGGAATGGATTTTATGATTCACAACACACAATAAGGATAAAAAGAAAACCCCGTGGGTTGTTGTTGTTGTGTGTGTGCAAACACATCGAATGCTGGTGAATCGGCACGACTTTTCATTTAGCATCAGCTATAGCTATTATGAATTTCAAAATGATCAGAATTGTATGACGTCATTGAATACAATCGGATATGGTCTCCTCGTTCGGGTCGATCCAATGCGGAAACAACAATAAGAAGAAGAAAAAGAGAGAGACATCGTTGCATATCATGATGGTCGGTCGCTGTCTTTGATAGAACCGCTGCGATATGAATAATAATCAAATTCCATTTGATTTGTCTTGTATTCATATTCTTTGTTGGTTTGTGTGTTGTGTTGTATTGTGTTACATGTATGCTGAATGTAAGCACATTGACGGGTCGGTTGATAGGCCTGGTGCGCTCGGTTCCTTTTATTTTTTATTTTTGTTTTGTACATCATGCCCAACAACAACAACAACAACAACAACAACAACAACAATACAACAGAGACCGCGACAGTATTTATCCGGAGGTGTGTTTTGTATAGTTATGCGTCTGGCGGGAGGCGTTGGGTGCGGCCGGCAACTGGCAGACAAGATGGCGCGGCAGCATGTTCGGTTTATATTCGTGATGGTCTATAGGCTCGGCTCGGCTTCCTTGGCCCCTCCATCACAGCCCCGGTCGCTCGGCTCGGTCCCTTCCATATCCTCTGGGCCACTCGTGTTCTCATCATTTCTCTTCATCTTCTTCCTCCTATTTTTCTCGTCTTTCTTCTTCCATTTTGTTTATCTCATTTCATTTTCCTCGTATTCTGTTTCACATCATCGTCAAAGAGAATATATAACTCGCTAGCTATATAATCAGTGTAGTCGCTATATATGCACAGGCCCTGATATGCGTGCGTATAGTATATTTATAGAACGACCGATAGACTGGAATGAACGACGACGAGACGTCCCTAAACCTCCTCATTTCTTTCTTATTCTTTCAAATACTCTTGTCCTAGGTGGTTCTCTTATAACTTATGGCCGACAAGTCTCTTCTTCTTCTTCCACTTCATCCTTCCTTTTCATTCAGATAAATGTTATTTATATACCGCATCAATTCTTTTATTGGGTGATGTACTGGACGCTGGCCATTCAGTCCCGCGTGAGGATGCTAGCCAAAGGTAAAAAAATAACAACAACAACAGTCGTCCCTCTTTTCTGAGTCGAAAAAGCGCAAAAGCGCGCGCTCAGCGGTCGTCCCCGCCGGTGGCTGGGCGCCATCATCCTCATCAACAGACAACAAATTCCACTCTCCCTCCCGCTGCCCCGCTCCTTTGCGTATTATTTTTTCGCAGGCACACCAATTGACCAACGCGCATAGTCTCTCATCTAGAGATAGAGAAAAGAGAGAGAGAGAGAGACAGGGCATGTAGACAGCGGTGGCGACGGCGGCGCAGGTATTATCTACCACGTCACATCCGCCGCCCGAAGACGAACGAACTTTGTCTTATTCTTTTTCTTCTTTTCTTTTACGAGACTTGATTATTGTTTGAATGCATCGAGCGCAAGAAGAAGAAGGAAGAGTCATTATCGATATCTCTGCAGGGGACGAGAATTTTTCTCGGAATCAAATAAAACAACACACATAGGAGGAAACGTGCAAACAGCGTGCAGATGAACAGTCAGCAGAGAGACTTTGCTTTTTTTTCTTTTTTGTCTTTCTCTCTCTTTCTAAATTTAGATAAAAAATATCCTATGGAGATAATATACACAGGACACAACGACCATCACAGTTTCACGGTCGGCGACGAAGATGACGACTCGCAGATTTTTCTTATTTTTTTTTTGTTTTGTTATTTTGCTTTTTTAAATTATTGGCGGCTATAATTATAGTCACACGCCATCACTTCCGGCGGCGCCCATTAGCCCCGGTCAATCGATTGGAAACTATATAAAAAGGTGTTGACCTTTATATTCCCGCGTGAGCGTGATTCCTATTTTTTATTTATTTATTTTTTTTTGTGTTTTATTAAGGAGTTGCCGGATGGGCTAGGCCTAATCTACGTATATTATCATCGACTAAAGCGTGTCAAAAGAACACGGCGGAACACGGCGTTTATTCCACCCATATCTCGTCTCCTTATATCCTTCTTATTGGAGAATGGACGAGACTAGATTAAAAGAAGGAAAACTACAGTAAATGGGATGGATGGATGGAAATAAGGCTGGGTCTTTGGGAACACGCCATATAGACATAATATAATGTAGCCATTGTATAGCAGCTCACTATAATAGCTGGTGAATCAGTGAACTCTTTGATGATGTCGATCTCTAAATATATACGTCGAATAGGTTCGATCGTCTATATACCTTTTGATCATCATCGAGCTCTTCTCTCTATTATTGTCTGCTGGCCGCTGACTCCATCTGGCCAAAATGAAATACCCAGGCGGGCAGCTGCATGCGTGGAGGCCGGGAATGAGTCAAGAAAATATAGTGAAGAACCGCTTTTAATGATCTAACAGCCTTATAAAAGAAAAAGATCGACAAAACTGGTTGGCCTAACCGCGAGACGGGCGGTCATCTTCCAAGTCTTTTCTCGTCCAGTCCAACTGTCGTAATGCGATTATTATTTAAAAAAAAAAACAAAATCAAATTAAATCAAATAAAAACTTGTTTGTGCTGTGCCGGGGTGTGGGTCGAAATCATGTTTTCATACTACATATACGTAAGAATGAAAAACCCTCACAACAACAACAACAACAACAACAACCCGAAAAAGAGAAATAATATAAATAAGGTAGAATAAATATACACAAAGGTTTGGGTTCTTTTTTTCTTTTAGCTGCTCCTGGCGATGGTCGGATGGTCCCGTCCGACCGAGAGAATTCCTCGGCCTCTCTTTGGCTTTCGTCTCTGAATGCGCGTCCCTGTCGGCCGCATCGCTATATCATTCGCTCTGATCTAGAGAAAATGAGGAGGTTATCGTCTCTAACTGCTTCTATTTCTTTTTCTTCTCTATGCATCAGCACATTCATTCTCTTATACTTTTGACCCCCACGAGCTATACAGGATCTTTTTTTGGGGCCCAAGAATTAGCTTGTTATATGAGGCAGATTTTCATTCAGTCGAAACCAACGGACTGCCCGCTGGTAAAAAACAAAAAAAAAAAAAAGTTGCTTTTTTCTTCTTCTCCCCAACTTGTTTTCCTTGGGGCGACAACTTTGCCTTTTTGCTGCCGTTACACGCGGCCCATGCACCAAAACGAAGAGGAGACGGCAGATCTTTCTTGACTTCAATTTTTATTTTATTTCATTTTTTTTTTCGGGGTCATCGGCTCACATCGAGGTTATCGGCGAGCATTCGATGACGGCGAGTAGCGCGTGATTTTGATGTTCGATCGACTTGTACCCTGTCAAATATCAACCCGCTGGCCTTGTTCTTTCATTCTTTTGTTATTGTTGTGGTTGTTATGATTGTCGTTTGATTCTTTTCACGCGCTCCAGACTGGGTGTCTTCTGCTGTAACCCCGGGCGTAAAACAGCGGAGGAACGGTCACGCTCCCCCTACCGATTTTGTTGCAAAACAGCGACCCCCATCATCTTATAGCGTCAATTGACGATCCTCCTTTGTCCAGTGTATAAGACGATCTACAAGATGATGTCACTGGCCAAACGGTGCGTGTTTCGACTATTTGCACAAGGTGGGCTGTTAAAATGTTGTACATTGGCATAGTGATGAGAGAATTCACGCACACAACCCCGAGGGCATATACCATCGGGTTCCGTCCAGATGACGACATCGACAGCGTTCACGACGTCACCGTTGCTGGACTTCCTATTACGTTCCGTCCCCGGCGCTGTTTGAATATAGCGACGGGATTGATGTCAAACAGTTCATCTTTTTCTTCTATTTCTTGATTTTATTATTATTATCTTATTAGGCAGCGGAAATGAACATATGAGGCGTATATTTAGGAATACCAAGAAATCAATCCGTTCTCGGGATTCTTAGAGACCTCATTTCAGGTTGTCGTAGCAACGCCCCTCTTTCATTTCTAAGTTGCTGGCGTTTTCAAATTTCCTTATTTAACTTTTCTCCGAAAATGTCCGAGTCCAAAAGGTTGGCCATTGGCTTAATATTTATCCTGCTGCAGCCGGCCCTTGAACTCTTATATTTTTTTTTTTTTTTAATTTATTCTCCTTCTTTTGTTTTTTCATTCATTCATTCATATCTTGAAAAATTATATTGTCGATTGGATTGAAAACGATACGCCCCGAGCCCAAACGCCCACCTCTTCCGACGATGTTGTTGGTCAGCAGCGCAGACAGTCACACAAATCTCGAATATAAAAACCTTACTATTCCTTATAAATATTGGTGTATTTTTATTATATGGATCGTAGATGCAAATTGATCGCGTGAGAATCGCCCTTCTTCCCGGTTGTTGGGGCCGAGCCTCTTTTTTTTTTTTGTGCATTTTGACATTTCCCCTTTCTTTCTTTATTTTTCAATTTCATATCATTTTGCTTTACTTTTATATGTTGATTTCCTCCCATTTTTATTACAAACGTATATAACTCGGCTGCTGTGGATTTCTACTCGTCTTTCCTTCCGTCTGTTCATTCTGTTGTGTTTTTTCTTACTTAATAACACACAACGACCTTTTTTCATTCGATCTCGCGTGTTTTTCCAACTGCTGACTTATTCGACATGCTGTAACTCGGCGATATGTTTCTGACTTGTGTATATAGAAAAGAAGAATCAAACGCGCAGCAACTCCCACATCCTTCCAGCCAAGAAAAGTCTGTTGTTGTTGTTGTTGTTGTTATTATTGTTGACTTGTTGTTTGTTTATTTTTTTTTTTTTTAATACCTCTGGCCTTGAAAAGCACTACTTTTAAATGTATACGTAGACACTGTATTATATGTACATATACAGGTATTCAAAAATACGTATTCGTCTGGCAGGTGATTGGTGGTTTGATGTTCGTGTTGCTGCGCAAATTGTGGCGAAAAGAAAAGTAAACAACAACAAACAATCAAGGGAGGTGTTGCGCCAATGATTCACTCTCGCTCTTCTTCTTTGCATGGCTCTCCTTGATTTCATCGTCGATGATATTATACGTTTGTATATACTTTCTATGAATGGGGCTACCCACGCACTGATCATAGATAGACTGAGACTCTGTACGGCGTATATGAGAAAATTCAGAACAAAAAAAACAAAACAAGGCGCAACGTACAATTGCAAAAGAGAAAACAGCAACGGAAGAAGATGGTGGTGAATGATGACCGTTGATGATCAGGGCGGGCGAGTCATTCCAGGAAGTCAGCGATGAAAGAAGATGGAAGAACCTCATCGTCAAAATGATCAAAGGTGTACTGTACGATAACTTGAATGGAGAATAAGAGACGACAGAGAGCAATATAACAAGAAGAACAAGACAAATATAGAAAAAAAAAAACAAAAAAATAGATTTATACAAATTCGCCTCCACTCATCACTTATTTGGTTATCTCGTTTTTTCTTGTTTCCACTTTTTTTGTTGAACAATTTTCAGCAACGTTCAAGGATAAAATCCCCCCCACACACACACAAAAAAAAAACGTTTGCTATTAAATTACGCCTCGTTGGAGAATAGCATTTTGCGGATATGATGGAGATGTAAAAGAACGATATGCCAAATGTGTCAGTGTCATGTCGTGTAATATATAATTTCTTTTTTTTCCCAGTTGAAAGCTTCCGGCAGCACGTCTTCCGCACCTTTTATCTCCGCAAGTCTCTTCAGTCATTATTAAAAAAAACAAAAAACAAAAAAAAAAAAACAGAAATTTTGAATTTCATTATTTTCTTTCCTTCCTAACAATTGTATAGTTGTTGTATGATGATTTCTGCTGTGGCCCCCCTGGTTATACAGTGTATAGGGCAATCACCCTGACATCTCTCTCTCTCTCTCTTGTGTATAGAGGGGGGGGGTAGGGGTATTAAAGGCACGAAAAAGACACAAGAATGAAAAATCGAGTCAAGGAATAAGAAGAAGGGAACAAACAGCACATGAACTGAACTCTCTTTTTTTTTTGTTTTATTTTTTTTTTATTTTTTGTGCTGCTGCTGCCTTCAAAATTCCTATACGCCCCATCAAAATTCAGTGGCAGCACTCAGGTAAAAGACCCCCGATGAAGCAAGTGGCTGCAGGTTCACCCTTGTTTTTTGTTTTGTTTTTTTCTCGTTGTCACGCTCTTATGCTGCTGCTCTCACAGTCACATAACGGCACTGTCCCTGAATATTCATAGTTTCTTATTGCACGCGCGCGAGTCCTTGCGTTTTTACACGACATCCCGAGAATGATTGCCCATTTATTTTGGCAATTATCGTAGTAATGTACTACTCTCTCTACAGGTGTGTATGACATAATCTGAGATCCTTTTTTCAATATTATTAGGGAGCGAAAAAATTGAATTTTGTTTGAAAAATTCTTTCAACTTGTTGTGGTCGATTTCAGGAGAGCTATACTATAGCCATGATGGAAAACAGAAACGTAAGAAAATTGCCCGGGGAGAGTAGAACATTCTATATCTAGTGAAACGACGACGACTAGTAAGACTATGGAGAAAGAGAAAAGAATCTCGTTGAATAACCAACTTCTCATACTATTGCCAGCACCACCATCCAGTATAATACGAGCCGACTGACCAAACCACTTAAACGGAGAGAATAATTCATCATTGTGTTATATATATCTTATATATCTTTTCGTTAAAATATAGTAGTCAAAAGGGGGGAGACTATATACAACATATGCATCAGCTCTTTATATACTCTTATAGTTTTCTATGGAGTTTTCAGTTTTTATACGGTGAGATGAGAGAGAGAGAGAAAGAGAGACGACGATGAGTTGTTTTTGTTGGCTGTTTTGGCCGGCGGCTAGACATGCACGCACGAAAACAACACGCCGGATGCGTTGTTGTTATTATGGTTATACGTCCATGATTTTGCCCCATAGACGAGATATGAAGTGCATCACATTCTTCTACTTTTCTACACAGAGTTTGACGTTGCTGGCCGATACAATTCACCGCGATTGAATAACTAGCGTGCAATATACACTCCACGTAAGAAATGTGTGTCGACGACAGCAAGGAAGATTTATGACTTTGCATATTCGCAGCGAAGAAAGGGGTTAGTTATTTTTCATTGAAAAATTACAAAAAAAAATTTAATAAATAAATAAAATATTGTGCGACCGTATATGCAACCAGATCTCTTGAGCTGTTTCTGCCGCTGCTGGGTCCTATATCTGTATATTTCAATATAATAATCCCGTCAGGGCATTTCTTTTTTAAAAATAAATATTTGCCTTTTCGTTAAAGGAAGGTTTTATACAATAAGAGATAGAGGTCTAGGGGATTTTGACCTCTCTCTCTCTCTGTCTCTCTCTCTTTTCCGTTTTCTTCCATTCTAATTCTCCTTATATTTTTTTGACTCGTTTAACAGTCTGCCGGTGAGTCTTTCTTCATATTTTTGTTTGTGTGTCTCTAAATTATGCTGTGCATTATCTCTCAATCTTTCTGTCCAGACTGGTTTTCTAACGCCCGTCGTCCTATACACACACACACAGATAAAAAAGTGGAGACTCTTTGAAAGGTAGACACAGAAAGGAAGAGACCCACAGTCCCACACGACCCCAATCTTTGGGTTGTGTGTTGCTGCTGCTGCTGCTGTGGTTATATTCTCTTAGAATGCCAAAACTTGTCCGTCTACGGATGAACAACAACATTTTTTCTTTCTTTCTTTCTTTCTTTCTCTTTCGGGGTTTTGATTACATCAGCACATATAGTATCATCCAAACATCTTTTTCTTCGGTTTCCTTTTCAACGCCGTTACAACTAATTCGTTTAGGGAAGACCAAAAGGCCAAAGAAAAGGATAAAGAAATAACCCCAAAAAATTTTTTTTTGAAAAATTCTTTTAAATAGAGGGGGCACAATAATGAAATCGCTGAAATACTATGTTGTTTGATTTTATTTTTACATCGGTGCCATCATAGCGTCGATGCGCGTTCATTTAGCGTTCAGGGCACAATTTCCCCATACGAGAAAAAAAACAACACGGACCGGGAATTCTTTATAACATTTTTTTTTTTTATTTTTTTTTTGCTATTGTAGCGTTGAAATCCATAAGCGGATTTACTTTTGGCAAACGAGTTGATCTATGCTGATGCTCCGTGTGACGATATATTTATATATCGGTCGGGACAATCGGTCTCTACGAGTACAAGAAGGAAAAAGTAGGTAGGTACACACAGTTTCAGTGTGTATTATGTACACACATTATTTTGTAGGTTGGTATAGGTAGGTCATCATCCAAGTATGATCCATCAAAATGGCCAGTCGCTCCCTCAGCATGACCCAGTAATGGGAACTGTTATGAACGCTGCTCAAAAGGAAAAGCAGCAGACAGTCGTGGATTATTCTACACTTGTTGTTGTGGTGGTATACGAGGAATACTAAATTACCATCAGGAGGTGAAAAAAAAACAAAAACAAAAAAAACTATTCAAAAAGAAGAAAGGGAAACAAAATGGCAGCATAAGATGGAGTTCTTACGAGGCAAGTTCAACGCACGCCATGCCTATAGCTTTATTCAACTTCTTTTTCTTCTTTTCTTAATGGCAGCAGCTATAGGAGTCGAAATTGCGCAACTTCTCGCCACGCCAGCACGTGCAATATACCGCGCCGAAATAGAAAAAAATAGAAAAACTTGAATGAATGAATGAAAGAAAAAAAAATAAAATGGTAAAAATCTTGACTATTAGTAGATGCAGTTGAAAGCATACACTTATTCAGTCAGCTTGAGATCGACAGCGAATGTGGGAGTGTTTCACGCATTTGACTCCCGCCAGATATAAAAGCGATAAAATATAATAATTTAACAGTAACGACGACGCAAAAAAAGAAGAAGAAGAAAGAAGAGAATCACACACGATGGAATGTCGTGAACTTGCTTCTGCTGGCCGCCAAAACCCATCAGAATGGAAAGGCGCTCCGCCATCCGTAAAGAGTCTAAAGATTTCGCCCATCTTCCGAAATCCATTTGAGTTTCTTCTGTAACCGATGTCGTTAATGTCAAGTCATTATCAGTCAAAAAAAAAGAAAAAAGATAATAAAAGTCAAATAAGTTTGTTTTTTTTTCGGGGGAAAAAAAAAAGAAAAAACGTCATCAAAAGTATTTCAAGCAGGACACTCAAGAAGAATAAAAGAGGGAAAGGGATTTCCACTAATGGATTTCAATGACTGTATATTATATGACATTAACCTTGAATCGCCGTGAAACGTGAACGTCCAACGATGCGCAGGATTTGTGCCTCGTTACCCGCGTCAATTCGTCGGTCATTTGCACTGCCGGTTATTTTTGTACATGTACGTCCAATGGTCGTCGCGTTTCATCTTCAACATCTTGTTGTTCCTTTCTCTTATTGCCTTTTTTTTTTGACAAGCGCTTGCCCGTTGGATGATGAATAATCATCAAGAAAAAGAAAGAAAAGAAAGAAAAGAAAGAAATAACGACAGATCTCAACAATATGGACTTCCGGCCGATTAGGGGACCCTCCTCTCTTCACCACTATATCCAGCACTTTAGTTCAAGTCTTTAGGTGTGTGTTTGCATCTAGTTGGCGAGGCCTGTCGGCCGGCATTGCCCCTCTCCCGTCGAGTCCGTCGAGTGTATAAGAAGAAGAAGAAGAAGAAGAAAGAGAAAGAGAAAGAAACTGTGTGTGTCTGTGAGAGAGAGAGAAGAGGTGCAGCACCAGCAGCATTTCAATATTATCCATTATGATGGGCCGACCCAGTGTTTCACAAAAAGCATTCGTCAATTCCATCCATCACTCTCTCTCGGTATATCTTCTCATATGTACGTATGGCGCAATTGTGCGCCAACAAGGCGACGTCTGCAAAAGACAATTATTCCATGTAGTGCTGATGTACCATTTATTTTATTTTTTTTTCTTTTTGGCTATGGCGTTATTGATTAGGCACTGGTGTTTCCTCCGCCAACATGGAATATCCCCTCTTGTACAGTATATATACAGTATATAGAAGCCGCCATTCCGATTTGCAATTCATTACGCACAATGCTGTTTGTTTTTTTTTTGTATTTTTATTATCATTTAATTTTTTATTCTTTTTCTCATTGCGATTCAATGCCATTTTTCATATCGATATTATCTATTGTTTGTCTGGCCGTCTCTGAAAAATGATCACTGAATCACAGGAATTACGCAGACAACCCTAAACGAACCTCAAGAAAAATACACATTGAATTTAGATAACAAAACAACAAAAAAAAATAAAAAAAAACTGGTTGTGGTTGCTGGCATAGCGTCGGGGCGGTTCGACATGTTACGAAACGAACGTATTATAGGAGCGAAAAAAAAAACAACAACAACAATAGAATCTCTCCAAAAGAATAGAGAGAGAGAGAGCTCAAGAAAAGAATAGACGGAGCGGATATACAAGGTGTACAGCCTTGAACCCGCTGCCGCATCCAACTGGCTGGCTGGGCCCAATAGACACAAAACAGCATCAACTTTATATATAAGACAAAAACAAAAACAAAAACAGCGCGTCTATTTTTCTTCTTCTTTCATTGACAAAGTCGACGATTCAATAGGAGAGGGCAGTTGAGTCAGAAACAAAAATCAGAGAGAAAAATGGAACCCGCGAGCGTGTTACGGTATAATATATATGAAACAAGTCTGCGCGCAAGCGGACGCGTGTGTTTCGTATTGGGCGGCGAGAGCGCGTTCTTCTCTCTTGCACAGAACGCCTTGCCTTACGGTATTTATTCACCTTCTTCTCATCACAACAGGCTCTCTAGCCCCTTGGCGACATTCTTCTTCATCATCAGAGAGAGAAAAGAGATGAGACACTTTATCTAGTGAGGCCCAGTCCAGCACACCAACAAGCGATGCGTTCATTCATTCTCTCTCTTTTTTTTTCCTTTTCCTTGAGCCTTTTATTTCTTTTTTGGGGTTGGCTTCTTTTTAGGGTGGATATTTTCATGTGCTAGTTAAGACGCAACAAAGTAGGTCGTTTACACACAGTCGCACGGCTTATACACGTTGCTATACACATAGCCATGCAGAAGCAGGAGCAGCAACGACGGGAATTCTCTAGCTGGCTATATACTCATACGACACAATCGAACGTTAGAGGGCCGGGGCACTATACATGTAACTTTTGCATGCTTTACTGCTGTATGCTGTATACACATTGATTTGCTGGCCCCACGTTCCAGACGGCAGACCACCACCGCCATTTCTTTCTTTTTTTTTTTCAAAAATAAAAAAAGTTCTTTTCAACCTACTTTCCAGCCATGCCGATCGTTGTGTGTGAGCGATTCGGTCGCCTTCGATCGTAGCGTAACACGTGACTAAACCGAAAAATCGAAATGAATCAAGAAATTAAAACAAAACAAAACAAACCCCCACCATTGAAAAGAAAGAAAAAACCCTTCGATATTGTGTACGGCATAATAATAACTATATATATATATGTGTGTATACCATATAGCCTAGACCGGGAATCGTGTTGAAAAACAAAAGAGGGCAACATAGAGAGAGAGAGAGAGAGAGTCGTACTTATAAGGTACTGTAATATAGTAGTCCTACCTTTGAATGTGGAAAGGTCCAACGTTTGATGGCGACTAAACGATTTCTTTCGTAATTTCATATTTTGGGCTTTTTAACGAGAGAAATGTTTGCTCTCATTCGCCTGATGACGAAATTTTCGGCATCGATGTTGACGATTGTGTGAATTTTGTATACAAGAGAACGCAATCAAAGTTAAATAGAGGCCCAGAAAAATAATAAAAAAAGAAAGGGGGACCGTGACGCCCTGTGCGGTATCCTGCATACGATATATTTTCAACTCCCTTCACCTTGCCAATCGATGCGTGATGAAATGTAGCAAAATAAAGGTAAAGAGTCCTATACAAGTGTGGGTGCTGCACGACGTCATCTATAAAGAAAGCCACAGCCAGTACAGAGTAAGTACGTACCTGCATTTTGTTTTTGTTTTTTTTCTTATTTTTAATAGAACAGCGACCCTTTTTTCTTTTTAATATTGACCGATTTTCCCTCTACTCATTTCCCAAAGTCTTTCGATTTCCCAGCAGGACGACAACGGGAAAAAAAAAACAAAATTTTCGTCTTTATATTCTCCCTCGTCTCCTATAAGAATGGTAAATAGAGTTCTTATCGAGTGCTGCATGGGGGCTATATATTGAAAATGAACTAATAAAAGAAAGAAAGTCTATTTGAAACATTTTCCTGGGCTTTGTCACTGCGCGGGACTGAACGATAATCTAATCTCTCCGTTTTTGCCATTCGATCGGGTCCCAATTATACGCCAACAATTGCCATCCCAGTCACCCAGGACATGGAGGAAAGATTCCCTTCGTTTCTTTTGGCTTTCTTTCACGTCTTTCACGCTTTTACCAAGAGAGAATGAGGAACAGGCTCTCTATAAGAAATGGTGTCCGCTCTAATCGTGAAATGCAATGTTCCCCTTGATGCAGTGCTGCTCTGACTCAATGGCCATTAACGAGTTTAAGCAATAATGATGAGGCTGAATAGAGGACGAATCGATGATGGTGTGTGGCTGTGTTCTTGTTCTTTCCGAGAATGGTCATTACTTACGAAATATTATCCTCCTCTCCCTGGGGTTTGTTGAACGCGAAAGTATCATTATTTCATTTCCTACGGGGGTAGAATCTACTGTACTGAAAGTGCTCAACTCCAGACGAGAGTTTCTATATTCAAAAACTCATTATTTTTTGGCTAATAGTCATATGGCGTTTTCACATATATTTTTTTTTTCTTTTTTGTTAATTTTAAAAATATTTCTCTTGTTCGTACGTTGTTTCTCTAATTTGTGTCTAATTTCTGAATCTTATAGTATCATATACATACCCGGGTCTCTTGAAAATAAAGAAACGAAAGTCCCTACTATACTGTAGTCCATAGGATTGGGCATCACACATTAAACGGTGTGACGGATGATACCAGCAACAGACTAGCAGCAGCTCGTCGAAAGAGCCGATTTCTATTTAGTTAATTTTGTTTTTTTTTTTCTTGTTTTTTTCAGACGATGTCCTATTTCGGCGGCTCTATATGCACTACTATATAGCGCCAAACAGTTCCCCCTGTTTACAGCCTCGTGAACATAAAAGCCCGGGCGTCATTACTATATAGCGATACTTTCTCTGCCATTTTTCCATGTTTTGATTTCCTTCTCGGCGGCCACGATGGGGGGCTCCTGACAACAACACCAACCAACCAACAACGCAAAAATGCTCTCAGCACAGCTCATTCAAATTGAGCCAAAATGTCCCACTCTGTCCGCGCTATATATTCTTCTATTATTGACGGAAATCCTAGTATATACAGCAACAACAGTCGAACAACAAATCACACGTCGTAATATCGTAGGCAGCATTTTGTGAATGTATTTCTTTGTCGCCTTTCACCTGCTGTGAATTTTGATGGAAACATCAAAGTGCGTGACCCACTTGACGAATAGAGCATCACTCTATAACCAATCTTTCTACTAACTGCTACAGAATAAAATGCATATTTCTGTTGTTTTGTATATGCAGCATTGCAACTGTATTATATAAGACGAATTGAAATAAATAAAGACGCGGAGATCAACACAATAATGCCCTTGTTGATGTGCCCTAAACTACAACTGATGCGGAACCGTAATGTATTGGATAACGGCCAGCAGGTCGATCCGAATAAAAGGGACGGAGATAAATAAAACAATGCTGGGAACTTGTAGCTTTTATATATTCCCCAAAAATTCCAGTTCTCTTTTTTTTTTGTTTGTTGCTGTTTTCTTTGTGTGTTTCCATTTCTATTTCTTTCTCATTATGGTTTTCTCTCGGTTCCCCTTTCCCTTTCTCACTCCAGTAAAGACCGATAACTGCGGGAAATTTGAGTTTTTTTTTTCTTTTTTTCAAATATCAATCTATACAAATTGGGCCATTATATATTCACCGACGCCCATTATAGATAAGCCGCTCGAAACTAGAGTGCAACCTGTCACAATACACAATGCTCCTGTCCTGTGTGCGCACACAACAAACCAGTGTTGTTGGAATAAGTGGATTTGTGTACTACCTATTTTCATTTGACGAGTTGCCAGAAAGAAAGTGGTTGACTATCTTTTGATATAAACGTGCAAAGGCATTTCCCCCCTTGAACAGTATATACATCAACAACCAGTTGTATGTATACAATTCCATTATTGGGGTTCCGCCTGTGATCTTTATATAACTGTCTCTGACGCTATAGTTCTTTCTCTCTTTTCAACTGACAGGATATCTTGTCAATTTTCTTTTTCCCTATCTGGGACGTTTTAGATTGCTCTTTGCTGCTGCTCCACAGGGGCGCAGAGTTCGGCAGACCGTGCGAGGTGGTGGGGTAAGTCTCGGGGGTTTTTTTATTTGATGGTCGTGACCAAGGTGGGTCTCGTGATGAATCGTGATGCCAGTTTCAGCTCGATATTTCAATGAGCAAGAGGAGGATAGACTCTGAAAAAAACAAAACAAACTGAATGACGCGCTGCCAATTTCAATAAGAACACGCAGTTCAATGATGCCTTTCTCTGAACTGATCTCTCCTCTCTCTCTCTTCCCATATTCCTATATACCTGCTGATGTCGTGATGGATCACTTTCACTATATAGAATAACACAACCACACTCTCTTCGACCTCGACAATTCCCTGTTTGCGTTGTGTTTGTTTTTCTTAATTTTCCACGGCTTCTGACGGATGGCAAACATTTCATTTGCATTTATCGCGTGAGTTTATTTGTTTTCTTTTTTCTCTCGAATTGTTTAACCTATCGGTTCGTTCGGCTCGCATCTTCTTATTCATCCTTAAATTGTGTGCAATGTTCGACAACATTTTTTTTAACGATATGAAGTTGTCCTCTGTCTGGTTTTTAAAAACTTGACAGGATCTTGTTATTGCTGTGTTCTTAGCCTTTCAATTCTTCGGAAATGATCGTTGCTGATGCAAGTGATGCGGTGTTTGGTCGGCTCTCAACAGGAGCCGAGTCGTCACCGCTATGTTTGGACGTTTTCGATGTTATTTCATTCTGTATTTTTTTTTTCTCTCAAGGAAATTCAAAAAAAAAAAATTACGATTATGGCTGCTGCTGCTGCGACATCAAAAGACATGGCCTGGAGACAAATGACGTTCTCCTTCAAATGTCCACACCGGTTAGTGTCGAATAGTTCACACAATTCAGTCTCGCACCATCAAAACATCAGGAATCTATAGGGCTACTATACGTACTATATTACCTACGTCATTCGTTCAGGATCTCGTGTCTCCGTGTTAAACGAATGGATTTCAATATTAAAGTGAGATGAAACCTCCCGGATTCAGGAGCCGGACGTTGTACTTTGATTTTATTTTCTTCGTTATATTCACACACGGGCATTTCAATATGACGATGTCGATCAAATGTGTTGAAATTAGCATTTCATACAAGTCTTATTGCGCATCACTATTTTCGCAATTATAGTCTAGACTTTATTATTGTAGGGACTTTAGCCTTGACCAGGAGATGGCAATCTTTTCCTTATTTTTTATTATGCTGTAGCAGTGTCATCGCGTGTACATATTATAGTGTGTTGATAGCGTATATTATTCCTCCCGTCTCTGGAATTATGTCACCTTCGTTCCAACCTGCTTCTTATATTACACATCCCCTCTCTGTGGTGATGTTTTTCTTTCTGTTGCGCTTATTTGCGGGCAAACGCCCACATCACTCTTGAAATGAACGTGCCAGTGCTGGACGGAAGAGCACCAAGGCTAATCTACCTGTGTCCCAAAAAAACCGCAAGGTAATACTCAGGGCAGCTATATGCCTGGCCAAATGTTCTATTTTATTGTATATGTACATGGGTCTCTCTCTCTCTCTCTCTCTCTCTCTCTCGGTTATGTATACACTACCCTTCAACCTTGATTTTGTCGTGGTTGCTTTATCGGGAGCAAACTGCACACCATGACTGGATGTAATTCAACTGATAGTCTTCAGCGACTCTATATACTTATGTGAGAGCGGGATAAAGAAACACTAGGGTGGAGTCACTACTAAATGCCCTTTGGCAAGACGATGAAGGCGCTACCGTCGTGCAGCAAAGGAGACGTGAAAATTGCTCTATTCTATCCCTGCAGATGTGTGGATGGACGATGTCGTGTAGAGAGAGAGTCCGCGTGATATGACCGTGAATATGTGAGATCGAAGGCCGTTCGCAGCGTTCCAAACACTTTTTTTGTGTGTGTAGGCCCCACCCGAATACCAATGTGATTATTTGGAATCAAGTAAAGCTGCTACTACTTCCTATATATCAACTCGATTATTATGGTCTTTTCAAGAGCGAACGCAATGTGTGTTTGTATTACATATACACAGAGAAAGAAGGAACAAAAATAACAATAAATGTAAAATTCTCGAGAGTTATAAAGACGTATGTACGTGGCGCAATCAGTGCTGAAAATCAGCAGCGATAACCCTGAGGATTTTGTTTACAAATCAGATTTTTACATTTGTGCTCTCTTTTCTTGTGGGCGGGCGATCCAATTATTACGATTACACTGGTAAGCGCTCGAGTGGGAGGAAAATTCGCGTGAAAAACCACATCAGTTCCTGCATTTTACGTAAATGAAAAGAAATGAATTGAAGAACAGGTTTCGTTTGCTTTTATTGAATTATTTAATAAAAAATATTTAAAGTGACACTCGCGTCTATAAGGTTGGTGAAAACCCAACAAAAAAACAGAATTTTTTTTGGTCATATTAGCAGGGAACAAAACAAAAGCCCAAAAAAACCCAGAGCAGCAATAAGTAAAATGATGATGTAGTTATACGCAGAAAACACCTTGGTTGGTTTTTTTTCATGCAAGAAAACGCAATTGATTTTGTGATTTCTTTCACTATAAATATACAAAAAAAAATTTGGAGAAAATGGCATTTGTAACACGAATCGGCTCTTTAACTCGAGGTGGAGAAATCCCCGAAAGTTTTTCAAAGAAAAAAAAAAGAATGTCACTGTGTGTTTTTGTCGCTGGTTAATTCGAGCCAGCTGACTGAGCGTAGGAAGGAGCGTGCCGACATATAGCGTCCTACGCTCACGTAGGACACAGAAAGAGAAATATAGGAAAAATCAAGTACATTCTAGGAGAGAGAGAGAGAGACACTCGCTTCTCTCGGCCATCCGTGATTCTCCGTGAAAGAGAAAGAGGGATATTTAACTTGTATATAGTACGGTATGATTATATGTATAAACACTTTTTGTATTATATAGAAAGAGAATGAGAAACACGACAAAAACATATAGATATACGAAAAAAAGAGAGACCGGAGAAAGGAAAACTCGAAATCAAAGAGGAAAAAAAGAAAAAATATCTCTCGACTCTCAATAACTTGATGATTGTAGTATTTATTTGAGGCGTATAGAATATAACAGACAACTTGCTGTGTGTGTGTGTGTGTGTAACTTGATATAATGATACTTCTATACGTGTTATCCGTGACTTTGTGTCTAGAGATCGATTTTCGTCGACTAGTTTTCACCGCGCTTCGAAAGTGTTCGACATTTTTCTTTCTCTTTCACTTCACCTTATTTCGACCGTAGAAAAAAGCCAAAATTCCAGTCTTTTCAAACGAAAAAAACGTGTTGCCTGTCTTTTTGTGTTATATACAATATTCTCTCTCTTCCGTATCGGATTGTTGACTGGTCTATATCCTTTTTTCTCTCAGCATCCACGGCCTATATATAGCCTTTTGTTGCTCGAAAGACAAAAGAAAAAAAAAAAACGATTTAGGACGGCCGTATAGAAAATAAGAAAACGAAGGAAAGAATCGACCTGGTGGTCGTCTGACATGCTGGACAGGTGTTGAGCAACGTTAACAGCATTCAAGGCCAGCTCCGAGCTTCGTTCGAGAGTTATTGAGAGTTATTATAAGACTTTGGCTGGCTGGCTGGCTCTCTCCTCGCTCATTCCCGCAACGTTTGTTAGATCTATTAAACAAGGCACTGGGCCGACTCTCCCCTTCTCTTATATATACGTTTTTGTTTGTTTTCTTTTTTTTCCCGTTTTGTTGTTGTAGCCGGTTGTAGCGCCTACAATTTGTATAACCCCGTTAAAAAGAGGGGACAGTTGGAAATGAAGAAAAAATAAAAAACTAAAGGAAAAACAACGACGAAATAGTACACAAACAGGGAAATGGAACGTCTTTAATGCGATGACAATCGCAGAGAGGACATGCAAGGGAGGACAGAGCTCTCTAGGTGTAAATCCAATAGCGGTCAGCTGAGTAACCCCGCGCATTTCACTTGGAAATACGTATAGAATAGCAGAGAAATGAGGGAAAGAAATGGGCAAAGTTTGAACAAGAAGAAGAAGAAGAAGAACAGGGAATATCATCGTCGATGCCCTCTGTTGAAAACGAGAGAGATTAATAGAGGGATGACTAGATAGCCAGATAGATAGAGTGCGTACATAAACGCAGAAAAAAAAAAGAAAGAAAAGAGAGAATTCTGTTTTTATTTTTTGTTGTTTTTTTTTTTTTTTTAAATATTTTGTCCATATAGAAAGAAATTCAAGGACCCAACAGAGCCAGCGACAGCGCCAATACTGAAAGCCATCAGAAGCAGCGGCAGCCACGGCAACAGCAGCGCCTCACTCTGGCTCTCTCTTCCCTCCTACTTTTTCCTCCTACGTCTATTTTCACTCCCCACCCACCCACTTGTTCGCCTACCTTTCCCGTGGCTGTTTTTGCCTTTAAGACTTCCACCTGTTGCGGCCACTTGGAGCTCAGAGAGGCTCTGGCCGTGGCCGCGTCAACAGGTGCTCCTTTCAAGTTGAAAACTAAAACTAAAAAACAGTTTCCTACCCGTACCCGTCCGCGACCAACCTCCTTGTCTTCTATCGTACTACTTTGCTGAACACCGCATCGCTGTGTTGTAGTTGTTGTTGTTGTTGTTGTCTTCTCTTTCAGAGCGCGCGCGCGCTCTCTCACTTTTGATTCCACCACCGCAACGAGTGACCGGATTTTCGTTGTTGTTGTTGTTGTTGTTTTTTACTGGATGGGTTGAGTTCCGTACAACAACATTTTTTTAAAAGCAACTAATCGAAAGAAATCAGAGAAAAAAAGTGCCGTTTGCGTTTTGTTCGTTTGAAAAAAGAAAAAGGAAAAACTTGCAAAACATTTGAATAGTAAAGTTCTATAGAAAAATGAACATTCACCGACAGTGCTTTCTTATAATCGATTCAACGGCAACACAACTAATGCCCTTATTTGCGTCTCTGTAAAAGAAGAAAATTAGCGTTTTCTTTTGGGTTGTTGTTTGGCTTTCGATTTGATTTGACATAGTCCAAGTGTGAATATTTTGTTTTTCAATTTCAACTCTCTTCTCAAGCGATTCGCTCGTTCGTCTATCGCTCCACCTTCATCTGCGTCAACCGATTTCGATCGACAAAGACTTTGAACGACAAGCGGGACCCGAGCGACTTTCTCCCCCTGCTCAACTTGGCGTCTCACTTTTGTGCAATTTGGCGTGGAATTAATTTGTTCAGAGCCGCGAGGAGATCGCCGTTGATACGTCACCAACCACCTACTGCCTTCAGGTAATTGTTTCTAACATTCCCTTCTTCTATAAAATCATAATAATTTTATGGGAAAAAAAAAAGCACTTGACCGCGGGAACACACTGTAAGACACAATGAAACCCAACGCCCATTTTTCTAAATACATTACATTGCGTATATTATTAGAAGTAGTAAGAAAGTCAAGACCAAACCGCACCAGACCATCAGACAAATCAAAATGAGGCCATATAATGATTGCTCATTTTATATTTATTTAATTTCTTTTTAAAAAAGAAAGAAAAATTATAATAAAATAAGCGGACGAAATTTTACTATTTGGGTGCCAGTCCAGTCTCTTGGTTCGTCTTTATATTACAGCCGACATTAAAAAAAAAAAATATCCAAAAAAAAAAACGTATAAATAATACCATCGTTATAATCGAGTGATTTACAGCTGATGAACGTGATGTTCCCACCCAAAACGAAAACGTTTTTTGGTCGAGATGACCGGAATGAGACGACGTCCCACAGAGATGGAAATAAAAGAAAAGAGAGAAACCGCCGAGAGTCCGCAGGGTCTCTCTCAGGTTGTTTTTGTTTTTCTTCTCTTCTCTCTGATGGCGAGAAGATGTTGACCAACCAAAAAGAAAAATGACTCGGGTAGCCCCTTTTCCCCTACTAGGCTGCCATCGCTGGACGCTTGTATATTTAATCGAGGACGTGAACCTTTTTCGAGTTTCAAATAAACCGAAATGGTTGCCAGCGTCCAAGACAAAAAAACACAAACCTAACAGAAAAACCTTCACGAAACTGAAACTCTGAAAAGTATAGGGATAGGCTAAATGTCGAGGGTGTCGTGCGTACAAATATGCACGTAGTAAAAGGCTGCGGCTAAATACTTAGATATTATAAACGTTTGTGCTTACACGGACTGCGTGAGTCATCAACGTCTCTATTTTGCGTGCCACTTTATTTTCATGATCATTTGTTTTGAATCATCTAATATCCTCGTGCAGACTCTGGAATTCGGTATATACATACGTACATTTCATTTTCCATTGTTGTTACTATGAAGTTTTTCAGAATTTTCCAACCGGGGAGTTGCATCAAGTGTCGTTTCTATTTTATAGTGCCGGATATGAAACTCGAAAATGGTTTACCTACTTTTTTTCCTTCTAGCAATGATTGAATAATTTCAAGTTCCCACTCAAACAAATAAGACTTTCATCGCGATGTGTAATTGTAAAAACGTTCGACATTGAATAATAATAATAAAACAGGAAGGGAAACATTGAGGAAACCGCACGGCCACTGAAATCCTAGTCCTCAAAGTGAACTCGATTGAATGAAAAAATTCCCCCCCCCCCCCCCCAAAAAAAATTCACGTTTTAGAACGCCAGAGAATCGGATGAAATGCGCGCCAAGTTTTTTAAAAAAAAGAAACGGATAGTCGAATATAGTAGTATAGTTATTAGTTTCCGCGGGAGGGGCCTCCGGCAGGTGTGTCCAAACCATTACCATCCGGCAGCTGCCTCATCACACCCCGTTCAACACACGGGAAAGAAAGAAAAAAAACAAAAGAAAAAAAAAATAACTGGCCAACACACAGCAGCCGAGTCACTATATAATCGAGCGTTCAAAATGGATGAGCTCAAGAAGATTTCATAGAGAAAGCCAGCACGTCGTCGACGACGCCAACAAGAAATAATGAAGAAACATGATGATGATGAAGAAGCTCGAGAGGAAGAAGAAGAAGAAGAAGAGAGAGGTACTATGCGAAGTTTTTTTTTGCCTGGGAGACGAAGCGGACAAATGGACAGATGATCATCGTCTTTCATCTTGGCTTTCTCCACGAGTGAAAATCCGTATTTTATTTTTTTTTTCCGTTCTTTCTCCATGTCCTTCTTCTCTCTTTCCCTCACGGACTTGAGAGAAAAGAAAAAGAAGGCGGGAATTGTTTTGAAAGAAAGAAAAAAAAAAATTCTTGCGCTTCTGTTCGTATATATATAAGACGCGCGATCCACTTGGGTCCAACCCCCATTCGGTTTGAAGTAAATAGGACAGCCCCACGGCCGTGAGTAACTGAACACACACACGTATGTATGTACGTGTGGTCAAACGCCAAATAAATGGGGGAGAAGTAGACAAAAAAAAAAAAAAAAAAAGGTACACACGCAAACAAATAAAAATGGTCATTGAAGCGGAGAATCTCTTTCCAAGTGCTTCGGTCAAATTCGCACGAGTTTCTAAAAATTATAAACACGAAAGTGAAAGCCAGCAAATGATTACTTTGTGCGCGTATTACGTATATTATTATTATTATTATACATCACGAACGGCCAGCACCTTAACAAATACAGCAGAGCCAATATAAATTGTAAATCTCCCCATTGTTTCATCCGCCCAATTTATAACAACTAAATTATATGAAATGAACAATTTGCCAATTTTTCCATGTATTGATTTGTCTTTTTTATTTGTTTCATCAATTGTAGCTCTCTCTATTTTTTGTTTTCCCGTTCACAGCATTTCTCCGTGTCTCCGCTTTATTTGATCGAGGACAACGCCAGGGAAATTGGTTTTCGACTGTTTTTGCTGCTGCCATATTTTTATCCTACCGTATATATTTCCCGTTACAATCATGTCTTGCACCAGGATTTATCTCGCTGTGGCTTTCCTCTACCTTGCCACAGTCCAATTGCCCTTCTCCGCTGCCAATAATCAAGTAAGTTCCCATTTGAATCGAGGGATTTTTTCCTTTTTTTATTTTGAATTTCTTTTTTTTTGTGTGTGTGTGCCATGTGTATAGTATTGGCTAGTCACGACACTATCAATGTGTAATATTATATGACAAACAGTTGACAAACTTTTTCTTATTCTTCCGGCAATTGCCGATTATATCGTCGTCGCGATAAAAACAAGAGAAAAACAAAAATAGCTAACGATCAAATAAGGATCGCTTCGATAATCTTATTATTATGACGAGATAACTGCTGTGTGTGTCATTGAGCCGCATCTTTTTTCGACTTTGTCGCGATTGTACAAATCACAGCGGATCGATATTATACACAGACACAGAGAGAGCGGCCCACCTGCCGCGGGAGAGCCCACCTATTCACAGACTCATGGCGCATATCCGCCTTTAGCTTCGTCTCACCTTGGCTTACTTCATATCCGCCGTTGATGATGATGCCTCTCCTTAGTCCTGGTAGATGTGACTGGGCGGCCGTGGCCGTCGTCTATAGAGAGAAAGAACCGCTCGCAGTGGGTGCGCGCTAGCATAGGGCATCACGCAGATACTGTCCAGATCCTTCCTAGCTCTTTCTTGGCGCTATTATTCAAATGATACGAGACTTTAACGTACGAGGAAATGAGAGAGGTTATAGAAATGACAACGACCGGTGATTTCATGTGGAGGTCTCTTCTCCCAATCCGGAAAAAAACAACAAATAGACGTATATGTGTATACATATACACAAATAAAGAAGCGCGCTAATGGAGACGGCCGGCGACGAGGTGCGGAGTTGAAAGGATCCAGCACAACCGAGGACGATCAAACGAAACCAACGAACAAAAAAGAAAAGCCATTCTGACAAAGCGCAGATCATTGAAAAGTATACCCTCTGTCATCAATAAAAAGAAGAAGAAAAAAAAAAACCTTTTTACATATGTAACATTGTTGGTGAATGGAGGAAGCAGTAAGGAAACGAGCAAAAAAGAACTCAAGAAATAAAAAAGAGAAATGAGTGAAGGAGAGAGAGAGAGCATCACATACCAGAAATATGTACAAGGAAAACATTATTAGAGGAGATGTTGCACGCGCTTTTTTTTTTTCCCCCGCTTGATAGATGGACGGACGGTTAAAGCGCGACGATGCAAAACCGGCGTCGGCTTTCTTCTTCTCTTAACGTGTCGACTTGGGATGCCAGTAGAGGCAAACGTCTTTTTGGCAAAATAAAAAAAAGGCATTCGCGTTGTGTGTGTGTGTATACCAACACATCATCGCCCGCATATCGAAACGCTTCAAAGAATTTCCAGCTATTTTTCATCCAGTTTTCTATTCACACAGCGACGAGAGCGCTTCCTGACCTATTCACGGTGGGATGTTCAACATTCTAAATTAAGAATATAATAACCGCACACACACTTGTCATTTTAGTTATATATTTCTGCGCTTTCTTGAATTCCTTTTTTTTTTTCGTGAACCCTTTTCATCAGCCAGTTTTTTTGGGGTTCTTTTATTTCACGGATATCAATTCCAATCGGCCGAGGCGTTTCTTTACACATAAATCGAGTAGGAGGAGGTCGATTTAGGAGAATTGTATAATCATCGGCCGAGTTGTATAATGGCATTATTCGTTCCCTTGATCATATACAGACCTGAATCCCCGTCGCTCGACATATAAAAGCCAAGTCTATAGTAGGTCATGCCCAATGGTTTTTGATTGATACGGCAGAATATAGAATAGAAATAAAAGACCGGTAGATGCAATGCCATATGCCGGTCAACATGCACACCTTGGATATAAATGAAGTCAGATATTATAGTTATACTACAGATGGCCCAAATCGGGAGCTTTCTCCGTCTCTCATTGTCGCTGCTGTTGACTTTGCAAGGCTATATATACCAATCTCTTATAGTTATAGTCAACTTGTTGACTTTTTCCGGTCTTCGTTTGGCAGAGATCACCAAAAATGAACAGGAAGAACAGGAACTACCAGAAATCGAGATAACCACCAGACTTTTGAATTTTAAAAACTTTCACGTCGTTCGGTTTTGTGGTGTTTTTTTTGTTTTTTTTTTATTGTTTTCCTATGTACACGTAAACGCGTTTGGGTGGTTTTTTTTTTTATTACGCGACATGCGGTGTGTACTTCTGGGTATTTCACTCGTCTATGCATAACATTTGTATTGAATCGTCTTCTTCTTCATGTTGCCGGACAAATGTAGACAATCAGGACAGAAGCGTCGGCAGTAGGGCAGTGTCATCATCAATAGCGTCCCCCCCGTTCATTGAAGGAGAAAACGCCCCGGTGCAGCAGCAGCAGAGCCTGATGTTGTTCGACGCTTTCTCCTCTTTATTATATCGATGGAGACGAGATAAAACGTAATCATATCAGAGCGAAGTAAAGAGAGAGAGAGAGAGAGAAGAAAAAAAGGCATAGAAAACAAGTTCAACATGAAAGGAGGGAATAATAACATAATAATAGTCACATAGGAAAATGTATAGGACAAAATGAAGGAAAAGATCGAGGTTATGTTTACACGCCAGTAGGAGAGCGCGTGTGTGCGACTCTATAGAGGCAGCAACAGCTGCTGCTCGGCGTACGAGTCGATCGTCTATGGGCGTCTTCGCTTGCCTGAACAACTGAACAACGTCCAGTAGAATCAGCAGCCGACCTCTTTCAACGGCAATCGTCCAGTAACGAACCGGACCGTGATCAAATGGAAACAAAACGAAAGGCAATTGTCTATTTATAGTTGATCAAAATGGTCGGTATACTATTGCGCCTTGTGATACGCATGAGTCGACAACAAACGCCAATCGAGTCGTTATACATCCAACAACGTTCGCCAGCACCTGCAGTTTTAAGCGACACTTGCCACACAACTATATAGAGCTGAGAGAATAGTCATAGTAATGATAATCATCATTATTAAAGCAATAATAGTAAAAAATAAAAGGGATAAGCGCCTTCCCGATTTTCTTAGTTAGTTCTCGTTTTGGTCTGTTCTTCGGAGACTCCAAAAAAGTCCCCGGACAGACTTGTGGTGTGTCGTACGTAAGACTGTGTGTCTACTACATACTAACCAAGCGTAACCGCGTTCACCCTGGATTTTTTTTTTTTTTCCTTTTTTTTTTCTTGGGTATAGTTGTTGTTGTTGTTTTCTTTTCTTTCTCTATACTATGTATTGGTTGTAGAAAGGAGGAAAGAAAAAACACAACAACAAAGAATAGAACACACACACACACATGCCCCGCTCTGGAGCGTCTCATTTTTCCACAATACGCATGTTGTCCTATATTTACTTTTTGATATGTTTCCTATTTAGTTTGTTTTGTTTTGTTTGTTATTTTTTTTTGTTTCTGTCCAAAAAAAGGAAGGTTTTGTTCTAGCTAGCTCTAATACTAAGGTGGGTGTAAATAAACTAGAGCGATGTATGATTACCATAGAGACGAAAGAAAGAAACGGCATATAAATTAATGACCGTTGCGCAAAGGCCAGCAAGTGCAGACACTATAAGGCGACCCACTTTTTGTGTGTATTGTACCTCCTTGTACACTAACCGATAATAACTACATCATCATCAGACACAACAGCAGTGCTGTGCTGATTGCATTTTGGTCATTCGATGATGGTGATGTCTTTTTTCTCTTCTATCGCCATGCACCATTTTTGCGTTTGGACGAAAGAAAACAAGAGGTAATTCACAACGGGGGGTATTGGGTATATACCTGTCAACTTGACTGACTATTCAGGATAATACCAATAATGTAGTTCGTACGTATATGGGCATATACTACATACCGAGTTACAACCCGTTGGAAGGGATATTCCTTATCTATGTAAGAAGATAGGAGAGACGAGCTTGTGTTTTGTTGCAATTGTAGGTGTATACATGGGGTCAGACGATTGTGCTGATAGAAGACCAAATGATGAAATCAAATGATGACCACCGACTGCTATTATCTGAATCTTTGGCCAATGTCATCGCATATGAATAGGATTACGATCTTCCAATTTTCGATGGTTTTTCTCGGTGGGAAAAGTGGCCAACAGCACGACGACCTTGTGCAGGCGCTGCTGTGTATAGACTCCCGCGTTCGTATATATATGCAAGCAGCTACATCTCGCACCGTATATACACATAGAGAGAGAGAGAGAGACGTGCAGAGTTGCAGCTCAAGGTTTACTCTGCTGACGATTTGTGCGTATATAGCCTCGCATTGCGTGAGTTTTGATTCTCGCTTCGTGAATAACCGGCTTTTTTTTTTCTTCTTCTCTTCATTATACCGAATGCCAAGTCGTTATATTACAACTTCTATACATAATGCATGAACGGGCTCTTTTTTTTTCCCTTCATCTATTCGTTTTTTTCTGCCTAAACAAAAATTCGTGCTCGAGGAGAGAGATCGACGCTTGACTCGCCTGGCTCTCTCGTTCGCTTATTATTGGACTGTGTGCGGCGAATGGCAGCATAGACATACGTAACGTTCTAAGTATATCGTAAGGTAGAAAAAAGAAAGGAAAAAAAAAAGAGAGACACATACATGAACATTCAAAACGACGACGATTGCAAACCTCGTACAAAAAAAAAAAAAAAAAGACTCAAAGGCTCGAGGCTGGTCGGGACCAATAGCGAAAGCGGACTCGGAACACTTTCATCGCCATTTTCCCTTGCTGGTCAACAAGCTTCTTCTTCTTCATTTGATTTTGTGGAATTTTGTTTTTATTATAAAGAATAGGATGGCATATTTCTTTCAGCCCAAAGGGGGCTCTCATGTAACTTAACAAGACGATCGAGGATCGACTGTATATATGGCCTTCGCGTGAGAACTCTATGGCCGATGAATGACTGATGAAATTCCCTATGTGATTATGGATGGATCATACACGATGGAAATTGATAATAACAAATTGAAGTACAAAACCAGTGCGAGAAAGTAGCCGACTCCCTTTCTATTGCACTGCTTCTGGCGACTTTTTGAATATGGGAAATGATTTTTGACTTTTTTGCGGCAATTTGGCGATGTCGCTTCTTGAAATCATCAAAATGATCAAATGTCAGAATTTGACAAGTAAAACGTCTGCTGTTCGGCTCAGGTTTATTTTTATTCGTAAAAAAATAAAGTACGTTTATATCGTGATGACGTTTTGAGAGAATTTCACAGAGTGAAATTTGTTGGCTTTTTTATTTTGTGAAAATTGACTCGTAATACTGCCAAAAAGAAAATGAATCTGATGTTGGGAAAAAAGTTTTGTTTGCACGTGCACGACACAACAGCTCTCAAGTATGGTAGTTATTACCTCGACTTGTTTCCACGTTTACTCTTTTTGCATGCGATTTTATTTGTTTTGAATGACCTGTCTTGTGGTTTTGTTCCTTTATTCTCGAAATACCTTTTTTGGTCGGGCGAAATACCCCCTTTGTGTTTGCATGCACTGAGCAGCCAAAAAAATAACAAATAAAAAAATTTCGAAAACAAAATGGAGAAAAGATACTTAAAAATGAACATTTGTGTTTATATTGCAGGTTCACCATGACATGACGCCCGACGAACTGCGGCGGGTGTTTCACGTCGACTCTCACGACCAAGGTACAAACATAAATCTAGACTGCGCAACCCGCCCCTTTTTGAAATGGTTATGCAACAGTTGCAGTACAGTACACATTATATTCTTTGATTCAATATATAAGGTTCTTCCACGTAACCAATTTGGTTTACTTGGAATTTTTGTTTCGGGGAATTTTCACCACGTTTTTACGGCGTTGTTTCATTCATATTTCTCCGTAATATTTTTTTTCAGTTCCAACATATGAAGTCATCAATTTGCGATCGAGAGTACGGCGTGACGCTGAACGGGATATCCGCCATGTCGATTTATCCGCATTCGGCACACGGTAAGACACGTTTGAGAAACAAAAGAAATTGGAGGAGCCTCCAATCGTAGTGAACAACATTTAAAATGCATTCCAAATGAAGAAATCAGTCAATCACTGCAATCACTTGTTTATCTTATTATCTTTGGCCAAATGTTACAGATATAACCTGCGACTGGAACGCAACGAGCAGCTGCTTCGCGGCGGCAACAAGGTTAGAGTTTGGGTGGCCGATTCTCCGTCCACCGATGAATTCAGTGGGAACCGAACGGGTTCCACCCAATTTGGAGGAATCACTCTAGAAGAGCTGCCTCAGGTATGATTGAATTACTGTGTTTATTTTTAATGGGAAATGGGGACCACTTAGAACGTCCAGTCGTCCACTTTGGAGCTGAGGTGTGTACTAGGGACTCTATGACCTTCCTCGAAGGTTTACTAGGGGATCAAATGATTTGCATTCTACAGTCTCACCATCGTCGTAATCAACGCAGATTAGTGCGATAATCATGTGTGTCGACAGCGTGACTATCTCCTTGTCGTGCATTGGTGAGGAAAAAACAATGTGCAGTCTTGTTGCGATATAGATGAGATAGACGAGGGATTTTGTACGTGCCACCCAACTTGGACTGGACCGGACTAGACTAGACACCAGTGAAAGTCTATAAACTAGCATGCGTGATCTGGGTCCGAAATGAAATTATATGTGCCGGACACGCGGGGACCCCCGCCAATGTCCCAAAAACAAAAAAACGCAACTTTCTACCACGAGCTTTGTTGTTTTCAAACTATGGTTCCCCTTTGGCTTTTTTTTTTGTATTTTTTAAACTCTTGTTTCCTCATCGGTTGTACGCAACAAATCAAATCGAAATTCGATCAGCTGGGAAACGAACGACCAAGTCACGAAGACAAATGGCTTATATTATATCTAGTATAGATATCAATATGCTAAAAGTATTATATCGATCAGTCTCTTCAATGTTTGTCACTGATTGATGTGATGGTAGATAAGAAAGTTCGACAGATTTTGGCTTCATCTAAAATGATAATCCAGCAGCAGAGTACGGTAGAGGCCACGAGCAATAAGTGTCGAAATTGAACGACTCAACGCCCAGCTTCCGCGTATAGCCAATGCAATTTAGTGTTCCTAGTTCACATTTTAATGTTTTTCCAAGGCTATCTCCCGTACTTGGGTGTCGGTGATTGAGTGCAGAAAAATTCGTTTCGATATCATTGGGCGTTCCCCCTTTTTTTTTTCAAATAGTAGTAGCTTTTGTACATATTCTTTTCTTACCTTTTCCTTGATTTCTCATTTGCATAAAAATCAGGCGGAATTTGGCCTCGAAGGCTTTTAAAATCTCGCTTCATTATTTACAGACAAAAAAAAACTAAGGTCAACCTCTTGAAAAATTCATTTTCTGGGGTGGAATTGACGTGGAAAGTGCCATGGGGATCTGTGGGGTGTTGCCCGTAGGTTTTTTTGGGTTTTTGCGAGGAGAACTGGGAAAACTGGAGAAGGAAGAAAGAGTTGTCCTGACGACTTTTATGTGTTGTCTTACATGGTGTGCGGGAGAAGAAAGGAAGCACAACAAAAACCACGTAATAATTCAGGAAAGAAAAAAGCGAAAGCGCCGGTTCGACTCTCCTTTTGATTCTCTTGCAGTCGTTTTTCTAGAAAGATAACGAGCTTCTGGACAGCTATCCATTCTATCCTATGCTCAGCCGCTTTGGCTGATCTGAAATGGGAACCCGGACCTTGTTGCCGGACCCGGAGAAACACACAGGTCTACTAGTGGCTGGTTACAACAGGAATGAGATAAGAAGGAAAAAAGCAGCCAACAAACCACTTTTCCTATTTTCTGTTTATGATATTTTCATTTGATAAATAGTATAATCCAGTAATTTAGTAAGTTGAGTATATAGGGTTTGAAGTCTGACCATCATATCACTTTAGCCTCAAGCTAAAAGGTGAAAGGTTGGCGACGGTCCACTTCTTTTTATGTCCGTTCAAGCCTGGCTAGACGGTCTGTTTTGTCTCTCTTGCGCGTATAATTTTCGTTATTCATACATGAAAACGAAAGTTAACCAAATTGACGTCTTTGTTTCATTTTTTTAATTTTTTATTTCTTCTCTCTTACTTTTTCCTTTTCCATGTAGAGCAAACTTGCGCTTTTTCCCCCCTAGTGCCCGAGACACGACTCATTTACGTTTATAGTTTTGTTTAAACGAGTGTGTCTGCAGTAAACAAAAAAAAAAAAAAAAAGAGAAAAATCTTGGCCGCCGTTAAAGCGTTGAAGCAACAAGGCCGCTCACGAAGACCTCGCCTCGCCCTTTGGCTTTCTCGCAGGCTCATAGGGCGAGGCACTATAATTTTTTTTAGAGACAACGTTGGAAAACGCAGCCAATATGTACGTAGGCTACGCACGTTGTAATGTACTTATGAATTTCAGAGTTATTATTATGCTTTACCTTTGGTTTGAAATGAAGAGACATTCCGTCGCCCGAAAGCCCTAGATATCTTTTTGTCCACTTTCAAAATGTCGACAAACTTGGCAAGATCGGGACAGATTGATCGATTGTGTTTGAAAGGAACCGAAATTATGGAATCAAGACATCACGCCAAATAACAGAAACAAAAAGCGAGTAAAAGATACGTTAACCTCGAGGAGGTTCTCTCTTATTTACGGAATTTGATAACAAATCGACAATGTTTCCTTCTTGGTTTGCGCATAATTTCGCCATCGTTGATAGTTTTCTCAGTTAGCATCCGGGTTCTTGATCTTGATTTCGAAACTGCCCCGTCATCATTTCATTTGATTTCAATTTTCGTTATCGTTTCATATTTTCCGACGACGACGATGCTTTGCTCTAGTTATCAATGCGTCCTGCTGAGACGCAAAAAATCAGTGGAGTGGTGGGGGGGACCGGGAGTCCAGGACTTTCACCGTTCACGACACTGGACGAGTGACGTCAGCTGGTGAGCCAGGCGCCTAGAGGAACAAGAAGAATGATGAAAAGAGCTCAACGCTATTCAATTGCGGCGAATGGTTTTAGAGAGAGAGAGAGAGAGAAAGAAAGAAAAATAAAATTGACGGCCAAGGAAAATAAGTCGAGAGAGACAGAAAAGGAGAATTTATTGTAAACGCGTAGAAAAGAGAAGGGAAAAACGGGCCCAAACAATAGCCGCATAAAAAGAATTTGAAGTTTGAACAAACCAAAAGGAACTCAACTGAAGATGTTGTGAAATGCGCACAACAATTAATTACCATCTGCATCGGATAAGGAAATTAGAAATGACATAAAAAAAAAGAAGCGCATGACTTGCTAAGTAAAAACCAAACAAACAAAACATTAAAAGAAGAAGGATGAACGATGAAGTTATTTGCGCGATGCGTCAAGTTCTATTATTCATTCCAAATACGGCAGAAAGAATTCAACAGCAAAGTGACGAAATACATCATTGTGGTTAAAGGGATGCTACCGGCTCCGGTTGAGAGTGAACGTGCTTTAGCCAGGTAAATTCAACTTTGACGTGGGTAACGAGAAGAATAGGACGACATAAAGAAGGAAAGAGAAAAGAGAGAGAAGGCAGAAGGGAGACAAAAAAAGTAGAAAAATTTAACTGGGTCAGGATTGTCATTTCGAATTCGAGGGAGAGTTTTTCTTCTTCTTCTTCCTTTTTCACTTTCACTGTTTTTTATTTTATTAAATTATTCTTTTGAATGCTGAACAGTGAGCTTCGATCGCTTATACAAATCTGTCAAGTCGCACAAAGACTTATCCGATCATCCGTCAACTTGACGACGAATACGTACGTCAGGGTGACAGAATTTACCTGAATCTTGTTTATTTTTTCCAAAATCCTTTCTTTCTCTTTCTCTCTCTGCGATGCTTCGGGTCTTCTTTCCCTTTTCTCTTCTAGTCTTTTATCCCGTCAGACTTCTTCAGTCCCACAGCTTTTTTGTTATAACAGTTCGTCTCTTAGACACGGTTGCAAATGACTTTTACTCTTGCAGTCTTTTCTCTTCCCTTTTACCTCCTGTGGCGATGGACTGGTGGTGGGCACGAAACGACAACTTTCCAAGTTTGAGTTTTTGTTGTTGTTGTTGTTGCCGCTGCTGCTATTTTTTACTTGTTCTTTTAGTTTATTTAAACGAGCACTTTCTTCGGGCCGGCACGGCCCACGCAGACAACGGCTTGCTAAAGGCTTGTGAGGATTGAGAGCGTCAAATAGTATAAACCATCAGATTCCCCTTCACTTTCAAACTGCCTTTTTCTTTTTAAATTTTTAATCAAACAGATTCTCCCAAATGCTCGTCCAAGGATTTTTTGTTTTCTAGTTGGAAGCTAATTCAAAAAGATTTGTTTACTTTTGTTTGGGTGGATAAAAGAAGAAGAAGCCAATCACTTTCCTTTCAACTGAATCCCCTTGTTTGGAATGAGCTTCATTCCTCTTAACTCCTTATAGGCGACGCTCTTTCGCCCAATCATCCAATCTTTTGGCCTAAGGGTCATCAAAAGAACTTTGAATAGCCCCCGTGATGTCGTTGTTGTTGTTGTTTTTTCTTGCTTCGTCGAGCTTCTTGAACAAGAAGCTCTGTGTGTGTCATCTAAGGAGCTATACTGCACTTAAAAAAATAACATTTGGCACGAGCCGGATTCTCATCCGTTTCAGTTCTATACGAATCTATATACAGGGTATACAGCTAGCAGACTCTCAAATGTTTGTTGTTTAACATTTTGATTTCTATACCGTCGTATTGAGTTGCTGCTGTTGCAGTTGGTGGTGGTGGTGTGCATTCTTCTGCCTTTCAAGGCGGTTCTCTCCGTTACGACTTGTCGGCCACCACATAAACTGCGTACATTATATCCCCGGCAATGAAATGTAAAGAAAGAAGAATAAGAAGGAGCAGAGAAAAAAAAAAAAAAAAAAAAAAACAACCTTTCGACGCTTGTTGACCTTTTCTTGTCCCTGTCGGCCAGAAGTCGAATGAATCACTCACAGTGATGGGGAAATGAAGTTCGTGTTCACGGTTCAGTCTGCTCTTTTCTTTTTGTGATTCTCCTTGATGATTTTTTATGGTAACATTACTGACTTAAATTGTCGTCGTTGAAACCGGTTGCGTAGTTGGTTGGGTTGGTTGGTTAGTTAGTTTGTTGTTTCGTTGTGTTCCCTCCTCTATTTTAGTCTTTACGATTGGAATAAAAACAGCTCCGTGCGATCATCAATGCCAATCGTTCTAGCTAATAATGACTGAAATCGAGGAATGTCAGCGAGAAGTTGACTGCGACCATATTTCAAACTTGTTCTTAACTTGATTCTTCTTGTTTTTATTTGGATTTGTCTTTATGCGCTGCTGTTTTTTGTTTTTTTTTGGCTTACCCAAGGACGATGATGTCGGTACCGTCTACCAGGATAAGGACACGATGGCAGCGGTGCTAGTCAACCACGACGCCGAAGATGACGCCCTCATTCTGGTAACATTATTGTTGGTTTTTCTCTAATTCATATTCTTATTGACCTCAACCCTCACCAAGAAAACAGCGCGGTCGATTGACGTTCAACGTCGTTAGTTTTTACGCCAAAAATAAGTGGGACTTTTGCAAATTGCGTCCATGAGGAGTTGCTGTGCGATAAACAAAGTTTAAAATACGATGGAAAACGAGTTCGCCCATCGGGCCACCGCCGCCGTTAGGGTCGAGAGAGAAAGAAGCGGCTGATGGTCGGAGAAATTTCGGTCATGAATGAAAAAAAGAGACCTTGGGGTTGCCGATGTGGAAATCCATCCGAAATCCGAAATCGTTGAACCATTTCATTTTCCTTGAGCCTCGGCCGAGAAAATGACCGATTTTTAGAAGCTGAGCACGACTCGGATAGTGCCGGAAAGATTGTCGACAAACGAATAAGAAAATCGTCTGAGACTTGAGAGACATGATAAGGAAAATGAAATAAATCATACGAATTGATTCTCTCGTTCCACTTCGACCTTGGCTTTTCGGGACTCGACTAAAATTCTTTCATTTGAAGAAAAATCATTAGACAGAGCTGCGAGGCTGCTCCTTGGACAGGGAACCTTGAAGACTATGGGAACAACATGCTGCGTTCGAGCGCTGTTCGTCAGGTTCCTGGTGGCCGGCGAGAGATGGAAGAGCGAGATGGAGAGAATGGAGACAAGGCAATAGTAGTGGAAACCCAACATAATAGAAGGAATAGGGAACGAGGGAATGAGGCAAAGAGGGAAAGGCTATAAGTATCCATTTTTCAACGATTGTTTTCTCTTTGGCCGGAGCCGCAACGTCAAGACTCGAGAGCGTCCAATATTCTCGTAACCAGATTGTGAATGGTAAATGGTAGGACGGGATGTGAAGGACTCGAGCGACTCGACGCCAGTGAAGCGCAACTGTTTCGATCCATTACACTCGCTGAGAATTGAAATGAAGTAAAAACTTACGACGAGAGAATGAGATAAAAAAAAAAAAAAACAAAAAATAGTCAAATAGTCAAATAGAAAACGCAGCGTGTAAAAACTCAAGAGAACCGGAAAGGGGACAGATCCAGGCAAACAGATATGAGAATGAAGGGAATTTTTAATTGATTAAAACGACAAATCTTATAGGTAAGGTAACCAGCTGAGGAAAGAGTTTCACAGCAACCAGAAGGTTTTCTGGAAAAGAAAGCAACAGTTGGCGTGATTTTTCACTTGACAAACACCTGTTGGATTTAGTTGTTGTTACTGTGGACGCAGTGAGGCGCACCCTACACCAGCAAGCACCTGCTCTTGAAGTTTCAAAGGTCGAAGGACACGACAGGTTTAAGACTATAGGGAAAAAGATGGCGAGAGACGGGCAGAAAGAAAGTTATCTTACTATCAAAAATGGGCCGTGTTGAAAACAATTTTTAAAAATAGCTCGTGAATTGAGAATGATTCGGCGGCAGTGAAGACAACAATGCGGATGCATCGTGCGGACTTTTGCGGCACGTCGACGACGACGTAACCAACCATTATCGTAAACTAGACGGTCGACTCTTGATCGTAGTTGTCCATCATGCGGCACCATCTTCCGTTTATGTAGACAGAACGAAGCGCTCATTGTGTTTGTTTTGTTTTTTTTGCCAGCCATCATCATCTTTTTCCTAAAACTTGACTTCTCCTTTCTTCACTTCTTTTTTTTTTCTTTTATCTCGTAAAAAATGCAAAACACTCATAAATCAATCTTACAGGACGGAACTATCGGGAGTGAATTGGTCATCCGCCCACTACCAGTAAAGCATCGCAAACTGCAACAGAAATCCGCCGGAGTTCAGCTGCAGAGCGGCTCGCACGACGACGAGATGTTCATGGATGAAGAGGATTTCCGCTCGGCCGATTTCATGACCCCGTCTCCACCTTCAACGTTGCCGCCAGCCAACGACACGGAAAACGCTTTAATCCGCAAAAAACGCTCCTTCTACGATCTGAAACATAGCGTTGGTTCTCACATCGTTTACAAGCGTGCCGCTATCCAATCCGAAGACGATTATGGTATGCGTTTTTGTTTTTTTTGTTTTTTTTTATCTTGATGCTGTTCCCCTTTATTGTTATGTCGTCCATCGAGATATTCAACGAGCGCTAGAATGTAGCTTTAATGAGTCTACAAGAGGATTGCAATGGGGTTCCGTAACGAAACGCTTTCGTAGTTTTCTCGTCCATCCGACCCAATCATTAACCCATTTGGCCGATCATCTTCTTTTTATTATTTATGGTGGATTCTTTTTTTTTTTTATTATTCTTTCTTGAGGGAAGAGGAGAGCATAGATTAGATCTTTTATTTTGTTTTTTTCTTTCTTGTGGGAGATTCTGTTTGACGGTGAAAGGATTCAGAGAGAGAACGAGGAAAACGAAACAAAACGCGTAATTTAAAAGAAAATGAGCAATCATCCAATAGAGGCACCATATGGAACCGTCCTTGGATATAGGTAGCTGCTGCTGCTACAGCGATCCCCCACGATCTCATACAAATATGGTCTTCCTTGCTTTAAGAGAAAATCTCACTTGAGAACAATATAGAGAACGTGATGCTTCAATGAAGCAAGCCGTACTTACTACCTAGGGTGTTTATAGAGAAAGTAGCTCTACGGTTTTTTCCCCCCTCCTACATACTAGATCTATTTTAAACTGTATCCCTCTATTCATTGAGACCAAAGAAATACCAACGAAAAAAACAAACAAACGAAATGCGAAAATTGAATTCTCTCTCTTTTTTTTATATATTTAATATTTAAAAGTCTTTCTTTTTGTGTCTTGGAATGCAGCGTTTATGGAAATGGACTTGCCTCCAACGGGGAAGTCGCAGCGAATGCCTCGTCAGAAGCGTAGCGCTCCACCGACCATCTATCCTGAAATTCTGGTGATCGTCGACTACGACGGCTACAGGTAAGGGCGTGTGCCTTGTCGCCCCTAATGTCGCATTGTTCCCTCTTTCGATTGCCGATCGCGTCCGCTGTCGTCTACACCCTTTTCCACTCGACTTGAATGTCGTCGCTTCTTTTTTGTTTTGTTTTTTTGTTTTTTTCGACTGCAGGTTGCACAACGGCGACAACGCTGAGATCAAGAAATATTTCGTCTCCTTCTGGAACGGAGTCGATCTCCGCTACAAGTTACTCAAGGGACCCAAAGTGCGCATCAGCATCGCCGGCATCATCATCTCCAGGGTGCGTCTTCCTTCTTCTTATAATTTATTTATTTATTTTTTTTTCCTGCTAGTTTTCTTCAAATGGTGATTGAATGTGTTCACAGGGACGAGATGCGACTCCTTACTTTGAGAAAAATCGTGTCGGACGCAACGCCATCGACTCGACAGCCGCTCTGACTGATATGGGAAAGTACCTGTTCCAAGAGAGGCGCTTACCCGTTTACGACATTGCCGTCGCTATAACCAAGTAAGTTAGCCATCTTTCGATCGCTTTTAAGATAACTAAGTGTACATATACTCTATACGATCGCACCAGCGACGTTTATAAGCATTTGTTCGTTTTCACATCAAATAAGAAGAAGTTTGTCCCGGTTTTTTGAAGCCAACCAATTTCGTCTGATGGTCTTCGTGGATGAGTCGAAGCGAGAGAGAGAGAGAGAAAAAATTCCAGACACACGGAACATTATGACATTTCAAATTCTAATTCGATAGCTTTTTGTGCTATGTGTGCCGTTTTATTTTTGTTTCGTTTTTTTCTTGTCCGTTGTTCTTAACTCCTTCCTGCCACCCGAATATATGCAGGTTCGACATGTGCCGACGTCGTAAAAGCGGCCGCTGTGCGAACGGCACCGCCGGTAGGTTCTGCTTTAGCCCCCCCTCCATTGCTTTTCCTCGTTTGTTCGTCCAATCCTTCATCCATCATATCAGCCAACTTACAGCGAAGCTAACCGCCATCGCTTTCGTTACTAACATCCTCTCTCGCTCTCCTTCTCTTTTTTAAAAAAACAAACCTCTCGACCGCGTGAGGCTAAAACAAAAAATGCTAATCGTCAACGTGAGCCATCCATGAATGGTGAAGACAAGAATCCACCACATGAAAGGGCCTGTTGTACATTCCAATACGGTCGCTTCCAGCCAAGCCGAAAAGGTTGAGCGACTCCACTTTGTCGAGTGTTTAGTCGAGCGCTACAATCACATAAAGATCACGAATTGTGAATTTTTCCATCGCTCAAAACAAATCGTGCCCGTTAGAGACGACAGTTTTCTATAAAGTTAAAACACATAAAATACTATAAGATTCGGGATTTTACGAACGACAACTGAATGACTTAAATGCTACGACATGATTTTATTTTTATTATTATTTTTTTTTTTCAAACAAAACGTTTTATTGTGTGTATGACTAAATAGAAAAATTGACTGAATCCAAAACGGTCGGTTCAGCCGTCTTGTCAGACTAGGCTAACGAATTTGTCTTGGCTAACCGTATTGGCATTTATTGTTATACTTCCAGATTGGACATGTGTAGACGTGAATTCGTTTCGGACGATTGCAATCGGGGAACTGCCGGTAAGTCGAGACCACTGTGACTTGCAAACTTTTACTTTGAAAAGAAATGAAAGCAAACTGCTGTACTTGACTATGGCCCCAAAAGAAAGTGAGTGAAATTCTCTCTCTTTTGACGCGTGTGTTTATTTGTCAGCGTGAGTCTCTTTTCTCCAGCATTTCCTTCCCGAAACCATATTTTTTTTACAAGGATATGATTCAATGCTCCTTATTCATCTGTTTTCTTCTCAGCTAGCCAGATGAATGGGCAGCAGTTGAGCATGGGTGGGAAGATGTCTGGAGAAAAGGGAGTTTCAAGAGAAAACGAAAGAGAAACATCGACAAATAATAATAATAATAAAAAGTACGTAACTTACTCGCAAGCGTCAACCACTGTGCGCATGCGAAACAAGGAAATGTGGAAGCATTTAAATTGCTCCGCTTCTCTTGTTAGTGGCCAGAGAGAAAATCCAACACGGAAAGAGAATTTCACTCCACTTCACTTTTGGGCGCATCTGTTGATGCATGGAATGACTTGCCAAACTTGTATACACACTTCATGTTACTGTCCACTATACGTCGTCCACTATATCACCACTCACTGTTATTCTTACTTTACTGTACTATACTGAACGTGTATTTTTGTGAATCGAAAACTTTCTTCCACTTATGGACCATTTTGCATGACGAACCGTTCTACCTATTTGACATGTGATTACTCTTAAACGCACTTTTCATTAACTATATGCGGACTTCTCGGGACACACAATTCGGGACTATACGCACTTTGGGCCGATCCACTTTAATTTATATTATTTTTTTGAAATTTTAATCTTTGTAAAAGAATCGGAGAAGAAATGAAGTGAGAGTGCAGCAGCGCGTCTTCTTCTTGCTCCTTTTTTTAAAGAATTTCAAGTTTCAGCAACAACGAAAATAGTAGCCCACTGATATATAAACTATAAAGAAAGAAAGAAAGAAAAAAATTTATAACCAGATTTTAAAAAAAGTTTTGTCGCTACCGAGGTAAGCTTTACCTTTCAATTGCCACCAGCGCCTCCTTCATTCGAATTTAACAATCGGGAACGTTGGATCACAACCACACCATTTTGTGTTGAATTCAGTGGCTTGGAAACTGTTTGGTTTCTCCACATACATCCGGCAATTCAATCATTTCGTTCACATCACTTCTATTGCATCTTCTTCATTCCGCTGTTCGTAATAAAAAAAAAAGAGAAAAAAAAACCAACAACTTTAAACAAAAACCATAAAAACATGAAAACAAAAAAAAAACAACCAAAAAGCTTCTTAAATCCTTCCTATATCTATCCTTTTCCTGTAAATAGTTGGTATTCAATCTTCTTTCGCTGTCTGTCGTTGATGGGGTGACTCGGCATCACCATTCTTCCTTTCTCTATCCATTTCCTCAACCACATTGGAGCAATCCTCTTTTGTTTCCCCCAGCGTTGACGCATTCAAGATTGATCGTCACCATTATCTAATGCCCTCAATGCAGGATTTGCCTACGTCGGAGGAGCCTGCGTCGTCAACAAGCGTCTCGAGAAAGTCAACAGTGTAGCCATCGTTGAGGACACCGGTGGATTCTCTGGCATCATCGTCGCTGCTCACGAAGTCGGCCATTTGTAAGTACTGTACCAGTGTCCTGGAAAGAGGAAGCAATGACACAATTCTTTTGCGTTTTAGATTGGGCTCTGTTCACGACGGTTCACCGCCACCGAGTTACTTGGGCGGACCCGGCGCTCAACGCTGTCGCTGGGAAGACGGTTACATCATGAGTGACTTGCGACATACTGACCGCGGTTTCAAGTGGTCCTCTTGCAGCATTGCTCAATTTGACCATTTCCTCAAGTAGGGCTCGTTGTCTTCATAATCCAATTATTGTGGGCCATCGGCCAGTGCCAGCCACGAGACAAGTGAGACAATCTAATCAATTCCCTATTCTTCTTCTCGCAATGACAGTGGAGAGACGGCCACCTGCCTGTTCAACAGCCCTCACGAGGACGCTGTACTTCCCCGTGTCTTGCCTGGAAAACTGCTCAGCCTTGATGCCCAGTGTCGAATGGATCGAGGCACATCTGCCTGCTTTGTGAGTTAATTCTATCGTCGCTGCACCTATTTCCATAATCAATTGTAGTAACGCCTTGATATTCGTTTTTCTCCCAATAACAGAAAGACGATCGTGTCTGCGCTCAGCTGTTCTGTTTTGACGCTTCGTCTGGTTACTGCGTCTCATACAGACCGGCAGCAGAAGGCTCTTCTTGCGGTGACGGACAGGTAAAAACCCTCGAGTGACTCATTAGATTCATTGGACTGGAGGAAACGGGTTAAACAAAAAAAAAACGGAATTTCCCAATTGAATTTTGATAGATCTGCAACAACGGGCGATGCATCGTCGAGAATGAAAACGCCATTCCTGATTATGCCGAGGACATCGGTCTCAATTCTTTCTTGAAAAGAACCGACACTATCTTGGCAGCCACTGAAGCCAAGCCATTCTATTCTGGAGGAGTAGCTTCAACAGCTCACGTGTTCAATCCTACTACCCCCAAAACAACGACGACCACCACCAAAGCGACGACAACAACAACAACAACAAAAGCGACAACAACCACAGCTAAAGCAACAACAACAACCACCACGACAACTACAACTTCGAAACCTTTAATCACGACCGTTCCGTGGTGGCACACAAGTTCCAAGAGCTCTACACCATCAACGAGGTAAAAGAGCACGCTCGTTTTGTTTTGTTTTTTCAAATTTCGGTTACAAACTTAATTGGCGTGTCATTATAATTATCTTTTTCTTTGCTGTTTGGTTTAGGTGGTGGAACAATTGGACCAAACGATCGACCCCGTCGTCAGTAAACCCGCTGGTGTCCAACACCCAGCCTGCGGCGTCGTCGCTTTCACTCGCGCCATCAACAATTCCCGCCACGACCACCGTCACAACTCCACGCCCTACGATTAGCGTCACGAGGTTCCGCCCGACCACCACCACAACTACAAGTACTACCACCACAACGACCACTACTACGCCAAGAACGACATCACGCACAACTGCCGCTCCCAGCCCAGTGTCCAACAAATATTCCAGCTCTGGTAAGACTTTTATCTAGTTGAAATAAATTCCAAAACTCCAGCACATTACAAGGGGGAATTGTTTTGTCTTTTACAGGTGTCAACGAATTATGCGAGGATAGAATAACCAAAATTGCTGGATCCATGTCCTGTCAAGACTTCCTACAGCGCTACGGTTTCCAATACTGTCGCCAGCCTTACATCATGAAAAACTGTTGCGCATCGCAGCAACGATACTGCCCCAATTAAGAGACCAGTGCTTGCGATATTGAGAAGTTACACACTTAACCAGACAAACGAAAACCAGAATTAAAAAAAAAGTCGCTTCCGGCTCAGTGATGAAACAGAGACACAACAGAATATATATTTGGCGTCATTGGTCGAAGAAGAAAATGAAAAAAGAAACAAAAATAAATATTATAAGACGAGGTGCGTTCACGATCTCCGATTTACTGGAAATTGTCGACAGAGACTGCCGCCGCATAATACCCATTCGCAAAATTCGCGTGCATAAACAATTCAGTTCAAAGACACACCCTCTTCCGTTTGTTAATAATGTGATCAAGGGTCTACTCTTATTTCCGCACACACCTGCTGTTTATTCATGCTCGTAAACTAAAAGAAAACAAGATAAATCTGAACTTATCGCGCTGGTCTGTTCCTAAGACACGAACTTTCATGCAAAATGTTATCTGACTTTGCCCTCCTCTTACAGTTGGACTCATTGGTATAACGGCTAGAATAATCGATAATGCTCCCACTGGATGGTGATGATCATAATGAACGGAATGATTGAAAACAAACCAGTCTTGCCTGTGTGAGCTCTGATGTCTCACTGTACAGATGTACAGACTCTGACTTTTTTTTTTTTCTGATGTACAAGAATTTGTGCCTCTTTGATAGATTGTTTTTGTTTTTCCTCTCAATTCCATCTCCAATCCCGATTCCCCCCCCCCCCCCTCCCCCTCACCCCTCACCCCCCAAGTACTAGACCCAATCGCTTGATGTACGCGTGCCTTTGTTGAAAACGAAATCATTTTTTATTTTATTTCATTCCATTTTTTGTGTGTGGATAATTACGCGGTGTTTGTGAATCGAATGCAAACTTTATATGTTTGCACGGCGGGCGGTGCCGGCGTTTACCGGCTGTCTCTCGAATATTGTACAGTGGTATTTTGATCTATCTTTTTCTAGAAACAAAAATAATGGACGAAGGATATTCAAACTCGTGGTTTATTTGATTATTTATTCTCTTGTGGTGAATCGTGATTACTGTGTCACAAATAATATGTAGAGTTTTCGTACTGCGCGCCAAAAAAAAAAAGAAGTGTGGAGCCACTACTTAAATGTCTGATCACGCAACACAGCTGCAAAAAGGGGAGGAGTCATTCGAGTATTGATTTCTGTCTGCTGTGGTGACTTCAGTTCAGTCTTACTCACAACATTGAAGCAAAATGGGATCGTGTAAAAGGGAACTTTCAACCCGATTGAGGAAAAAATTGTGTTCTCAAAAGCATTTCGTTCTTTATCAGAATAAGCGTGACTCGACATAATTTTTGCTCGGCTGATTGCAAAATGAATTTAAGCTAAATCATGGATCATTCAACATGATGACGAAATCACAAAAGCAGGTAATTTTACTTAAAAAAAAAGGCAAAAACAAACTGCATCAGTACTTTGTATATGTACGGTCGTTCTTACTGTATACTCCTTACAGGGAATGAGACCCACATAAATAGACACTGCTTGCAGAGCAACTATTTTTAGAGTTTGTTGTCGTGTAAATCTGGTAGTGTAATGCAGTTCCAACAGAATTTTTGGTTGATATTCCCTTGACATCCGTTAATCGATTAGAAAACGCCACTCGTTGACTATTTTAAAAAGGACAAATAAGTGACCTAACTCATGACGTGAATTGTTTATTGTCCTTGATATGTTGTCTTAAACAAAAGACCGTACGGTCTAGACTGACAGGATGATCAGACACTGCTTATCATGTATCAAGCGTTTGAAAAAAAAAATCCATCTAAATCTACAGACTAGTCGACGGGATTTGTTTAGTCGGTTTGTCACTCCCGTTGAGGGAGGCTGTATGGTCGTATTGAGTGCGTGTTGTCAACTGTGTAATTAGATACACGACGTGTTTCAAATACCACAAAAACACGTGCGCTACAAATAGCGGTGTCAGCTGATTGCGGTAGCATCCAGTCGGAGAAAACTTTGAATCCGGAAGCGCACAATAATTTTTTTGTAAACAGGTGAGTGTGAGACAGACTTATAAATTCGTTTGCTTCTGACGATGGGCTTTTTCAAGCGTTGTCCTGTAATTACTTAAGACTTGTCTTGTATGATGCAACCCATTATCAGTCGTGGGTAATTTTGCTATGCTAAAGTTCAACTTAGAGTCAAGCGTATAGATTTAGTTTTTTTTCCCGTTGTGAAAGAATCACGTGTTCAGTGGTGACTTTGAATACTTTATCACAGGTGAGTAGATGACTAGAACAAAAATAGGCAAGTATCAACAAATAAACAAATATTTTTGCACCTGTATCTACTATCTAGATGAAGAAAGAAATAAAGTAGGCCATTAACGCATATCTACATATGTGTTGTACATTTCAGACTGGAGTGACTGAGCTGACTACCCATTCAAACGTTACAGGATTCATCCGGATATTGACGAACGTATTATTTATTCTCTTATCTGACGATTGATTTGCTATTGAATCAAGAAGGTTGCACCATTCAGTCAGGTACAATCGTAACATTTTAAAATGGCAGAAAAAAATGAAGCAGATAAACCACAGCTAGAAACTCGTACGATAATTTGTTTCAATTATATTCTATTACAAGTATTACGTCACAAATATTTCATTTTGCACAGCCTCTCTATTTGGAAGTTGCCGATTAACCATCACTTTAATGTGCACGGTAGCGGCATTCAATTCCCTCTTAATGACTATAAATCTCGGCATGGTGATTGTTTGTATGAACAAAGGACACGGCGATAGCAATGGTACGGAAACGGAAGGGTCCAACTGCACGGCGAATCCGGAATTTCAAATTCAAAGCGCATGCGGAGTAAACACAACAGAGGTAAGAGCAATTATATGAAACAATAACACAACTTTAATCATTTTGATGTATATGATACATGGACAGGTCGAAGATGTCAGGTGGGACAAAACTGCTCAAGGAATGTTATTAAGTGCTACTTATTACGGAGTGGTATCCATGCAGCTACTCACTGGTTGGCTGTGCGATAAATTCGGGAAGACAAAACTTATAATGTAAGTTTTTAAAAAATCGATCAGATGAAAAATAGTAGACCGTAAAAATTGAGCTGTTGCCCACAGGATCTGCGGAAGCACTATTCTGGGTGTTACGTCAGTGCTATCGCCTCTGATTATTGAATATGCCGGAGTTCCCTTTTTCTTCGCTGCGCGTGTCGTTAAGGGAGCTTGTATGGTAAGCGGTGGTTTAAATTATCAAGTTTACTGTATAAGTATCATATACGTTTTTTTTATTCTAATGGTGTTTGTTATTTTATTTTATTTTTTTGACTTTTCCTTTCAATGAATGATAACAGTGTTGCATGCTGTCACCGGTCTTACCTTTGCTAAGACGTTGGACAACTTCTAAAGAGCAAGGACTCTTGGTTGGCTTGGCGTTCGCAGGCTGCGCCTTAGCGAATGCGGCTACTTACCCGATGGCTGGTTTTATGTGTAATTATTCAGGATGGAGATCAATTTTCTACTATGCTGGTAAAAACTCTTTGAACTCGGCAGCTGATGGGCTAAGTTGGTACATTCTTAAAACAAGGTAGTTATTTATTATTTTGGTTGACAGGAGGATGTGGCATCTTGTGGAGTTTTGCGGCTTTCTTTTTGATTTATGACAAACCAGGACAACATCCCCGCGTTAGTGTAAAGGAAAAGCAATATCTTCACTCCACTCAAAAGCAGGATTCATCAAAAGTAAATTTAGCTCCAAAGCTATTGCATTTCAAATGCCCTAATATAAACTGACCAAATGTTCGTTTTACAATTCAAGACTAATTTCTTCAATTTAGAGAACAAAAAAAGTGATTCCTTGGTCGAAAATCCTTCTGTCAATTCCTGTTTGGTCGGTGGTTACCACCAATTTCTTCTTCTTTGCAGCAACGGTACGTTATTCTAATTATACTAATGACTTTATAATTAAATTTCTCAAACATTAAATTTTCATTCTGCAGAAAGGAACAGTTATTAACCTACCGCTGTTCATCAGAGACGTTCTAGATTTCAGCGTAACTGAAGTACGTATCTGAAATTCACTGCTATTCTTTTATACAAACATATGCACTGAAACATTTTTTCATTCAGAATGGGATTTTTTCTGCTATGCCTTCAGTGTTAGCTTTAATGATCCATTTGATTATCGGTCCGCTGTTTGATTGGGTTCGTGCAAAGCAAATATTTTCCGTCACAGTCGTCAGAAAAATATTTCACGTCATAGGTATTAATATCTTCATTACAAATCAAATGCAAACGTCGTTAGAAAAAGACCAAACTTGGAGAAGTTTTAACACATTTCTCATTACTACAGGGACTCTGTTTCCTGCAATACTGATGTTTACTGTCAGCCAATTACCACCAGATCAAAAATACATCATTATCGGCTTGATTACGATTGGCTACGCCTTGTTTGAAGTAGCCTGGATGGGAGGATTCTCATTTGCCTTCATGGATATGGCGCCGGACTATGTAGGAATTATTCAAGGAATAAACAACACGATTGGACTCATGCCTGGATTTATAGTGCCCGTCGTCATTTCAAATTTGACTCCGGGGGTAAGATGATACTTTGCTTTTCAGAGAAAACTTCAATACTATTTCATTAATTGTATCGTCATTTACAGGGAACTTCTCAGGAATGGAGCTACGTGTTTCTAATGTTTGGCGGATTATATAGCGTGGCATGTCTGATTTTCTTATTAACAGGATCGTCAGAGTTGCAAAGCTGGGGCAAAGTAAAAGACGTTACCAAAGAAGGTGAAATGGACAAATCACTCGAAAAAATGATCGCATGATATGCTGCATAGGGAAATATATTATAAAATCTTTGTTACAATCAATTGTAATGAATATCAATTATTTGCACGAAATACGGACAGATGATAGCTACAATTTGCTACAAGTGAAGATATTCTGCCGAATTACGTCAATGCAATCAATATAACAGTGCAGTTATTCAGTAATAGGGAAAATTCTGTGATATTTTTTATTGCACATGGTAGACTTTTTAGGTGGTAGTATCCCTTGGGTATCTTGAATTATATACAATTATACATCGCAGCCAAAAATAAAGTACATACTAAGGCATATTATATAAAGACCCAAAAAATAATTTATCTTTTTCTTTCTCGCATCTCGCTCCATTACGGAGCGATGGAAACAGAAACGGACGACTGCAGAAAAAAGATGTTTTTTAAATAGGGGAAACATTATGTCTTTGCGTATTGAACCACACGTCAGCATTGTAAGCTAATTCATTCTATTTGAATTATACTGTATGAAGCAATAGACATCACTCGGATACCTCGTGATATAAGGAATAATAGTTCATATGAAGGCATAACAGTTGTGTGCAGTTATATACATAAATTCACGATCCCTTAAAGAAACGTTTCAGTGATCGAGAAACCCTAGGCTTTACTGGTTTTCAATAAAATGAAGTCAAAAGAAAACGTTGGAGAGCTACAAGTGGCTGCACGTAAGTTACTTTAATGCACAATTGTGTGCATGAATAAACGAAACATAACGTGCAATGGAAGTGAAGAGATCAAGAGTAATTCAAGTTTAGAATTTATGGAATTAAATGGAACTTGTAACAACGTACAGAAGGTAATAATAATTTATTTTATACCGTTTGTACGTCTAGTCCATTCACGTCACGTCTAGCGGCAGCATGGCGGCAGCGGGCTTTTTCTGTTTGTTCGAAATCTTTTTTAAACATTCGTTTCGATCGTGAAACGCAGCAGTCGAAGACATTTTTCGTCTGCTACGATTTTTTTGAAAGTTGTGCATCTTCTTGGTGAACACGTGAAGAAGCTGTCATCGTAGCCTAGCCTACCGTGCTACCGATTCCATTTATAATAATGAATTCATTACATTTTAATAAGTATGTATGTATTTTACTAAGGACAAAGAAATGTACTTGGACAAGCCATCCCAAGGAATGCTTTTGGGTGCTCTGTATTATGGAGTAGTCCCTGTACAGCTGCTGGTTGGTTGGCTGTGTGATAAATTTGGAAAATATAAACTGCAAATGTGAGTAATAAACTGCTATTTTGTGGCCTATTACAAAGAAACTGTTGTGGTAATTATATGTATTTTTGTTTTTTGGAACATTTAAAATTTTAAAGGGCTCTTGGGTCTGGGGTTTTAGGTATTGCGTCATTCTTATCTCCAGCAATTCTAGAATTTGCCGGTGTACCTTATTACTTTGCTCTTCGTGTTCTTAAAGGGGCTGCTTTGGTAAGAGAGAGCCTGCTTTATAGATATGATACAGCATGTTGATATTTACACTTATTAAAAATATCCTAACCTTAAATAATTTACAGGGTTTTGCACTTTCTTCAACATTACCTCTGTTAACTCGCTGGACTAGTACCCAAGAGCAGGGTTTATTGGTTGGAATTGCATCTGCTGGTATTGGTATAGCTAATTCAGTTACCTACCCAATATCTGGCTTGCTCTGTCAGTATGGCGGGTGGAAATCTATTTTCTATTTTGGTGGTAGGCTATATGGCACAAAACTTCAATGGATTCAATATAGAACACATTCAAGCCTTAAACAAATTATTCACACATCTCTTTGATTAATATTTGGAAGGTGTGTGCGGAATGCTGGCAACTTTACTTGTGTGTTTAGTGTACGATAGTCCAGCTGTACATCCACGTGTGGGTGCAGAGGAGAAACAATTCCTTCTCTCTTTTCAACTTCAAAGTCAATCGAAAGTAATATTGATGCTGATATTAAAGGATATCTGCTATATGAAAAATCATTTTCTTTTTTTACTATTTCGTTTTGTTATTTAATTTAAAACAGAAGCGAAGAGTTATTCCGTGGGTTAAGATGCTTCGTTCGGTACCCGTTTGGTCTGTTGTCATAACAAATTTTTTCTTCTTTGCTGTGGGGAAAGGAATAGTTCTCAACCTACCAATCTACGTCAGAGACGTCTTGGATTTTACAGTAACTGAGGTAAAACAGTTTATTTAACGAATGAATCGCAGGTGGCGAATCGCTTGCGTCGCGCTTTTGAATAAAGACCATTACATTCCTTATAGAATGGAATTTTTTCTGCCATGCCATTAGTTGGAGCTCTAGTTGTCCACTTAGTTGCAGGTCCCATTTTTGACTTCGTGCGCACAAAAAATTTATATTCATCTACCACCGTGCGAAAAATCTTTCATGTACTAGGTATAGAGTATATATATATATATATATAGAATTGCGACATTTAGACTGATAGCCTTTTAGCATACAAGGGCAAATTTTCATACAAGTTTTAATTTAACCAGTTTTTTATATTACATATAGGGACCCTCCCTCCTGGAGCGCTTGTGTTCATTTCCAGCCAATTAACTCCTGAACATAAATACTTAATCATCTCGTTAATAACCATTGGATACTCCCTCACAGAATTCGCTGTTATGGGAGGATATAACTTTGCAATGATCGATATTGCTCCTGACTACTTCGGTATTCTTCAAGGAATTAATAAGACTATAAGTTTAGCTCCCGGATTTATTATTCCCCTCATCATATCGGCACTAACTCCTAATGTAATAATGTTTTTCATTTTTCAAATATTTCTAGAGATTCAAACCTTTCAAATTATATATTTAGGGAACAGAAGAAGAATGGCAAAGTGTTTTTATTTTGTTTGGTTCGTTATATGTTACTTCGTGTCTGATTTTTGTGATATTTGGTAGCTCACAACTTCAGAGCTGGGGTAAAGCAATAGTAAGTGACACGTGTACTGTTAACCCTGTGACAAATACCTAAAAGTAAATTTAACCGTATTTTTATTGCCATTCGTTGATACGTTGTATAAAAGGCCATTGGGTGTCCGCCTTAGATTTTAGATAGAAATAAAGTAGATGGCGGATTTCAGGAACATGTATTATATTTATTTACATAATTCAGTGAGGTTAAAAAAGGCTTAGTTAAGAATATTGATACTTACTACAGAAAATTAAACATATTAAGACTGTTACTATCAGTAGTGATGGCTTAGACCAGGAAAGATGCTGCAAAAGTTTGCAACTTGTCAAGTGTCAGTCAACTAAAGAAAATTGAATTTGCTTTACCTGCACAACTATCTGATTTGAGTGATTTGTCTCAGCGATTCCATTAGGTCAGAGTAATAGAGGGGATGGTGGCGTCGCCGTGTCGAAATTCTCCGTAAGGCTCGGTCGTATTATTTGGTGTGTACATTGAGATGACACCCATCCAGCAGTTTCGATTTCTATGTACAATATGTGAAAATTGAAAAACGAAATGTTGTCATTTCGAACATTCATCGCTTTAAAACTAGAAGTAGAGAAGGAAAAAAATTAGTTTTTTCCTAACTAATAATCGCTAATAAAATAAATTAACAAATATCATTTTTAAAATTAACGCCATTTCTTTAAAAAAGCCGCCAAACATGTTTGGCATCTACCGGAGAAATTATGTACTACTTCTTCAATCATTCGACGTTCCGTCTGTCGTCTGCTTCAGTCCCTTTTGCCTTGTGCTTTCCGATGAACGTTAGTTAAATTCTTAAATGTCTGAAAATTTGTGTTCACATTGTTTAACTTCCTGCTGTCATTTCCTTATTGATTGACTGGACTGAAGCCTATGGTTTAATACTTTAAGGGAAGTTTGTAGCTTAACGTGTTATTTGATACTTAGATTCCAGCAGTGCGCATTTGTTTTTTCCATGAAGGAGGTTGAGTTGATTGATTGAACAGACGAGGTAGAAATCAATGGTTATGTGGGAAATTGTTTAAATGCTTGATCAATTTTAGTGTCTAGAATTTTTGGCATTTAAAAATCAATTGCGAACTTTTATTTCTATCCTTCTTGAAGTAGGTATCAGTTCAATCAGATTTTATCACTTCGAAATCTGTTGATGACTGAGAAATGCTCTCAGGTATGCAGGATTGTTAAAGCTTCCATTGATGATGGTTTAGCTAGAAATTCTGTGCATTTCAGTTTCGACTTCTTTTTCTGTTAAGTTGTAATGTTGTCTGCAGATTGGGAATGGGTAATTTAAATTGACTCACAAATGAAAAGAATGAAGGATGGACATTTGGACAACCTCGGTCGAAAGTTGATGCTAGCTAAATACCCAATCTGAGCGTTGAAAAGTTCTCCTGGGTAGGCTGATGAATGAAATTTAACAGCTCATATGCTTGATTTATTCGGAAATTCGTCAAATACATTGTGGTAGCCGTCAGCCAATGCTGTGTCACATCCGTCATGTAATTTTTTGTTTAGTCAAAATTCCATTCGCTAACACGATTTATAAAGAGGCTGCAAATTTATTAATTGATTTTTTCTTATTTTTTTCAGCACTAGGAGTCGAAGGATCATATTCTTGGAGTGGATTTCTTCTTTCATACAGTGATGAATCTCCTTGAGGTAGGCTCGGGATTGTTAAAGATTTTATAGTTGTCAGTCGTTGTCACTTTAATTCAAGTATTTTTATCGCCGTTTTTGTCCTAATCTTGCTTAAAGTTGCAAGACCAATTTTTTTCCAGTAATGCAGTATTGCGGTCCATTGGCGTTCGGCTCGATAGATTAGCAATCGGATTACAGGATCACACCGATCACAGCAGTCTAGCGCTTTAGGAAGCTTTATCTGAGCCTGAATTGATTATGAAGTCACTTACAAATGTGGAGTCGTTTGTAGGCTTATCACGTGTAATTCTTGTATCATAACATGGCTCACTTAATTTCGATTAATCTAAAATCGGTAAATTAAATGAACGTTGAAATGTTTTTGTTCAATTTTTTCAACAGGTACTACGACCGATTTAGTTTTTTACGATTTTTTCAAAGATGTTTTCTTTGTACTTAACTCAGAGCTTAACTGCATAATAGCTTTAACAATCTAGAGCTCTTTGTTAACCTTTTCCAACCTAACTTAAATTATTGTATTTTTTAATTATTATTATTTAAATTACTTATTAACGAATCAATGTATCATGGTCAATTATTAGCGCACTAACAAAAATGAGATGTATTAATAAATAAAAAGAGAACAAATTTTTAGATATCTACATCTATTCCAGATTTCCAGTTCACTAAAATAACGTCACGTGTTTGTAAACGCTATACACTTTTCAAAATTGTTTGAACTGGTTGGAAAAATTGCAATAATGAGCACCAGATGGCCTCTGCCATTTCTTTTCGTCGTCTGCTGCACAATTACGAGTGAAGCTGAGGATAGAATAGATTCACGAAAAAGAAGAGTTTTTATTTTTTAATACTGAGTTATTTTATCTGATAGTCGTTAAAGGCTTGAAGCAAATGGAAATTAGATAATTGGGCAGGTTGGTTATTCAATTTCAACCATTGATTTAAAGTACATTACGTAACATTATCTATTGCTATTAGCATTGTGATAGTTGCCTCCATCGTGCGTCTCGTGGTTGGGTATTAATCGGTTTCCCTTGGATGGTTAGCATAGAGACCATATTTTCCACATTCAGTGTTTTTCAGGTCTGAAATTATTTTATTAGTTGTGCTGTGAAATCTAACCTTATTTTTGGGCTTGCTGTGCCTATGTTTTAGAATCAAGGAATCCATTGTTTTTCTAAGCCGTGGTAGATTATTGTGTTACATAGTTGTACAGTGAGATCTAGGTCTTAGATAACAATAACTATTGTAACAGGAACAAGTTACTTACGATAATCCATGTACAATTATTGAAACATGTTTTCAACAGTTAGACATTGCTGCAACACATCAGCAGAAAGTGAGACTTGATGTAACTTCTTTCTTGTGGGGAATAAGTTCAGGTATTAAGTTGCTGATGTAGAACATTAACTTTTTCTGTTAGAAGCTAACCAAAAGAAAAATGCATCGAAAAATTTTGACAGTATTGGTCTCTGAAGCAGCAAATGTTTATTTTTCATCTAATATGTATAATCCATTTAATCCTCATTAAAACACTGGCCCACCTTCTTTTAGAGTCAGTGAAGTTATAGACGATAGGATTATATGCTCAATTCATGTTGTTTACATGTTGTATTTTTACTTTTTCAGATTTGGAATTTGATGAGCTTATGTGGAGTTTGGAGCGGCCGATCGGATGACTCGGCGCAGCAATTCGCCTGGGAGCAGTTCGCTATTTCACGCCCGACATTTGGGGATGCAGAGAAGAATACCTTCATTTCTTGGCCGCATTTTCACGGGCGTTCCCTTCATAATCAGTTGAGATCTTTGTTGACTCACCAACCAACATCGGAAGCCACTGCTCCGCTCAATTTGGAAACTGGGCAGAGTTCCGATGTAACTTTCAAATTTCTCTTATTTTGTGAGTATTATTTGATGGTATTATTATGAATCTGACGGGACTTACATTAAACTGTACTCTTCTTATTTTTTGCTTATTCTAGTGCTTCAGAGCTATACTCTAAATCGATCCTAGTTAAGAAGTTGACTTGTATGTACAACAAAAGACTTAGTTTTAGTTATGTTGTTTTAACAAGGGAATTGAAATCACTCAACTGTTGAAATTTAGTTTTCTAGCTTTTTTTATTTATTAGGTTAAGGTTGAGACAAAAATAAACTTTGAAAATAAATGATAAGGAATTGATTTTATTAGTCCCACCTCCACCCACAATTCCACCACTTTTTTTACATACAAGTAATACAATACATACAATAAATAACACATACACAAATAGTTAACCCGTTGGCTGCCACGCCATGCAACTCGTAAGTTGCTCTTCTACTTTCTACTCGCCGTGTCTGAAGGATCCACGACCAAAGAGGGACTTGCCACTGCTGACAAGTCCGGGCTGACACGGTGATGGGAGAAGCTGAGTGCACGCATCTAGAATCCATCACGCGAGTCGAACAAGGGGGAAGTCCCTATGGTGCACTGTGGTGCAAAGACCTAACGGCGCCTTTCGGCGTATTCTGTAAATAGGCAAGTGCAACTGTTCAATCTCATGGCATATAGACCACAAGACCAAACAGAAGCAGGCCCCTAAGAAGCTAACATGGGGGAACAAAGGCGTGGCAGCCAACGGGTAAACTAACAAAAAGCATAAATACCACAGCAGCACAGCAATAACAGATGACACCAAGATGTGATGATGATCCACGACGAACAAGTTGTAGGGCGCCACAGCATTCAGTCTACACCAATCCTTAAACTAAATAAATAAATAAAATAATCATTAGAACTGCAAACGACATGAACTCAATTCTAGTTTCCAAAAAATTTACATTTGATAGATTTTGGTGCAGAATTGCAGATCCTCAGCCTCCTTGGGAATTATCAGCTGACTGTCGAGTCTTCTCTAATGAATAAGCCACAAATAGCATTAATCAACATTAACAGAAACATACAAAATTCACACTACCTCCATCCACTCTAGGTGGTCTTTTTTTGATGCACAGGTATAGAATCCAAGAGGAAACATAGATCCATGGTAGAAATTTCACGCCTTGCTCCAGACTTTCCTTAGAGTTTGACAATTTGAAGCTCCTGTCACAGACGTACATGAACCTGTAAAATGAGCAACAATCACAACATCGTTAAACTTGTAATAATATCTGCCACAAAACAGAATCCCATGTTTAGAATCCAAAAAAATATGCTTACCAATGGAGTGCATGTAATCCTATGGTAACAAAGTTGTATTTTGAAGCAGAAGGGGGAAATTGAAATAGGAACAAGGACATTGAGCCACTAGTTCTTTAAAGTAGGCAATGTAGGCTGATTTTGTCAGACCTGCAATTGACAACACGTATACAATCAACACTTTTTTTTAAATTTCAAGCAGAATTCGGGTACATAAATTAACTCTAGTTATGTAGTAACGCTATAGGTTAACTTACTTACGAAATTTTGTTTGAATTTATCCAGAAAACCACAAATAAATCGAAAAAATAACACAACAGATGAAGAAAGACATTTTCCAAAGACAATGACAACAACAGCGAAGGACATCTAGCGTCAGTCATTAGACACTCATGCTTGGAGACTGATTGCCAATCAAGCAATTCTTTAGACACGAATAAATCTTGAATAGATTCCTTCTTCTTTACATAAAACATGCTTAAATTGATAGTAACTGTTTGGAGAACAAAGCTCACTTTTTACTTTTAGGCAATTCGAAAACTCAATTTTGGCCGGAAGTACACCGGAAATAGACCGATAGCTCTTCAACTATTGAGCTGAGGTAAAAAAAACTTAGAGATTCGTGATCCTCGTCAAATTTCAGATAGGACAGATGTATTTTAAACGAAATCCATGACATGGGCCAAAAAAAATTTCTCTGAACTATAGTACGTCGATTTTCGACGATTTTCAAGTTTTTTGGATGGAAACGTGAGCTATACCACATTTTTCACGAGGATCACGAAAATCAGGTTCTTTTTTGCGTCAGCTCAATAGTTACTTAGCTACACGCACTTTTAGAAACCGGAAGTACAGAATGGTACTGGTTTTTTCAAATCTGAAAAGTGAGCTTTGTTCACTAACTAATAAACATCAATAATCACAAAACACTTACTTGAAAAATTTGAATCTGAAGTTGTCCTGGAAGTTGTTTATGGTGTTTGGTTCACTTTTGTGCAGTGTTCCACTGCAAAATTAAGTTGCACAGTATCCGAATGTTGAGATGAAAATTGTCGATAACACATGTAATACTGGGTAACAAATAAAGAAACTGGAATACAGAGTTGACAGCGACGTTTTATTACAAGTTTACAATCAATCACAACACGATAAGCAACTGACACGAAAGTTGTCATAGCAACAGCAGACGAATGTTACTGTTGACACTTGTAGTAGGACATCTAGCGTCAGTCATTAGACACTCTTCCTTAAGACTGGATTCTCGAAATATACATGGCAACGTCAAATGAAATCTTCAATATGGCGGCCACCATTTGTGCCGTTCGAGAGGACGAGAACAAACCAATCAATTTCAATAAGGTTGGTTCAAATTACTGTATTTGCATTTAGATTTTTATTCACATATTCATCATTTAGATTGAATACCTCTAAGGTTCTAGGATTAAATTGTGTTCTAGTTTTTTCTTAAGTTAAAACTTTGCTGTGATTCACCAAGTTTCACTTCAAAATTTTTATTTGTCAGGCATTTTAAGTGCTTTTCAACACGACTGATAATTTTTTAAATGTCAGGTATCAACAGTGGTGCTGAAATAAGAAATCACTGCAACCCCGTGCTGCCTGGAAAATCCTCAGTAGAAAACGCAAAACCATCCATGGGCATCTTCATTAATGCTGTACAAATCACCAAAGATGGTAGAGTTCCTCTGTCATGTCATCAAGTAAGTATTATGTTTGATCGTTTATCTGATTTTTTACTAACCATGCTTTTGTTATTCTAGCCCTGATGTAATGATGTTCTCTCACTACCATTGCATCAGGCATATCTGTCCAGACCAAAGCTGTTGTGAGTGTTGGAGCTGTGGCTGGATTCATTTCTTTGTTGGGCTTACCTCATCCAGTTGTGGCCAAAAAAACTCTTATGCCAACCCGATGCAGATCTCACATCATGTTCTAGATACTTAGAAAAAGATTGTTCGTGTTTCAAGAAATCAAGAGACCCTTCTGCATATGCTGTTAACCAATCCTAAGGACTTCAGATCTCTATTAAGAATTTGAAACTACTTTTATTTTCTAAAAGTTTGGTTACAGTATTTCAGTCAGTCTATTGCACTCATTAATATTTTGTCATTATAAATTAAATACACAAGATAAATTGTAAAAGAATTGTGTTATTTATTAAGTCCCACCTCCACCCACAATTCCACCGCAATTTTACAATACACATCATACATACAAGTATACAACATAACATACACTTATAGTTAACCCGTTGGCTGCCACGCCATGCAACTCTTAAGTTGCTATTCTACTTTCTACTCGCCGTGTCATAAGGATCCACGACCAAAGAGGGACTTGCCATTGCTGACAAGTCCGGGCTGACACGGTGATGGGAGTAGTAAATAGCGTGCACGCATCTACAACCCATCACCGCATCGACAAGGGGAAGTCCCTATGGTGCACACAAGACACGCCTTACGGCGGAACAAGCTAACATGGGGGAAAACAAAGGCGTGGCAGCCAACGGGTAAACTAACAAAAACATAAATACTAACAGCAATACAAGATGAACCGATGATGATGATCCGCGTTGACAACTTGAAGAAGGGATGGGTTCTTTCAATGTTCTTCTAGGCTGCATCCTCCTGGTTATTACTGAAATGGCTACATAAAGAAAATAAGTTAACAACAATTCTACTTGGTTTAGAGATTTGGCAAGCAGACTTACACATGGTGATACCAGTAAGGTTTTCTTAGCTGATCCAGAAGACGGGATGATGATGATAGGATGACAATTCAAGTGAGATGATGATGACTGTAGCTTTTTTCCCCAAGACGAAGAACCGCAGAACATCCATGTTGATGATTGTGAGGGGCTGACGCTCTTTTGATGTCCACGAAGGCAGCACGGTTATTACCGAAATGACTAAATAAAAAAGAAAGAGTTAATAAACAGTCTTTAGAATTAGGAATATTCATAGTATTCCAACTTACTTGGGTAATAACGATGAGGTTTTAGGCTTATCCTAGAAGGGCTGATACTCTTGATGTTCATGTAGACTGCATTCTTTTGGTTATTACCAGAAGCACTAAAGAAAAATGAGCTTGACAAACACAGGTTCTTCGAAATAGAGATAGGTCAATCATACTTACAGACAGTAATACCAATCAGGTTTTCATGGGTGACACATACATTGCTCCAGACTTCCTTTGTTCGTGGTTTTGAAGCTCCTGCCACAGATGATAATGAACCTGGCAAATAAGTGATAATTACAGGTTGGTTATACTTGTAATCATATCGGGCACTTTTGGAATTCAAAAATACTCTTACCAATGGAGAACATGTAATCCTACAACTGTTAGGTAACAAAGTTGTATTTGTGCAGCAGAAGGGAGGAATTTAATCAGGAACATTGAGCCACTAGTTGTTTAAGTAGCCAATATACTTTGTCAGACCTGAAAATGACAACAGATTTCGGGTATACCATACACACATTTTCTTCAATTTCGAGTAGAATTTGGGCATTTTATTAAATACAGTTTTACAGTAATGCTTTAGGTTAACTTACTTACGAATTTTTCAATGAATTAATCCAAAATATTCCAAATAAGTCGAGAAAACGGCCATTTTCCCAAGACGAAAACAACAATAGTCAGAGACATCTAGTGTCAGTCCTTAGACACTCATCCCACAGACTGGATTCCCAATCAGGCAGTTCTTTAGACACTCACAGATTTAAAAATACACCTTCTTCTTTACTTAAAATATGCTTGAATTGATAGAAACTGTGTGGAGAACAAAGCTCACTTTTTACTTTTAGGCAATTCGAAAACTCAATTTTGGCCGGAAGTACACCGGAAATAGACCGATAGCTCCTCAACTATTGAGTTATGATCAAAATAACTCACAAATTCGTGATCCCCATCAAATTTCAGGTGGGACAGATGTGTTTTAAACGAAATCTATGACATGGCCCAAAAAAAATTTAGTACGTCGATTTTTGCGTATTTCGGATGGAGACATTAACTTTACTTCATTTTTCACGAGGATCACGAAAATTGGGTTCTTTTTTGCGTCAGCTCAATAGTTACCTAGCTGCGAGCACATTTATAAACCGGAAGTAGAGAACAGCGCTTGTTTTTTAAAATCTGAAAAATGAGCTTTGTTTTGTAACTAATGAAGAACCTTCTGTTTTGATAACAGCTGATTCGTGATCATCGTTTCGCAGTTCACAGCACGAGGTCGCAAAATCTATCGCTCTTCATCGCTCAACATCGTTATCCTAAATATAACATCTAGTGAATCTACATAGCATCTTTTACTTTTTTAAAGGAAGACAATTTTTAGTTCCGACTTGAAGATGGTGGACAAAACTCAAAATATTGCAAAGTGGGTTGCCGCTTGCGCTGTGGCTTCAGTCATTGCCATCGCTTGCGTTGTGGGCTTGATAGTAATGCTGTCTACTACTTACCAATGTCCAGTCACCGACCATCCGTGTTCTACTAAAAGCCCACGATCTGAAATCGCCGTAATGCCAAACTTGACTAATAATACCAGCCAGCAAGATCCAAGTCATCCAACCCCAAGTACCGGTATTTTTGAAAGTCCAAGCTTTTCGATAACCGAAGCGGAAACGTACATAGTACATAACATATAGTTTCTGATGAAACAACAACAAATACCTCGCTAGAAATCAAAGGAAGAAGTCGTCTTTTGACTACTGATAAAATCAAATTAAGCAATGATTCTGAAAAGCAGTCAATGAGATCAAATTGAAGATACGAAAAATCTTGACAACGATTACTTCTAATGTTACTGACCAAGAAAAGGATTTCCAAAATAAAGTAACAAAGTTAATGTTATACATCGTTTCCGAAACAAACCCCAACATCGAATCGCCAATGATCAAAACCCTTTCTTAGATAGTTTCTGATGAAAGAAAATTTCAAGTAGCCAGTCCTGTGGAAACTCCATCAAATGAATTTCACGACAAGTTCCAATATCGCAATGGTAAACGTCTTGGAAACAATTATGAACGGAACATATGAAAAAGAATCCGAACCCTTTGCGATCGAGGCCGATTCTGACATTGTCGAATTGAAAATTACAAACTTCATTTCATCGATTGTTTCACACGAGACAAATCCCATCGCTAAACGGAAAATTTTTGACGTCCTTTCAGTGATTGTCCGCAAGGAAAGAGATCAATACACGTCTTCACTTGGAGAAACTGATATTTCAATGATTAATAGTGAAATGGAAGACAAGGCTTCTTATGCAACCAGGACACCCAGTGGAAAACAAGTAACATCTACTGTCGACGAAACGGAAAAACAGATAGAATCGTTTACCTTAGACATCGTAAAAGCTGTTCAAGAAATCAGTTCTTCTCAAATCGACGATTCTGTCAATGAGGCTAAAAGCCTTAAATTAGACATCATTAAACAGAAGAACGGAATTGCATCTACCGATTTACTTCAAGGGACCAAAGTTTACACGCTACTCATCAGTTACTCTATTCGCGAAAATACAACCTGGATGCTAGATTTCGAAAAACAAGTGGCCGGATTTGGATCATCTCACATTGCATCAAGTAACGACAAGACACAACTAGTCGACTTAAATATCGAAAAGAAGATCAACGGAATTGGATTTGTTAACACAAAAGACGTTTCCTCTGGCACAAACAACTATTATTCTCGATTTTCAAAAGGAAACTACAGGAATCGGTAGTGCATATGTTCGTCCTGAATCAACTAGTCTACAGCCTTACAAGAACAACGAATCACCTGATATTGAACGAGAATTCACTGGAATTGGATTCTCCACAGACCCCGCAAATGTCAACAGCGTACCTGATTTTGAACGAGAAATAACTGGAATTGGTTTGTCCACTGTCACATCCGATGAAAACAAGAAAATGCTATTCATTGAAAAAAAGTTTGATGGAATGGTATCTTCTAAAATCGGCGATTCCGTTAACGACGCGAAGCCCTTAAAATTAAGCGTAAATAAAGAAGTGAAGGGAATCGGACTTTCCAACATCAAAGGATCCCCAGCCAGCAAGAATTAGTCTACATAACAAATGTGAATTGATTGAACGAGTACCCTATCCTTCCTAAATCCACATGTCCTATATTTTGAGACTGTCAAACACAATTCTAAATTTCATGTTGATTCGATAATTTTTGGACTTCAGAGTGACAATACAGATATGTATTGAATGTATTTTTAATTTCCTAAGTTACTTCTTTTTAAGCGATAAATAGCACAATCCAGTCTAGGCCTACTACTACTAATCAAAGTCTTGAAGTATAGGAGAAACAAGATCCTGCTGCTGGTGGACAGAAAATTGTGAATTGAAACACAGAGCACAATTCAGAATTCACACAGGTTTTACAGTACACTACTAAAAGGAGTCTTCCAACACAACACTTACCTTAAGTAAAACATACTTGTTTCATCCTTTTTAGTTTGTCACACTAAATTCAGAATAGGCTAGAGATTTGTTTTTCAAAAAGCTGTTTATTCTAAACTGCATGCTTCATCACGATACATTTCTAACACTATTCACTATCAACCAAAAATGTCACTGATGAAGTTGCTAATCGGTTTTTTAAATGGATTCACTAAATTACAAGTTCACAACTGCATTTGAAGTCTGCCAAAGTTAAGTAACAAGTCTTATTTATACATACAAAATGCAACTTTTCATTTCAGCACCAAGCCTAGAGATCTATCTAGAACGTCAAACCTGGTCAAACCATGGCCTACTGAACCCTAGGCCGAGCGTAGAGCTATACCCCTGTGGTGTAGCTTTTTCCTCCCATCCCCTTCCGTTCAACCTAACTGGGAGGTGGCGCACCTAGCGGTGAGATGTGGTGAGCCCATTAGCGCATGCAGTGAGCTACATCTCACCGCTAGGTGCGCCACCTCCCAGTTAGGTTGAACGGAAGGGGAAGGGAGTAAAAAAGCTACACCACAGGGGTATAGCTCTACGATCGGCCTAGGTTCAGTAGGCCATGGTCAAACAAATAGAAATTGCTCCCGGCTGTCAAGCCAAATTTGCAGCAACAATTCCTACTAGGATGCGCACTAGACCCCCCGACTTTTGGCTCTGCGGACTGCGCCTCTGTGGAGCCGTAAGCGGACTAAGAGAAATTCGTATTTTCGTACGTTTATTACACAAAAAATCGCTGGGGTTGGGACGAAATAAAAGAAAAATACAATAATGGAATTTCCAAAAACGTGAGAACAGAGATCGAAAAAGCAGTAACTACTGCGGACGATGGGGTCTGGACGTTGTTAAGCATTGTGGACAATTTTTCACAATTTTTACGTGTTTATCCCATCAATTTGGTTTTAGGCCTATTCTTGGGTATAAATTCTAAAATACTAAATACAACAACCTTAAATTAGGTCGGTCGCTGACTAGATTGCTGCAAGAAGTTAAAAATAGTAGTTCGTCTTCAGGCCACCATAGCAAACAAGTGTCACAGCAAATCGATTCGAGACGATGCCGAGAACGAATCAAAGGAGAAGAATTCTTTTCAGGAGAAAAGACTCGTTGGTTCGGATCAGAAGTTACTCGTTACATGTCTTTTGTACGGGACAATCAGTCCTTGTTATTGGAATGGTTGCTCACTCGACTAGGATTATTTTCATGATGATGTGCTGGAACGTTGATATAGCCACTTACATTCATCTCAAATGGTTCTCTTCGTCTACGAGAATAGCGACCGAGAAGAATAAAAGATGGGAAAGAATAGCAATTAGAGGGTTGTCACGGCCAAGAGGGTTGATCACGCAGCAGCATTCACACTCAAATATGTGTCTGCAGTTGGAGATGGAAACCGCAGCTCCAACCTACGCACTGAATTTCATTTGAGCCTCGTTATTACGAAATTGCACACTTGTCTCTTTTTCTTATACAGCGTATAAAAAGGATATAAAAACTACTAATAAAAGAATAGCGTCTTGTTGAATAAGAATTCTGGCAGCAAGATGGATAGCGCATCCACTGGCTGTTCTTTCATCCCCGATATTGTCCTGTTTGTTTAGCCATCAAGGTGCACTCAAGATCCCATCGCTATCGAAAAGCTGTTGAATTAATGAACTTTCGCTGTCCGATCGCCTTGGGCTGAAAGCTTTTTTAATGGTAGATTGGATCCATCGATCCCGAACGAAGATCGCTTTGATTATTATTCCATACTGCACAGCATTCGCGTTTCTAATGCAATCCATTGAGATGAACTCAACCTAATTTCATCAATTTTGATTGTATTCTAAACATAAGGATATTTTGTAGCTGTATTCTGAAATCGCTCCCCTTTTTTTCAGATAAAAATGTACAGACATGCGCACATACGCCCTCCTCCCCTTCCTACTTTAACAAAATGGATAAAAACCATAGTCCGACCTACAAAGCTCGTTACTCCCATTTCCAGTCTTTGAAGGGGAGAACCCTTCACAACATCTCGCGCCTGTATCTATACGGATTTGAAAAAATAAAAATTACAAGTTGTTTTAGAAAAATGGATGCGCAACAGTTTCGCTCTGCTGCTCACGAGATGATTGATTTTATCATCGACTATCTGGAAAATATCCGTAGCAGGTCAGTGGTATTTCTTTTCATTAAATGAATCACGAGAAAACAGCACTAACAGAAAGAAAGTGTCAGATATGATACGAAAAGACTCTTCATTTCTCAAGGGAGACGCTGCAAGTGTTATCACGACGGTCGTAAAAAGAGTAGGGGAATGATCCGCTTTCCGCCTTTCCCTTATTCTTTTTTCTTTCGTATTCGGATGAAACTGACGAAATAAGACAGTCTGATTCATTGTCCAATTAACTTGGGATCTTTTCTTGACTGAATTATTGACGAGCTTAATATGCAATAATGAAAAAGGAAAAGAATATTACGTTACATGGGATTGTTTCGTTGATGAAATATTATTATGTAGGCGTGTCCTGCCGACGGTCCAACCCGGTTACATTCGGGATATGATACCCACAGCCGCACCGGAACTCGGGGAGCCATGGCAAGTCATTTTCCAAGATATTGAACGCGTTATTATGCCTGGGGTAATTAATCACGTATTAATTCGGTGCAAAATTGATAGTTTACTAATGAACTTTTCGTTTGTTTTCAGGTCACTCACTGGCATTCTCCTCATTTCCATGCTTATTTTCCGACTGGCAATTCTTGGCCGGCTATTTTAGCCGATATTCTGAGTGACGCTATTGGCTGCATTGGATTTTCTTGGGTAAATATAATCTAGTTCGATTTAACTGAAAATTTTTAGAAAATTTCCTATAATTATTGAATTTTGGGCGAAAAGATTGCGAGTCCAGCGTGTACTGACCTAGAAGTTGTCATGATGGATTGGTTGGGGCAACTACTCGGTCTTCCTTCTCAATTTCTCGCTTGTTCCGGAGGGACAGGAGGCGGCGTGATTCAAGTATCCTAGTTAATTTTTTCCTCAATCATTTTACAAAGTTATTTAGTCATTTAAATTTATTCATAGGGGACGGCTAGTGAGGCAACTCTTGTAGCTCTATTGGCAGCAAAAGCAAAAGCCATCAGTCGTTTGAAGTCGATAGATTCAGATGTAGATGAAAGCCAAATTGTCGGTCGATTGCTTGCCTATTCTTCAGGTATTTTAATTGGTCTAATATCATTTCGAACATTTATAAAGTTCAGAAATTTACCTTTTAGATCAATCGCATTCTTCGGTAGAAAGAGCTGGAATTTTGGCCGGAGTTCGGGTTCGTCTTCTCCCAAGCGATGAATTGTTCAGTCTGCGAGGAGAAACTCTAAAATTGGCAATGGAAGAAGACAGAGCTAAAGGATTCATCCCATTTTTTGTAAAATATTTCAACCAATAAAATAGAAACGTTTGAAAACTAATGGAATTTGAAAACAAAACTTAGGTTACGGCAACTCTGGGTACAACTCCGTCTTGTGCTTTCGACGATCTGTCCGAGATCGGTCCAGTCTGTCATCAGTTTGAAAACATTTGGCTCCACGTTGACGCCGCCTACGCTGGTAATAATGTAATAAAATATAAAGTTTAATTCTCTTCATCATTTGTCTAATTAAATTAAAAGGCTCAGCTTTTATTTGTGACGAATACCGCCACCATTTAAATGGTCTCGAGCTGGCTGATTCGTTCAACTTCAATCCGCACAAATGGCTTCTAGTTAATTTTGACTGCTCTGCTATGTGGTAATAATAAATTCACTAAATATATTTCAATAACTTGACAATACTGACTACTACCAATAGGTTGAAAAATGCAAATGATGTGGTAGACGCATTTAACGTTGATCCTTTGTACTTGAAACATGATCGACAGGGACAAGCTCCGGATTATCGGGTAACTATGTACTTCTATTGTATGTAGATCGAGAGAAACTTTACACTTAGACGTTATCGCTAGCACTGGCAAATACCTTTGGGGAGGAGATTTCGTTCACTGAAACTCTGGTTTGTAATGCGTTCTTACGGGGCGGAGGGCCTGCGGGCTCACATTCGCCAGCAGATCAAATTGGCTTGTGAATTCCACCAACTGGTGGCCAAAGACGATCGCTTCGAGGTTCCAGTTCCTCCTGCCATGGGCCTTGTCTGTTTCCGGATGAAGGTATTGAAATAACAAAATCATATTGCACAAAAATTATCATTGCCTACATTCGTATAAAAGGGAGAAAATAATTTAAATGAAACACTACTGAAAAGAATCAACGATGCGGGAAGAATACACATGGTACCGGCTAAACTACGCGGACAATTCATTCTTCGACTAGCTGTGTGTTCTCGTTACACCGAATCACGAGACATCGTTTTTGCTTGGCAGGAACTTAGAAGTCACGCTGATTTCCTCATGGGCCAGCAGCAACTGCTGTAGTCACGCCGATTTCCTCATGGGCCAGCAGCAACTGCTGTAACAACTAGTTGATATTCTAAAACATCTTTCTCAATGTTATAACGTTTAAGTGTATCGCTTAAAATCTTTTGTTCTTATACTTAAGACTTAACTTATCGTGAAAAAAATATACATCGATATTAACCAATTTGGTAACTACAACTTATCCGACATTAGATTTAACAAAATTAACAATAACTCGAAATAAATTCCTAAACATCTTGTTTCAATAGTTGGCTAAAATAAGATAAGCTTTAAAATAAATTTCCACATGATTAACTCGGCAATAACTACCCGCAACAATAAAATCAACTGTATATTCATTACACCAACCACATCTGTAAAACATTCCTTTTATTTAAAAAAACTCTTACTTTGATTAGAAAAACAATTTGGACAACTCAATGTTACTTTCAATCTTGTTTGACCATAAAAAACTTTGTTATTTTAAGAAAAACAATCAGGGTAACAACAAACAATATTTATTTAAAATGAATACATGTTCAATTTTGAGCCTAACTGATTTTATACATCAATATTCATTGCAGAAATAATCACAATATCAATGTCCCATACACAGAACCCTAAAACAACTTACCCTATACGGAATCTTCTAAAAGAGGACCTTAACATGAAAACAAAAACAAAAAGTTAATACAAGAATAAAAAGAACCTGATTTAACATTGAAAAAGTTTCTTGATACACCAACCAAGACCACAAAAGTCTGAATGCTAACATGCCCACTCTTTATTTACTTTCACCTCTTAACATTTCACCATTCCAAAGAAAAATGGCAATTTTGTTAAAGGGTTAAAAAACAAATTTATCAAAATATACCTTTAAAATGAAGAATGTGAATGCTTGGAACTTGTATGCAACATTTAATCCAGTCAAATTCCTGTCTCAAGAATAAGAATTCTTCATACATAAACTCCAGCCAATGAACTGCATGTTCAGCAACAGGACCTTTATGAAAAGATGAATACAATTAACTGTCATCCAACAAACAGAAGTTGGTTTGAAAGATTGAAAGAGTTTCTTGATACACCAAGACCAAATAACAGTCTAAATGCTAACGTGCCCACTCATTTTACTTTTACTCCTTGAAATTCCACTACTTCAGACAAAAGTAGCAGATTAGTTAGAGGTTAAAATAGGAAACAAATAAGAACCATTAACACATACCTGTGACATCACAACTGCTGTGTTCAACCAACCCTTAAGTCTGAACAATTCAACATACACTGGAAAGCCAATTGAATCAATGAATTCCTCATGCCTGTAAAGTAAAAAAATATATATAATATTTCATAAAAAAGAAACCAATAAGACATTTCTCATTGAAAGAGTTTCTTGATACACAAAGACCAACTGGCAGCCTGAGTGCTAACGTGCCCACTCAATTTACTTTCACCTCTTGTAAATCCACCATTCCAAAAGAGAAATGGCAGATTAGTAAAGAGGGTAAATGACATACAGAAAATAAGTTTATGAAATATACCTTTTAAGTGGATTTTGTCGAGGCTAGATAGTTGCAACTAGAACTAAAGTTGGCAAAGTTGTCGACTAGAAAGATGCTTTACAATTAGAATGTGAACATAATACTATATATTTAAAGAGTGCCATCTTAATTGTCCTCGACTACATGTAAAAATGTTAAAATCTAGACTGATTGATATTTAAATAAAAAAAAATTACATATCTTATGACTGTATCTTTAAACTAAATGCTACAAAATAACAGAAAAATCTTTAACAATGGCGACAGAAAAAAGATTCAGCACGTGTTGGTTGCGAAAGACGAAGCAGAAGTGACCGATGAAACGATAAAAGAAAGCCTTCATAGACTCGTCTCATAGCCTATGAGTCTTAAGTAGAGACATCTGGCGATCGTAAAAATGCCCTCTCACTACAAACAAATTCAAATAACTAAAAAGAAATAAAAATTTGTTTGTTTATTTAACAAATCACCAAAAACCTATACAAAATTGGAAGGAAACATTTGGCTTTCTTAAAGGATTACTTTTTTTAATTGGATTAAGATACAGTTGTGCTTGTTTGTATAGAAATCTCACGAATTCAGATGGCCAAGAAGCCCAAGATCATAATATATCCCATGTACTCATTTAGGCTATGTTATCCTCAACTCCTTTTTTCAATATTTACAATTGTGCGCGAGTGAAATTACAATGGATTTCCTGCTGTAGCCGTTTCATCAGCGCAATACGCTTTGTTGCGATATCCGTTGGAATTGATTGTTTCTATTTCCTCTTTCTCTTTTTTGGGTTTGATGCAATACTTGTTGGAACATTTATATACAGTATTGATTCCTAGAAAGATAAACAATATAGTAGTTGTCATGATTATCAGAGCAACTGCTGGAAGGGCAGCAATATCGCTGTATGGAGTCGGTAGAGTTGTCTTCAATACAACGAAAGCAATGTTAGCGTTCTGCATAGCCGTTTCTAAAGACACTGCAACAATCTGTGGACGGTTGAGTCGCGCAACCCAAGCGAAAAATGCGCCAAACAAGAAACCAGACACTGTGACGGCTAATCCGGCAGCTAACAAAATCCAATCCATGAGAACTGTAATGTGTGACATGCTGTAGCATCCCAACTAAAAACCCGAAAAGACCTTGTTACGTAATCAATCATAAATTTTATACAGTAACGAATTATTTACTCCAATAATGAAGATGATGAAAAAGACTGAAAATTTCTTTAGAATTTTCCCAGTTAAAAATTCGGCGAGAGAAAGTTTGAATCGACGAATCAAAAGTCCGATTCCAAGTGGAACTGTCAATAAAATTAATGATAAGGCCATATTATCATAAGGCACTTTAACGGACGATCCTTCAGGTAAAAAGAATCCAGACAATAGCCAAAGCCACAACGGCATCATTCCTAAGGATAAACAACAATTTTTATTCAATGTCCAATAAAAAAACTACTAATATGTAGTCGATGATGTAACTGACCCATGGCAGCGATGGACGAAACGAAGGTCATAGTTATGCTTAGATTGACGTCACCGTCTAACAGCAACGTCCAAAAATTCGAGGCGATACCACCTGGACAAACGCCAATGACCAACAGTCCGAAACCCATTAGAGAGTCCTGGATCAGGAGCATAGCCACACCAAATGCAAACTGTTCCCAAATGAAACAATACATTACATTAATCATCGTATAACCAGTTTCCGTATCTATCTCTACTTACTAATGGCATGAAAGTAAACTGGGAGATGAATCCAACGATTAATCCGACCGGTCGGAGAATATTTTGTTTCACGATAGACAAATCAAGTGCGCATCCCATATTGATTAAATTTAGAACCGCCATAATAATCAGAATTCTGTTAAAAAATCAAAGACTTATTACATTAAATTTTGATGAGTAATAATATAAATTTGTAATATATATTTTATTTACATGGTGAATACGTTATCCAGCGTATCACTGGCACGAACGACGGTAACCAGATAGCCGGATAAAACGGATATTGTTTTCACAGGAGCAGTTGAATCATTTCTTGATAAAATATCAAGAACAAAATTGAGATCGACGTAACCAATGACTTGTCCGATGACTTGAATAGACTTGTTCGTTCCTTCAGTAATTTCAGCCCAAGTGAACTCGATTTTCTGGTTGTTATTATTAATTGCCACGGTGTGATGATTTGACATTGAGACTTTTACGACAAAACGAAAGGCTTCGGGTGTGGTGATGTAAACCGGTGGCGGATCATCGTGATTTCGTGCATAAGTCAAGGTTAAGTTGATTGTGTACGGGAATTTTTCAGTAATTCTTTCAAGTTTCATTGGATCTGCAATCAAGATCCATGGGCCATCAACGTCCGAACTGTTGGTATTGGTTAAATTCACATATTGACCGTTGCAACTGGTTCCTGTAAATACAGCGAGAAGGAATAAACACGCCACACGAAGTAGGGAATTCACCGACCACATTATGCACATCATGTCCAGGACACAGACACTGAGCTACTGTTGAAAATACTGCCGTTCAAATAATAACTAACAGTATTCTCTGTAATAATAATGATGATCCGCGCAAGGGGAGAGAATGTGGCTTAGTTGACCGACTTTGTTTTCTTTTCTTTTTGTTGAATATGCTCACGCAAACTCTGCTAAAAAAAAACCTTTTGTTAACTGCATTTCGTAACCGACAACTGCGTGATTGTGCATCAGACAAGCGGTTTCCTGTCAATCCAAATTATAACAAAGGCAAATTATTTTGCATTTCCTGAGATTTACGAAAAAAATTAATATGAATTGGCTAACTTACCCGCTGCACGACATCTACAACAGTCGGACTCTTATTTATAACTGCGGCTAAAAAATATGTGTATATGTATATCCTGATTGCCTATAGCGCTAGATTCAAGACCCGGGGCAGTGTGGGCTCCTCTGACGTAGCGTGAAAGTCTCTTTGGTGAAAGTCTTGGACTTTCTCTTTTTCCCGATCGTAATGGGGAATTGGCTATTCAGAAACTTGTTTAATAAGGTGCTAGAGCTTCCAACCATCACGGCATCATCGTCATTTGTTTGTTTTTTTTTCTTAAATATCTAAAGTGCTGATTTCAATTGAATTTGCTCCAATGGAATCACAGTCACACAGATGAAACGCAATTTTCACGAGAGTCTCTTTGCACGACTGTCTTACTTTGCTTGTGCTAAACAAGTGGTTTTCCCGAGTTTTTCCGCGTTGCCCCGGAGGAAGGTTGCAGGGGCAAGGTGACCTTCTTCGTTCATTTTTACTTATTATTTCGTATATCCCGCCCATCCGTCAACCCATTGTTACATATTTTAAACTTAACAGACTTTGACTAAAATTCTGTTATTGTTACTACGGCGTATGAGCCGTGGAAATAAACAATGACATTTTGTGGACAGAAATTCGAAATTATGCCTATCCTTTCTTACGCAGTCAAGAAAAGAAACTTCAAACCACAATTTTCACCTTTTAAAAGAAAAGAAAAAAAAAGTTTGAAGTATGAATTTTGTTCAGTTAAGTTTTCTCACGTTCTTTCACGTCAAGAATAAATATAAAGGAGCGGCGTGAACTCGCCGCTAGTCAATAACTGAATACTCACGACCGGTTATAACTTTAAGAACTCAGTAAAACAAAAAAAGGCATCCAGGTGAGATTAAGGTGAGTTCAATGATGTATAAACAAACCAACAAAAAGTCGATGACGTCAGAAAAAGGCAAAGAGAAAATTTCTTTAAATCAAGACAATTAACCGCATTGTTTTGTGTGAATTGGTATTCGTAAAGGAAACAGATTGGTAAGTAGGTTTTTAATAACAAATGAAAAATGTACCGGAAATGTAAAGCAAAATTCGACCACCGCCTACGTCAATAAAATATTTTCATTGCTAAATCAACTTTTTCGGAATACCACGATAACATTCTTTTTAGATTCGCCATTCTATTTCACTGTTAACGAAAACCTACTTATATGAGGTTGGAAATACTTTTTCGGACTCCCCTTAACTGCAGTCAACAATTATGACTACACCACAATCGTTTCTTTTGCAGTGACGAATATGATGGCAGACTGTTAGACTTTAATGACGACAGTTTAATGTAAATTATTATGATTGTTTTCGATGTATTCATTCATTTATTTTACTTCATATTGTATACTGTTTTTAAAATGCTGTACCTTATAGGTATCTGTTTTTAACACGGCTCTGAACTGAGCAGGCGCAGTAACGCAATGGCTTGTTTTGTTTTCTAAAAGTAAATGGGAAGATGAATGCCACCGTTATACAATGTGTAAAATTTGCCAATTCCCTCTATAATGGTAATGAATTTTCTGTGCAAATTTATGGACGAACACGCAAAAAAATAATAATAATGTGCAGAAAATAGAATAACAAAAAAATAGTTGTTACGGTTGCCTAGGGTGACGAAAAATAACCAAACAAAGAGATATCACAAAAAGAGGGAGAGATCAATCGGGTGCGTACCAGCTTACACGCACAGTGTTGAAGAATAACAACAACAAAATGGCGTTGAATTACATCAAGGAACGAGTACTCGGTCGTGGATCTTTTGGAACTGTTTTCTTGATACGGATGGCGACAATTGACGCGAAAGGAGTAAACGGGGTACGTACCAATAGCAATACTCCTGAAAATGAAGCTTTGAAATACGTGTTAAAAGAGATCTGCATTCGAGATGAGAAACAACGCGATGCTGCTCGTCAGGAGGGACGGCTTTTGTCTCAATTGAACCACTCGAATATCATTCGTTATTTCGACTCGTTTGAATCACCCATCACGGGAAATTTGTGTCTCGTGATGGAATATTGTCCAGGTGGTGACGTTGCAGCTGTTATTCGTCAACGTAGAGGTGTCCCTATCCCCGAGACACAAATTCTCAATTGGTTTCAACAACTGGCATCTGCTCTGGATTATCTTCACAAGCGAAAAATTCTCCATAGAGATATCAAAACGGGCAACATTTTCGTTATGGCGAATCCTTCAGTACTGAAACTTGGCGATTTCGGTGTAGCCAAGGTGCTTGAACGGACTGGTCAAATGGCACGGACGTGCGTTGGTACGCCAGGCTATCTGTCGCCTGAAATTTGTGGCAATCGCCAATACAACAGTAAAAGCGATGTCTGGAGTTTGGGGTGTGTCTTGTATCAGTTAATGACCCTTCGTCCACCATTCACGGGACGTAACATGAATCAGTTGTTGATCGCCATAGTTCGCGGACACTTCCCGCCCATGCCGGCCCGTTACAGTTACGAATTGCGACAGACTGTAGCCACAATGTTGCGAAAGAATCCTGACGATCGACCCTCAGCTGAAGCGCTCCTCAGGAAACGCCTTTTCTCAATCAAACAGACGCACCAGTCCATCACGACAAAACGAAAGCTAGTAATTAATTCCATTAACCGCAAAGGATTCGGATCTCTATCCGTCTATGCCACTCCGTTAACACGGCCTGCAAAAGGAACATTCGTCAAAAGTAAGAGTCAAATTGTCAAAACTAAAAAAGATCCTAGACGAAGGTGGAATCCACCAACGCAAACGTTGATTGGTGCTCTCAGCTCGTTAACACTGACGGACGCCACGACGACTTTCACTTTGGCAAATGACCGATCATGGTCACTTGATCATCTCTCTGAGAATACTTACGATGAATCAGACGAGTCGCAGCATTCAGTTGATTCAGACATTCTTTGCTGCAGTAACGATCAGAACACTATCGTGAGGACATCTGATGAAACACAATATCACCGATTAGAGCGTTGGATGGTTTCTCTTGAAGCAGTCCACGGCGTCAAATTACTCAAAGATGGTGAGTGGCAGATTCAATTTTTTTGTCGCTTTAAAAAAAAATGGAAAAAAATAATTAATTTCATGTTTTCTCATTTCAAGTTAGTGGACGTTTAGTGGATGCAGCGATATCAAAAGTGGAATTTGTCGTACGGGAAAGTTTATTTAACAGAATTTCAGAATCTTCCGTCAACGAGCTGGTGGATTTCTTTATCTTTCAGCGACGTCTGTACCTCAGCAATTTTGGCGTTTAAATGTTTTTTTTTTATCGTTTCTTTTTTAATATCAGCAAAATAAAATGGAAAATCTTTAAATGTTAAGATTGAGTCATTTGAGTTAGCAAACCAAGTTTAAAATAACAAAAGGATCTACAGCTTTAAAAAATGAGTTTACTAATTAATAGCTTCAAGCAAGACAGAATATCATTAGTATTATCATAGATGTGATTGATGCAAGAATAATTACACTGAGAATTTTAGATAGATCAGCGACAACTATACAGCTCTTTCCCATCAAAGGTGACTGACATGTGGTTGATTCATGTCATTCAAAATAACTACTTACGAAAAAAAGTACTGTCGACTTGTTTTACAATAGGAACTTGTTATTTGGAAAAGTCCCAAGTAAAGAAAGCGAAACATACGAGTTCTTTCTTAAGATACACTTTGAATATGATGGATCCATATAAAATCTTTTTCAAATTTTAGACTAGTTTTATATAACTACACAACACGAACGAGTGGAAACAAATGAAAACAAGAAAGTGTAAAGGACTAAAACGTGTAAAGGTGCGGACTGCGGAGTCAATTCTATGCTTATTTTTTACTTACACATTTCTTGGATAGATGGCAGATCAGAGTGGCGCTAGTGGTCTCCACTGAAAGAAATTACAAATTTACATAATTTGATGTAATGAAGCATAACAATAGATTTAAAAAAATAACATTAAAAAATGTTGTTCTTTCTCGTTATTTGGTTGTGATTTCTTGACCATAACCAAATAGAATATTTGACTTGCATGTGTATTGGCCTATTATCAAATGAAGCTATAAGATTTTACATCATTTTTGAGAAAGGGATTAGGCCAATAGGATGAACGTTCCGCAAAGAAAGAATGAAAGAAAGTCTCCTTTTATTATTTTCCACCATGACGACGACATCATTTTTTTTTTCCGTAATAACAACTTAAAAATTGGTTCCCTCTGGTGGTTGGGGCAGCTTCATGTTTTCTTTAAGGGTCATCATCCTTCTTAATTCCTGCAGTAGCGTTTTGATCGTATAGTTGCGCTGCCACTTGACCAAGATGCTCACCATTCGTTTATCAACCTATTAATAATAGTTTGGTTATAAAAACTATATGTACAATAAAATATGCAAGCCACATTATTATTTACCATTCCTGTTGTGTTGTGCACACCATTCATATTGATACGAGTTGTAAATCTGATTAGTGGGCACTCCTCTGGATATTTCATACCACATTCGATCTTCAAGCTATACATTCGGTTCTCAAATGCAGTCTACACATGAAGAGGACAAACAGTGTTAATTAAGTTAATAGCCATATTTTAATGCAAACTTACTCGAGGAGGGCCAATGATCATGCCTGTCCAGTGTGATAGGGTCATATCACTGTCATCTTCCAAACCCCAACTGATTGTTCCATCACCAACTCCCTTTTGTCCTTGTTCAAGTTCTTCCAATAACCGAAAGTTTCGTGGCACTACCACATCTAATGGAACAAAATAATCCATAAACGTAATTAGTAAGATGACAATGAAGATTTTTATGATAAAAATGAAAATGAATGAAATTTAGAAATATAATTTCTTGAAAGAAAAAAGCATTTAAAATTAATTTCTTTTCTTGGTTTGACACAACTGACAGCAGAAAGTGGTGAAAAGCAAAACAAGTAATCAGTCAGAAAGCCGATACGACTTGCATCGAACACATGACATTGGCAGTAGTATGCTTATCAATTAACGTGTAACTATGAACGTGAAATTAGATAGAATTTCATCAAATGTATGCCAATCACGAGAATCAAGAAATTAACAATCAAATTTAGAGACGTAAACCTACCAGCACTTCCAACCGTGGTCGCCATATTTTTTAAATGATCGGTATTGAAGTGCTGTATACGATATCGTGCATATAATATATCGATATCGATGAATGTAAAAAGACTCGGAGGTTGCCAGATAGGTTACTAAAAACTCGATACCTCAAACGAAACGACGCAATGAGCCAATCTGCCAATGACAATGCAACATTTGTTGATTTGTTGTGTAAAGTTAATTATTTTTTACGGTAAATAAAAAATAAATAAATATGTACGCATAATATATAAAATAATTCAACAATACATGTTGCTAACAAACCATGTTTTATTTATCTTGGACAACAAGGATGTAACATGAACGAATCCCAAGGCAAATCACAAAGAAGTTGAGTAACTATTTGATATAACAAAAAAGAGTATCAAAGGTATGCGGAATGACAAGAGGAATAATGGAAACTAACCACTCAGGACTAAATTCGTCATTGGTTTCAATGACGAGGAACATTTTTAGACCAGTAAAGTTAACAAGGAAGTAATCGGAAAAAAAGACCGCGATGGCACCTTAATCGAGTGATTTTCATCGCATTCGGCTGAACTGTTCCATCAAGTCTTTTCCAAAGTGAGTAATTACATAGTCGTGATAGTACATCATTATGCAGAGAGGTTGACCGAGAATGAGTGACATCCACACCAAAACATTCCCTAATCGCGGCCCAGCTTTTTTCTCGACAAGGTGAGAAAAGGCAGACAGTGGTATCTAAGAATAAAATTTGCGTTTTTCTTTATCAATGAAGCACAAGGTAACAATTTAAAAAAATAAATACCTGTAGCATCATTCCAGAAAAAGCCCATAAATTAAACATTCTTAATGGTACACTGACTAGATACTCGTGGAAAAACGCACTGAGAAGGAAGACGGAAACAGAACCGACTGTTTTGCCATATCCCCTCTCAATTAGCGGCATATACAAATGCCTAGATTAAAAATCCCATTTAATTTAGATTAATCAATAAATATGATAGATCATACCTAACGGCCCAGCGATGAATTGGCATATTCCAAGAACGCCAAAATACGTCAATGTTAGTGGCGTTCCACCAGTCACTGTAAAAATCGCGATCTGCGAATTTAAGAACCTCGCCCAACATATTAAAATAGGAATGGAAGCAGAGATAGAACCAGATGAGCCACAGTAAATGATTGGGAATCTGTATAACAATAAAAAAACAGTTGAACAATGGTTCATTGGAAAAATGTCTTAATTGTAGCGCACCGCTAATTTCAATAATCTTTCGGTGGCAGGTACAATTTCCATTTTCTGAATAAGAATTTTTTAAAATTAGATTTATGAAATCTAAGTATGAATTTAAAGAAATAACAACAAACCGAGAATGTTTCGAGTGAGTTTTTGACGCTGGGAATTATCCATTGCTGAAAAAGACCCAGAACGACCTGCATTCCCACAAGGACTTCGATGACTCGTTTGATCAAAAAACGTTTGCGGATACGAGAAGTACGCGGGAAATTGAGTTCGTAACACAGCGTTGGGACGGCCATAAAAAAATACAAGTCGTGGACAGTCAGATTGTTTGGATAGGATACTACTTCGTTCATTGGGCTGCCGTTATCCACATCATGAGAATCTAAAGAAAAATAATAACAACCAAAACTGGTTTTAAGTGATAACCGGTTTTAAGTTACAAAGTATGTTAGAACGCACATGGCTGAGCAACGGAGAATGCTCTGCGACGGTGTTGACTTTTGTTCCGAACGAGACGACACCAATAGTTAACATGGATGTAAGACCACAATTTTAGGAATGTAATGGTGTAGACGGTGCAAAGTAATGTGAGTCCCACTGCATTTACCAATGTTAAGTTAATTAAAAAGCTTTAAATGTGAGTAGGCATTTTTACCATACCGAGGCCAAATTTGTTTTTAAGTGTCCAACTAGAAATTATTGGAATCATAATGATGAACGCCAAATTGCAGACATGAAGTAGCAACGCCTGATTCCATTTGATTCGTTCCTAAATGTTAAGAGTGAAATCTGTTATTTACAACTAAAAAAGAACTATATATTTTTTAATTATTTTTATTTACCTTGACCAAAAGCTTCTCAACCCAGAGAGTAAACAGTATGTGAACATTGATGTCTATAAATAAAAAACGGTATATATGATTACCGTTATAATACTATTAACAGTATTATTTTTAATTTAAAAAAGACCGAAAAGACGACTGACATATAAAAAGAAAAACTGATGGATTCTCAATACTGAACTCTGCCGTGCCACCGTTAAGTACTATTAACCATTGAAAGGGATCGATACGGATTCCATATCTATAAAAAAGATTAAAAATATTATTATTAAATAGTAACTTTATGCTGTTTTCATAACAATAATATGTATGCAATAAAAGTAAACAGTGAGAATACTGGGTGTTTTCTTTACTTGAGCAAATTTTCCAGGGAAAGTCTGAGTCCTCCCATCAGCAGCAGCAGGAAACCCCAGTTGACAAGTCCTGTGAAGTCACGAAACTCAGAAGACCAAGAAAACAATGAATCTCTTGGCTTGTGGCATCTGTATGTAAACACATTTTTTTTACTAAAAATGATTAAGATTGAGGTTTTCAATAAAGTTATTATTTACGGCTTATCTGGTTGTGATTTCCTGACTTTTTCAGCTTCTTTGGTGATTTCTTCTGCTCTGGCTACAGATTTCGTTCTTCTCAGCCTTAAATTTTGCCTTCTGTCGTCAACAAGGTAGGTGACAGCTTTTCTTCCATCTATTTCATCTCTTGACAAACTGTTCACTGTTTCTGTTGGAACAGGTTCTGAGGGTAACATTTTGGCTTCACCACCCTCACTTGGAGGTAGCATTTTGATGATTGTCTTGTAAATAAAAATTATTAAATTAATATGTAAAATGAATCATACGGCTTACATAGACTAAGTCCAATATTAAAAATATTGACACCTACTTTTATTTCTTGCAAGAAGAAAAAGTGTGACGTAATAATTTAAAAATGTAGCCTACGTTCGTGCAACAGGGTGTCAACTGAATGGATGAGCTGAGTTTTAATTGCGACGATCACCACTACTATTTTTGAGACGACGCTATGGATATGACTAATCTTATTTTGAGATCAATATGTTGATGTTGACTCGTGTCCTCGAGATCGGTCGATCCATAGAGCTCGAAAGATAAGGCCGGTATATGTAAATAGTAAACAAGGGCAACTATGCTGATGACTGATGTTGACTTTTCCAGGGTCGACAACTTTATTTGTAAACGCTGAATGTCCTTTTATTTCAGTAATTATTTTAAAACTTTGGCGTCATTGTGTCAATCAAATAAACAGTAATTACTATTCTTTATTTGTGAGAATTATTATTAATTTTTTTAAGTAGCCTGGTTCATCATGTTTTGATAAGATACCGTACCCCAATATATCATTTAGGGCTTCCGCCCAGCGCAATGTTACTTGGGTTTGTGGTATTTGCTGATCAGATAACAAACATTTAAAAGATAATTAAACTAGCTCACACGTGCAATGCTCGTGAAATTACTCTATTGACTCAGTGAACAAACAAAACGAATTGATGAATAGACAAGATGGTGGGGCTGTTGGGCACAATGAACAAATGACGATTAATCGTTTCAGTATTATGGCACATGGATCAAATAAAATGGAAATTAAAAAAAAAAGAGATACGCATATGGTGTGGATGAAATTATATTAAAGCACCAACGTTTTCTCTTGTCCGACTAGCAATTTTTGCACGCGTTTTCTTTGGACAATCGGCAATAATTGAAATGGAAATTGCTGAATTTAATGGGGATGAAATCCAATCAAAGACAAATGGATCAAAATAACGACAACATCAAAGGCTCACGAGAAACAAACAAAAAAAAAACGATAATTAAGATGTGAGTTCTTCAAGGATTTCTTCCACTGTTTTCTTTTCCTGACGGAAGTGATCCATGTACTCTCGTGGTATAGTCCAATCGAGGAGGATCTCGATATTTCCCTTGAGCGTAGACCTCGTGTCCAGTTCGGTTACCGATCCCGCCGTTGTGTTGTCGACGGGCTTGCGTCCGGAGCTCTCGATTGACTTGACCAGGACAATGTCAATCAATTTGGATCCATAGCCGAGACGTCGCAATCGATTAGGAGTCGAAATGCGTTTCAAAAGAATAGCCAACAGCATCCGCATTCGCTCCAACGACATCAGCTGACCGTTTTGAACGTTTTGCAATTCAATTTTAGTGCCATTTGGCAACTCGACTAATTGCGTCTTGTTGTTGGTTAGTTGATCGTTGGATGGTTCGTTGTTGGCGGATGAATTCTCTTCATCATTGTCCGTCTCTTCCTGATCCTCTTGATCTTCCTGATTTTCTTTGGCGTTGTGCGAAGCCGTGTGTAACGTCAACTCATTTTTCGTCTGGAAGAATTCATTGCACGGCAGGCAGACGTAGGGACTGAATGAATAATAAAAAGGTCAGTCAAGCGAAACTATGAATTTAAACACAGACGACTGACCGATCTTGTTTGTGGATGCAGCGCATGTGTTTCTTGAGGTGAGGCAGTTGGAGGAAAGAGGAAGAGCAGAGCTGACACTGGAAAGGTTTTTCACCCGTATGTAAGCGGATGTGCAACTTCAGGGCCGTCGAATGAGAAAAGGCCTGTTTGCATATCTTGCACTTGTACTATCATTTAATTTTAAAATTCATCAATTTCAATTTTATTTTTAATTAAAAATTTGGGACTACTACCGGTCGCTCGCCAGTGTGCGTCCTCATATGGACTTTGAGCTGGGAACGCTGGGCAAAACTGTGACCGCAAGTTTCGCAACTAAAGGGTTTTTCGTCCGTGTGAGTGCGCAAATGTTGGAGGAAATGCCCTTTGAAGGATCGCTGACAAACGGGACACTGGAAGGGTTTCATGCCGCCGTGATAGCAGCTCAAATGTTTGCGCAATCCGTCAGATCGTGCAAAAGCTTTGCCACAAACTGGACACGGGTAATTTCTCTCACCGGTGTGTCGTCTCAAATGCATCTGAAAACATGTTGTATCATTGATTCACCGCATTTCAATAAATTAAATTGTGAATTTGATCTCACTTTGAGGTTGGTAGAGCAGGTGAATCTCTGATCGCACTGGTCGCACTGATATGGCCGTTCGCCAGTGTGTGTCCGTTCATGTTGCAGCAGTTGTCCGCCTTTAAGGCGGATTGATTTAAGATAATAATTATTTAATTATTATTGATATGAAACTTAAGATAATAATTATTTTATTATTATTGATATGAAACTTAAGATAATAATTATATTATTTAAAATTTAAGATAATATTATTTTTTAATTTTGTTTTAATTAAAAGTTGACCTCGTGCAAACTTCTTCCCGCAATGGCTGCAAGCGTACTGTTAATCAAAATACAAATGGATAAAATGAATTATCAGTGTAAAGAAGTTTGAACCGAATCTTACGGGTTTCTCTCCAGAATGGACACGCAAGTGAACGATGAGTCGCTGTTTGACAGGGAAGGCTTTGCCACAAATTTCGCAACAAAAAGGTTTGAGCCCAGTGTGGCGAGCCAAATGGGCTTTGAAAGTTCCCACCTGAGTAAAGGCTTGTTGACATACGTCGCATTTGAACCTGTGTGGGCATTTAGCAAATAAATGAATTGAATAATGCAATTTTTCATGAATACAAACAGGATATCAGTATATTACGGTCGTTCTCCAGTGTGTATGCGGATATGTTTTTGAAGATCTGATTTAGCACCGAAACCTTTGTGACATGTGGAGCAAATGTGTTTCTTTTTTCCAGTTTTCTTTGATCCTGGTTCTTCTTCTTCTTCGTCCAATTCCTCTTCGTCACTAGATACCATTTCTTCATCTTCTTCTTCATCTTCTTCTTCTTCTTCAGTCACTTGTTCGTCGTCTTCTTCTTCCTCTTTCACAATTTGTTGATTCGGTTTCTTTTCTGGCTGTTGAACCGTGCGGCTGCGCAACCGTTTCGTCGATGCCATAACGAAATCGTTAGTCTATCGGCTACTTTTGAATCCCCCAGAGAAAAGATCCAACACCAACAACCACCACCAGAAAGAAGAAGAATGTCGGAAAGAATTTCGTGAAGAAAATAGAAACCGCCACCTTTTAAAAAAGATGCATGACGTTCGTTTAGTTATTGAATTAAAAAGGAGAAATACTTTTTTCTAGTGCTAACAGGAGAATCGAAGAAGAATAAATGAGAAAACAGTCAGAGCTAATTAATGAAAACTAATTTCATAAATTAAAATTAAAACAAGTCTCTAGATAAAAAGAGATGTCGATGGGAGCCGCAGCCGCCAACCACCACCACCATCACTGAGAAAAACTGGCAAAGATAAAAGAACACCCACAATTGGACGGACAACTGGACACAAACGACAGGCAGAACAAAACATGTAGAAAAGTGGGCGATGAAAAAAAAAAGTCAAAGAAAAATATGAAACCCGCCTGCCTGACGTACAGAATGAAACACACATAGACAGAGAAAGAGAAGGAAAACGAGTGTTAAATTTCGCTTCTATATAGTAAGCGGTGGCCCCACCAGCACAACACCACATGTGCGTTCGTTTCCCCTCCGAACAACTCCCCTGCACACCCACCCACCCACTCAACAACATTAGGGAGGTAGACCGGGAGAGTAGGGAGGGGGAGTTCATATCTGGAGCAGTAGAGGGAACAGGCAGCACAGAGAATGTTTCGATAACAGCCACACACATACTGCACACACGACGACTCGAGTCAAATTAAAACGCAGAAAACATTTTGGTTTAAATCATAAGAGCCGAGAGACAATATCACGCAATCAAACGAAACTCACGAAATGAATGTTTGATTAGAATAAAATTTAAATGTTGAGACTTACACGGCTATTTGTGTGATCGCGTCGAAAGATCCACGGAGATGTGAACGTGCGGCTGACGCGGGCGACGGCGATGAACGACGACGACGGCCGCCATGAAATGAACGGCGTCTGCGCGGATTACACCTCCTCCTCTTGCTCCCCCCCTCCTCCCCCTCTCCACTTGAAAAAGAAAAACAGGGGAACAGAATGTGTATGCGCATGAGCTTCTCTTCGTTAGGTGCAGAGAGATTCAAAAAGTGTGTATAAAAATAGGTCCCACAAAATATTTCTAGACCATTTTTGACGAGAGACTATTTTGCTTTTTTTTTCTCCTCCGATATCTTCTTCTAGCGGGTGGGTGAGGTCTTATCGTAACTACAGTTCACTTCGACTATCTCTAACGGTAAAGAACAAAACAAAGTTGTCATTTCGACCATTGACCAAAGAGCAATAAGAACAAATGAGGATGTGCCAGTGTACTGTAAACGACAAACACAGGCACAGCAGAGAAAGAGATAAGATTAAGAGGTTCATTTGGTTTCTTTTTTTCTTTTGACCATAAAAATATTAAAAAAAAAAGAAAAATCAAAGGGCAAAGAACCCTCCGGTGGCAACGTCAGAAAGAGACTTAAACGCCAAGCACAATTGCTGTACAAATAATAAGAAAAATTTTGTATAATCCAGCAATGAAAAAAAAAAAGAATTTTATGCAATTGCTGGCTATCTCTCTACCGACGCCCACGCCAATAAATAATCCAGGCCAATCTAAGACCAATAACAGTCGAAATTCCCAGCACGGGCCACAGGATGGCACTCAAACTACTGGATGCTGCACCAGGATCGCTACTGGTGTTGGATGGTGCCAGTCCCGATATCTGACCCTTTTCAAGGGCTTCTGGAACGTCTGGACGCTTAGGACTAGTCAGAGGTTCGCTCATCAATGAAAATTTGCTGGCAGATACTATACGAACCTCTACCATTTTGCCCATGTAGTTCGGATCCATCGGGACTAGCACCTTGACAAATAATAGAGTCAAAAACCGCGTCACTGATATGAAGAATGAGATTGACGTTTGTTTACCTGGACGTATTCTTTGTTGTGGCCAACGTAATAGTTCTTATCGTGAGAAATGTCCGTAACCAGAACTGTCTGCCGTTGACCAACCTGATCGTCATACGGCTGATATGACTTGAATAATTCGCTAAGCCGTTTGGTCCGATTTTTAACCTACGCAGTGATAAATAAAGGAAAGAAACGTTATCTCCATACTAAATTTCATTGCATTAGTAATTGCAAACCTGTTTAGTTGGAACGCGTTCCATACGATAGGCGGGCGTGCCCAGACGCGGGAAGAATTGATTAATGAATAAACTAGGGAAACGATGTTTGGAACAAAGTTCCATCGTTAAATCAAAATCTTGTTCCGTTTCGGTAGGGAATCCGCAAATGATGTCGGTAGCGATTGAAATGCCCGGCACGCTGTCAAAATTGATTTTCATAAAAAGTTCGTTCGTTCAAATCTAATAATTATTAAAATTTCAAAATGTTACCGCTCCCGGAGAAAATTTACGACCCTCTCAAAATCGGCTACGCAGTATTCTCTTTTCATGTCAGAGAGGACAGCATCGCTTCCGCTTTGAACAGGCAAGTGAAGGAAAGCGTAAACTCGGGGGTGGTTAAGAATTTCAGCGATCGCCTGTACAACCAAGTCATTCAACACAAATCTTAAAATTCAAGAAATTAAAAGAAATTTACCTCAAGATGTTCAAGGATGTAAGGTGGATTTGTCATTCCTAATCGTAGCATGCATCCATCCGGAATCACTTGAACGAGTTGCCTTAAAAGTTCCGGCAATGAACTGCCAATGTCTCTGCCATAGGCGCCCGTGTCTTCGGATGTCAACCAAATCTCACAAACGCCCTCCTGGAAAGACTGGACAGCTCGGGCTACAATTTCTTCTGGTGGATAACTTCCCAATTCTCCTCTAGCATGTTTAGTCTTGCAATATGTGCACTGATTTAGACAGCCTGTGTTGATAGGGATGATTTCTATTAAAGGATTCTTTCGAATTTTAGGCAACAGCAACGAAGCTCCACCAGCTTTCTTTTTTTCTGCATCCTTTTTTGTGCCCAAAAGACGGACAGAATGGCCTAAAAAGAGATTTTAATAACAATTAGATTTGTTGTTGCAAAGAAAGATTTATAGACAAACAAAACCTTTTAATGTTTCCTCCACCACTTCAACCACTCTGTCTATTTGCTGAACACCAATAATGCTTAATCCTTGCAAGTAATTTGCTTTAGGTTGTCCCTGTGGAACTAAAGAAAAAAAGTATAATACAAAACGAAATGAATACGAGAAATTATAGTAACATACCACATCCAGCCACAACAACTGGAATTCCTTTGGCTCTCCCATCTTCAATTTCATTTTTGAAGTGGTCTTCTGCAGGTGTTTTGACAGTACAGGAGTTTAAGAGCCACAAATCTGCTTCATATTTTTCATCTGAAAAATGTTTTTTTAAATTTTTTAGCATTAAATGGATGTTTACAATGTTAGGTACCTGCTAATGGATATCCATAAGCCGCCAGCTGTCCTGCCATGTATTCAGAATCAGAATTATTGTGGGCGCAGCCTGAACAGATAACCAAAGAAAACAGATTATTAGGATACTACATGAAACTATCTACACAGCAGTTTCACCCCATGTTTTAACCCAAATTCTTTGAGTGCCAGGAATAATGCTTCCATTCTCCTCCACAGTAGTAGGGGTAATTTTGTTGCTTTTGACAGGATCTTTGTTCCTGGGAGCTTTTTTTACTCGTTTTCCAACAGCATTAGACCTTGCTACAGATCTTTCCGGAGCTGTTAAATCTCCTTCTCCTACTATGTCTTCGATATCGTCCAAAATATCATCGACATTGACTGACATGTTAGATGTTCCAAGATATTCCTACACTGACGGATTTCAAAAGACCTTAATCAATACCAAATGAACCAACTACGTGAAATAAGATGGCTGCAAGTTTTATAGAATTATTCCATACCTGATGTATTATAACTGAAATCTAAACTTTTATTGCAGAACCTTTTGAATTTTGCTGATCTAAAACCGATTGCTGCAGTCAATGTGTACTAGCAGACGACCACGTGTTCACATACTACTCTAGACAGCGATAAAGCCTCTTCTAGTCCTATTTTTTTTTAAATCTCATTTTCGTCTTTCAGAAATCAGTAAATCACTCAATCACGCTGTCAAACACTCAAATTCACGCTTGGTCACGCAATCAGAGTAGGCTGCAGAGACTCAAAGAGTTACAGATTTTTTTTAAGATCATGTCATAGATCAGAAATGAGAAATTCTGTTTGAGACACTCAAGTGTTCATAGTTTTCCCAAAGTTCAACTGGATTTCAGAACAGTCAACAGTGGTCATATAAAATCAAATCAAATATGAAATTTTAGATGTTCTCGGTTTTTGTATTGCGAAATTGAATTTGCGACTTTTAGTATTCTAGAATCTACCTGAAAATCGAAATGAGATGTTCTCGTAGACTGAAGAGAGAGGGTGAAAGAGAGAAAAGTCCACCCAAAAACTTATTTTCGGATTCGAGTTCAATTGCATATAAAAAAAGGGAAATATAAGGTACTAATTTTAAATTTTTGAGTATCGTCAAGGCGCAGTTTTGAGGCGTGAAGGATGAAGAGACAATCATGTGTTACAAAACTATTACAATCTCAAAGAAAAAATAAACAACTCAAAATAGAACAAAAGAATTATGACAAAAAAAGTATCAAAACGACAAAATTTTCAATTATTTGTCGAATGCCAATACCCTTCTCAATAATTCACACTAAATAATTTCCTGAAATCCGAGATCCTTGGTACAATTTTTGATTGTCGTTTAATTGCTTCTTCTAAAAATCTGTTAATTGATTTTCATTAGCATTCTGTTTGTAGTCTATAAGCTCTTCTTTATTTAAAGGTAGCCACGTTGTTGCTCGAGTCCAACATTTCTTGTTTAATCCACTCATTATGAAATTCAGGATCATCCCAGTCGCTGTCATTTACATGACAGCAATTTTGATCCCTCATGTACGGACGGTCGTTCGTGAGGCTCAAAAAAGACGCCTCCTTTGCCAATCGGTAGTCTTCAGGATTCTGATCTATGACAGTAGGTTTTTTACCACTGTGATGATGATAATGATGGACATGATGATGATGATTTTCAATTTCTTTTGGTGGCTGTTGAATTGCAAGTTGTAACTGAGGTGACTGTTGAGCGATAACGGAAGGCGAAGCCAAGAGAACACGCGGACCTGTAAAAATGTTGTTCCTATTGGGAAATCCATCAGGCGATATGGAGGAGAATCCAGATTTCTTCCTTTCTGGTGAAACAGTAATTACATCTTCCATCAACGGATGATGAACACTCAAATTCAATGGTTCGTTGGAAGGTAGATTGTGTTGTTGTTGCTGCTGCTGTTGTTGCTGACGATTATGCTGTTCCTCTTGCTGTTGTGACGTTGTAGAAGGTGGCAAGAAACCATCTCGTGACTGCTGTTGCTGGAGTCGTATAACAGATGAAGCGTGAATGCCGTCTGTAGGAGATTCCGGTCGAGAAGGTTCATATGGCTGTAAACAAGCGAAGCATTGAGTGGCTCCGGTTTTAGCGTCAATTAACCGTGCGCAGTCATAGGATCGATAACGATAATCCGGTAAAGTGAAATAATTCTGCCCGGCTAATCCTTGCAGCAATGCGTCTTTTGGATGAAATTGGTGGACACGTTTGAGAACGCTGCCACGTCCATGGCAAACAGTGGCGCCTCCATTGAGAGAATCCAAAAGTGGTTTAACGAGACTCGGATCAATTCCGCCGGAAGTGAGAGAGCGGAAAGTTCCAGATCGGACACAGTGGCCCAATACTTCAAACCAATAGTTCAAATGGCGATCGACGAGTAGTCGCATTAAATGTGTTCGGTAGCCAAAGGCGGGAACGCGGAATGTGGCAAACGAAGGTGGTTTGATTTCCAACCAGATATCCCCTCTATCATCAGCGTATTCCAAACAAGACAGGCCACAGGATCGCACCATAGATAGCAAGGCACCAAACAATCCTACTTTTTATTTAATTAATATTGAATTAAAATCCGACATACGTGTACATATGAGGATAAATTGAATTTACCTGGTGGAAAAAGTTCTAGTCCTGGTGCGGATGAAGACCGGACCCGCCTTTTGTTTAGTGTTGTTAAATGATCGATCAGTCGTTCAAGAACAACGGACACAATTTTTTTTGTGAATAGTTGGATAAACAGAATGAGATTAAAAGATAAATCCCATAAAGAAAAAGAACAAAAAAAATAAAATTGAAAAAAATAAATAAACAATGGCAACAAATTCACGTCATTAGGAGAGGCAATGGAATTTGTATTAAAAATTGAAAGTAACAAGGGATATTCATTTATCAGAAAGTGAATCGTGTCCGAATGACGAAAAAATATTAAAATAATTGTCAACGTCTTAACTATCTTAACTCTCATAGACAACTAAAATGTAATAATATAAGAATGTCATGAACGGACCCCAATTTGCTATCATCAAAATTAATCAAAATCCACCAGAAAGAATTAAAACGAAGCGGAGGAAAAAAATGTTTCCGCCATTACGTCAATGATGTAATCGTGTGTGTGTTTTCTGTTCAAGAAAAGGAGCGATTCACTGATTCAGATCAAGATTGAGAGTTGAGCTCAACAATTTGAGCCATTGACTGGGCATTGGACTGCCGCCGTTGCCCGTTGCGGCTTCGAGCTCCATCATCCGATCATCCGGATGTGAATCCATTGATGATCGGTGGATTCCCCAGACTGTGTGAAGTTAATCGACAGGCCAAGTTTCAGTGTCAAAACCAATGAGAAAACACAAGTGACACGGAAGACATCAAAGAAACGACTCCAATCCAGAAGTTTAATTCGTCTTAGAAATTCTATCGCCATTCTTCGTCCGTTTTAAAAAAATCCTCATTTCTCAATTGCAAATCTAAAACACTTTAGACATCCAAAAATGGCTCTGTAGAATTTACTGTTGAACCCTTACACAATTGAAAAAGGTTAAAAAAGGTCGTTGGACTTACTCGTCATTGGTCAACTGATGCTGTTGTTGCTGCTGTTGCTGCTGCTGCTGTTGCAGATGTTGATTTTCCAAACTGGCAGCAGCGGCTGCCGCGGCGGCAGCAGTGACCGCATGAGTCGACGTCAAAACTGAAGTGCGTCGAAGTTGTGGTTGCTGTTGTAAAGCCGCATTACCACCCATCGCGCCTCCTCCATTTCCTCTTGCACGGCCATCTTGGATGATGGATCGGGTAGATTCATGCGACTGAAATGTTGGAGTCGGAGTAAAGTCATGCTCGAACAAATTTTTTGAAACCTGAGGGAAAAGCAAAATATTTGAATTAGGGAATATGTAAAATCATTGAGAATTTAAATACCTGTTGGAATACAGGTGAAGTGAGATTGCTAGAAGCCCCATGACTATCCACACGATGGAATAAATCCGTTGAACGAGTTCCGTTATTGCTGGTTCGATGACCACCGATGGATGCCTGATGCTGGCCACTTGGATGTCGTGAAGGACTGTAGACATCCGTCGGAGAAAAGGCCAAGCTGTTGCTACTGCTGGATGAATGATGTGGCATTCGTTCGTAAGGATCGGAAGAGCGATGACGATGGAAATCGGAGTCATCCATGGACTGTGATGACTGTGCTGGATGGTAGGGAGAAGGACTTACAGAATGGTGAGTGGATGGTCCTCCTGCGCTGTTGGACGAATCGTGAAAATTCGTGATGAGGGCAAAACTTCGACCAAACTCTGTTTCTGGATGATGTATCGCCCCTTGATTTCGTTGCGAATGGAATGTTTGGATTGAATGACGCGATGGATCGAATTCGCCATCTTCATTACTTCGTCTAGATTCATCTTCTTCCTCATCGTCTTCTTCCTCATCCTCCTCTTGACGACGGTATTGTTGATGATGTTGGTAAAAGCCAGGTGGATGCAACGCGTAACCCAACACTTCCAAAGGAGGTGGAGGTCGTTGACTAGTTACAGAAGACGAAGGAGAAAGAGCACCATCTTTACTGCTAGTCGGATGTTGAATAGCAAACGAAGATCCAGGAAATTCGTTGGAAGAAGTCGGAACCACCACCATAGAACCATATCCAGGACGAGGTTCCGGGGTGGTTGAACTCTGACCTCCTGCAGCAGCAGAAGTCGATGGATTTCCACTGCGTCGATCCGACATTGTTTTATTTTGCGGGCCCTACAAAAAATAGAAATACAATTATAACAATGACCATAGAAAAAAATTATAATGAGAATCTTTTGTGATCTACGATTCTGATGAGGACACAAAATATGACAGATAACTAAAGGACCCTTTCAAACAGGTAAAAGTCACGGTAAACTATGTTGAGAAGGACAGTTTTTCTTCTTTCCCATTCAGAACAACTAGCAGGCCATCTCAAAATTGCAACTAATGGGAAACGAGGGGGATATGTGTCAGATTCCCATCCGGGGTAAACCGAATAGAACCGAAAAAATTCTATTTAAAATTTTTTTTATCTACCATCAACCTCTTCCTTAGCGTTCGGCTAAACCCTGACCTGTGACAATCAAGAAAACATTTGGTGTAGGTCTATACAGTCCAGTACTGGGAACTATTGGTCGGCTTGTTAAAAACATACGTGCCCGTTCGTCCCTTTTTAATTTTCTTTTCTTTTGTTGAAAGAGAAACGCCCCACAGCAACAACAGAATCTTCCGCTTTTTGTTCTATTTTTGTTGGGAGAGGTCAGACGAGGTCGTTCATGTCAGACAAAAGTGAAGGGAAATGTGGGCCATCATCAGGAAGCATCGATACAAACATCTTTTAAAAGAGAAAAGAAATGAAATACTCACGATATTGTGAAGTCGCCTAAAACTGTCAAGCCATCCGTTTGAAGCGGCAAAATTGGGAATGTTCAAAATCCGGGCGATGGATCGGGCCTCTCGTTGGAGCATTGGACCAGTGACTCGAATTCCCAAATTCTTTTGTCTGGTGTACCAGTCCCAAACTTTTTGATTTGTTTCTTCATTACCCGTACGTCTGGAACGCCTTTTACGGGCGCTAATATGCGGATTCAATTCCGCTTGTTTTTCATCCCATTCTTTTAAATAAGCTTCACGTTGACCCAAAATGTTGAGAATTTGAGTCTTGCCGCATCCAAACTGAAGCGCCAACTGGCGCATACTTTTACCGGACGTTCGGGCCTCAATCACCTGAATCCGTTCAGCAAAACTCAATTCTTGGCGTTTATTCCTCGTGGCCGTAGTGGTTGTGCCAGTTGTTCCAGTCGTTGTTGCCGTTCCAGTTGTTGCAGTAGTGGCCGATCCAGACGATCCAGCACCTTTGGCGGATGATGTTGATGACGGAGTAGACGTAGTGGTAGAAGCGCCTGGTGATTGCTGATTATGCTGTTGAGTTGAAGTCGATGGTAACGTGGGTGGCGTCACCGATCCATCCATAACAATATCATGATGATGAAGTCTTTGTTGCGGTAGTTGATGATGTTGAATGGAAGATGAAGAAGAAGTTGGCATCTCCTGTTGAACACTTTCAGCGACCGGTGCTAGTGGAGGCGGCGGATTAGGAGGAGGTAAAGGTGGAGGCGGTGGTGATGGAGATGTCGGACTGCAGGATCTTCTAAGTGACGTCATGATTTGTAAGGAGTGTTATTCACTGACTTCTAAACAACAAACATCAACGAATAATTCGAGATTTGAAAATTTAAAACATGCGACCACACCCGACCCCTCACAGCAAACGACTAAACTCGACCCACTCCAATTTTATTGCACTGCAATGGACGTATGTAAACGTATTATAAAGTTGCTATGTCTTCTAGATAGACAAATGAGAAAGTAGGATCCGAAAAGCAATTAAAAATGGAAGAATTAAACCAAGGCAAGGCACGTGCAAGTTCGATGACGACCGAACAACGACTGAAAAATTCATTGTCTGAGGAGAAAATGACCTCAAAAACAGATTGGGGGATGAGAAGTAAGGGTAAAAACGAAATGGTCAATAGGAGGGAGGTCATACAGACTAACAGAGGTCATACAGTCAACAGATCTCGGGATACGGGGCCGTACCGGGAGTACAAAATATAGAGGGAAAGAAAAAAAATGAACATAACCTTTTAGAACGACTGAAATAAATATCTATACACCCGAATAACACTTAAAATATTAATTTGTCCATCCAATTTAATCGTTTAGATCTAATCTCAAATTCTCACCTCTTTATTATTATTATTTTCAAAAATTATTATTATTTTCAAAAAATAAAAGGAAACATTAAATTTACCTGGCAATGTACCGATTTGGCGGTCAGTCTTGTCGGCACAAATCATACCGCCGCGACGACACATTAAACTAACAGGACCAATCAAACGATTTGAATAGATGAGATTCCATATGTCATCAGCTGTTGTATTTGAACGAATTCAAAATCACATGAATTCTTTTTTCCCAAGAAATTACAATCAACAGATGTTTCCACGACGCACACACACGCACACTTGAGGAATATCACTTTCCAATAGTTTGAAAAATAATTGTTACGTCAATTAACCTGAGAAAAGAGCCCACTAGAGAGAGAACACACAGGACAGGACCGGCTGCTGTGCGTCTTCTATCTAATCTGTGAGTCAAGCACGAGGTGATTATTCCCTTTAGAATAAAATAAAAGCCCTGTCGGCCGACCACCACCTCCCCCTGTTTTTCGTCGAGTCACCCCTCCCCTTTTGACTGACCTGTTCTGCGGGGCACAGACTAACGCAGACAAAACACAACGATACCCGCGCAATAGGCTGAATAAAAGAGGAAGAGAAGTAGTATACCACCGATCGAAAGGATGGGAGAAGGTAGCAGACTTAGCAGTTCGGTAGCAACTCTTTTAGACAAAAAAAAAACCAGACTAGTTGAGAATTTCGAGGTGTCGTCGTGCGATCCGGTCTGGAGGCCGGATTTCTCTACCCCTTCAGCCAATCCACCTGTTTATTCTCCCCACTCTTTCTACCATTCCTAGACAACGTAGTAGACCATTCATAAAGGTATTATGCAATAGCCGAACACAGACAGGACAAATGTATATAAGCTTTGAATCGGTCATAACCAGTTTCACTTCAAGGCCATTCAGCACTTTTTAGCAGCTCCAACGAGATTTTGTTGTTATGTAACCACATTTTTTTTTAAGGCATTCGTTTTTTTTTTCGATACCTTAGAGAATCGAAATCACATGGGAATTTAAAATCCCAGTCCATTTAAAATAAAAATAAAACATTAATATTTTCGACATAGAAATGATGCAGAAAGTGGCATCGTTGTTAGATAATGTTGGCAATTCAAAATGATGTCTGCTTATAAATTGTGGGGATCACCCATTGGACCCATTCTTTACTATAAAATCGCCTGATTCTTTCAAATTGCTCAATTAAATATTTTGTAAAAGTAAATATTCCCACGACGATCTCGAATTCTTTGAAATCAATGCTGATTGGTTTCTGTTTTGGTCGGGTGATTCTGGAAACATTCCGTCCATCAAAGTTCTCTTTCGTCAGGTGGGAAGCTTTTCGTGGAAATATCGTGGGGATGGGGGTTTAAATTTTGGCTAGTGATTGTAAATCTTTATATTTTACATTTTAAAAAGTTCAGGTCAACTACTAGAACCTTCCATCACTCTTCAACCATGGCAAAAAGCAAATTTGAGTATGTGAGACTTTTTGAAACTGAAGACCGTTGCTTGCCTAATTCCTGTATGTGAGCATAATTTCTCCATCCAACCATTACTTTGAATATGCCATTTTTATGGGAAGTTTGAAATTAGGGATTGTTGTTCGTGTGGATGGAAAGGGGTTTCATAAGTTCTCAACAGAGCATGACTATGAGAAACCTAATGACTTAAGAGCTTTATCTCTCATGAATAATGCTGCTATGTCAGTCATGGAAGAGTTTAAAGATATATGCTTGGCATATGGACAGAGTGATGAATACAGCTTTGTCTTCAGGTATTTCTTTTAATGATTTTACCTATATTTATGTAATGCATTAGATTTTTATAACAGGAAGGAGACACAAGTTTACAGCAGAAGAAGTGCCAAATTATCTACTAATGTGTGCAGTCTCTTTACTTCTGCTTTTGTTTATTACTGGAGTGAGCACTTTCCAACTAGCAAACCTCTTTATCCTCCTGTTTTTGATGGTCGAACTGTGCTCTATCCATCTAATCAGAACATAAGAGATTATCTCAGTTGGAGACAGGCAGATTGCCACATAAATAATCTTTATAACACAACATTTTGGGCATTGATACTCAAGGCAGGTCTTACTCCAGTAGAGGTAAAATTAAAAAAAACATAAAATTTCCCATAATTTTTTTTTTCTGTTACTTAAATAATTTCTTCCAGGCTGAACAGAAGTTGAAAGGAACTCTTTCTGGAGATAAAAATGAGATCCTCTTTTCCCAGTTCTCTATAAATTACAACAAAGAGCCAGAAATGCTCCGGAAAGGAACAATACTCGTTCGTCGAAAAGTCCCGATTGCTTTACCTGATGGTGGAACACGAGAAAAATCGCAGATCGTACAGCAACATACAGATATAATTGGCGACGAATTCTGGAACGAAAATAATCATCTGTTGACTATTTCCTAAATGTCTTTAATACAAAAGATTTGAATTAACATATATTTACACACCGAATAAATCTACAGCCACATAGACGGATTACCAAATAGTGTTAAAAAGTAAACAAAAAAAGGGGTAGAGGAGTTATCTAATATAATCTGATTTCAACGACAGGACAATGGTAATAAGATAAGCTATTGAACGTAGGGAAAAAAAAATCATAAACAAAAGGTTCATTGGCTTAGATGGTTTGTGTTGGTGCATTTGTTCTTAGAAGATGGGAATGTAGTTATCGATCTTGGCGCGATGCTTCTGAGCGACGCACTCGGATATCCAAACAATATTCCGACACTCTTGCTCTTTGAGCTTTAAATAAGAGTAAAATACGCCAAAGTGAAACTGTTGCATGAATCCATATACGTTCAATTTCACCTGTTAAAAATAAATGATTAGATTGCGATTTGTATTACTATAAATAGACTGCGACTTGCTTCGTATTCGAAAAACTTGTCTTCAAGGGTCTTTTCACCGGGATTATTGCCAGAACCATCGAAGAGCTCTTTGTACTCCTACAAAACGCGAAAAATTGTAAACAATATCATTTTCAAAATGAAACTATTTTACTTACTGCATAATATTCGGCAATGCCACGGACTTGCTCGAAATCGTCAGCGCGAGCCAAGGCCGCGAGTCCGTCAGGATGAAGTCGTCCGCAAGTAGGATACAATTTAACTCGATCGTCCTTGGAAAGTTCAGTGCCAAAAGAGTTGATAGTGATGATCAAAGCGCGGCGATCAGCTTCAAACTGAAATTTACAATCGCAAAACTTAATGAAATTAATGTAAATTGTACAATAATGTTTAGACTTACTGCTAATATTTCACACATGACTTCAGCAGTGGTACCTCCCAGTGTTTGACAATACTGGTAGAATGATTCAAGATATGCTTTGTACAGAGTGTTTCGGATGATTTCAATGTTCATTTCATCCAAATCCTGCTCACTGATGCAATCTACAAAGAAAGGAGCCAAAGGAGTGTCTACCAGCACAGCATTGTAAAGCTCAGCTGGAGTAGAAGCAACATGAATAGCTTCCATTTGCTCAAAACTTCCCAAAGGATGGCACTTGCTGATTAGCTCAGTGATAGGACGATGATGCAGAGTTCCAGTAATCAACAGTATGATGTTGTCAATCATGTAGCTGTACCTGTAATTGTAGAAAATAATGGTAAATAACAGCATTTCAGTAGGATATGTTAAAAACTCAATCCTCAATCATCATACGTAATGTAATCCAAAAAGGTAGCCAGAGGTTCCACAGCTTGATTCCTCATATGCTGAAATTCAATGACTAGCTTTTCCCTCAAACGGTCATCAATAACAGAAACAGCCAAAGGACTAGGTTCATTGGCCAGGAACTGTCCATAATCAGTGCTCTGCAAATGGAGCTTCATATCTAAATACCAAGCAAACCAATTAAGAAAATATGAAAAAATCGAGGAGTGTTCGGTAAATATTACCATCGAGTGTTTCGCACTGCACCAAGTTGATGTAATCCGCCTGTTTCAGAACTCCATTCTTAAAACCACGGCAAAGACCCTCCAAGTAGCCGTTGTCGATGTTAAATTCTTGAAATCTCATTTTACTAGTTAAATATGTTCTAGCGACCTGTATGGCTAAGTAAAAGCTAAGAGAAAATAATCAAAAATTGACCCGGATAGAGTGATAGACCAATGTCACAAGACGACGAGATCAGAATCACATGACACTTGGTAAGAAGTTGCCGTTAATGTTGATTGTTGTTTAAGTTGATTTGTAGTGAAATATGAATAAACACATTTTGAAAACTAAATTTTATTAATTAAAAACTAAATAAGGATAAGTTTTGCTTTATTTATAAAACTTATTCCTTTTACTTGTCCAAATCGTACAACAGAGCACAGCTGACTGAGCTGAGATTGTTTTTAAATTTGAATTGAATTTTGATTTTTGAACACAATTTAGAATGTTGAATTATGGATTATTTGAGCCAGAGCTTTTTAAAAAATAATTCAAAACCAAATGAATGTTTGTGTTACAAACAACAACAACATTAGTTGTTTTTGTTTCATCCAACATCATAGAGTTCGTCGATAATTCATTTGCGCTTATGAAACAAAACAAAATGAAGAAGAATTCGAAATGCCTTAATTTCATACATTAAAGTATTCTCGTTCGTTCTTTCTTGCTGCGTTCTTGCTTCCGTTCAAGTATGTAGGGTCCCCGGAAACAAGATGAGTCCTTTAAATCCGTTTAATGTATTAATGTAAACACCAAACATTGACTTTTTTGGTTATCACGCTTCTTACAATGCTAAAAGATAGATATCGAGCTCCTTAACAACCCCCTACTGCAATAAGGTTAGCTAAGGCCACTAAGGTAGTAATTCTCTTGTTTTAACCAAAATTCAAGCATAATGCGAAAATGAAATTTCCATTGATTAATTGATTACAATTTCGATTTTTGAATTCCGAGTTCCCGACGCCCGACTTCCGCAGAATAAACTAGCAAGTACAGGCTTCATTAAAAAAATTCGAGTGAGAAATGGATATCGACAAAACATTATTGTCATTATGTCACTTGAACTTGTAAGACAAAACAGACTTTTCAATTTCATGATCAATCAAGATAAAAAAAAGAGTAAACAAGTGAACATTTGGAATCACTGGAATACAATTACATAAACAGTTCCCTAATGTAATTGTGGGCGTGTCGATTCAATTTCCGCCAGATGTCGTAATCTACCCATTGGGTATAAAAACAGGTGCAGACCACGTTATCGTTCTCTTTTCTCCCGATCACCGTGCTAGTATTTGTAAGTTTAACTCCCCGAGTCCCGAAAAAGTCGCATCATGAGCAAACCAGCATACAAAGTTGGCAAGTGGAAATTTTACTGTGTTTACTCATTTATTATTGTGCTGTTAGCTGTTACTTACGTCTGAAGTTCTCTTTTAACAGCTGACATCGCCTTGGCTGATTTCGGTCGCAAAGAAATCGTTCTTGCCGAAAATGAAATGCCTGGTTTGATGGCCATTCGTAAAAAGTACGGCCCATCCAAACCCCTTAAGGATGCGCGTATTGCGGGTTGCTTGCATATGACTGTTCAGACTGCCGTTTTGATTGAAACGCTTATCGAACTCGGTGCTAAGGTAATAAGTGTTTAACTTCAATTCATTTCACACCATCACAATGTATGCATGTTTAGGTAACATGGTCCAGCTGTAATATTTTTAGCACTCAAGACCATGCTGCTGCTGCCATTGCTGCTGCTGGTATCCCAGTGTATGCCTGGAAAGGAGAGACTGATGAAGAATACATCTGGTGTGTTGAACAAACAATCTACTTCCCTGATGGGCAGGTGATAAATGATTAACCTTGAAAATGATTTGCCCTGTTTAAACAATTTTTTTCGTGTAGCCACTCAACATGATTCTTGATGATGGTGGTGACCTGACTAACTTGGTACATGATAAATATCCTCAATTGTTGGAGGGCATCAAGGGTATCTCTGAAGAGACAACAACTGGTTAGTATTTTGCTTGACATTCCCTTGTTTTCCCATCTTGATTGTTTTATTTTCTATCTCCAGGAGTCCTTAACCTTTACAAGAGAGTTAAGAATGGAACATTGAAGGTTCCCACATTCAATGTCAATGACTCAGTCACAAAGGTATTTAGTAACATTTGGGTAAATTTTTAAAAGAAAAAATTAGTAGCTACATTATTTTGGTTATAGAGCAAATTCGACAACTTGTATGGATGCCGTGAGTCTCTCACGGACGGTATCAAGCGAGCTACTGATGTCATGATTGCTGGAAAGACCTGTGTTGTTGCCGGATACGGTGATGTTGGCAAAGGATCTGCTCAGTCATTGAGGGCTTTCGGTGCTCGTGTCCTGATTACTGAAGTTGATCCCATCAACGCTCTTCAAGCATCGATGGAGGGTTACGAAGTCGTTACCATGGATGAAGCTGCTCCTAAAGCACAAATCTTTGTTACTGCCACTGGCTGCAAGGGTATCATCCGTCCTCAACATTTCAACGCCATGCGTGATGATTCCATCGTCTGTAACATTGGTCACTTCGATTGCGAAATCGACGTCAAGTGGCTCGAGGCCAATGCTGTAGAGAAGATCACTATTAAGCCTCAGGTATAGAAGAAAATAAAGATATGACCTTGATCCTTAAAACTCAATGGTATATATTGACATTTTAGGTCGACCGCTACCGTATGGCAAATGGCAATCACATCATTCTGTTGGCTGAAGGAAGACTGGTTAACCTTGGCTGCGCCATGGGACATCCTTCTTTTGTCATGAGTTGTTCCTTCTCCAACCAGGTTTTAGCTCAAATTGAATTGTGGACGAAGCCTGGCCAATACCCAATTGGCGTTCACATTCTTCCCAAAAAGGTATAATTTATAAAATCAATTGACGAATTTTACATCATAATAAAACTTTTTTTTGTTTTTTTCTAATAATCAGTTGGATGAAGAAGTCGCTGCCTTACACTTGGAGAAACTTGGTGTTAAGCTAACTCCTTTGGAACCGGAACAGGCCAGTTATTTGGGCATTCATCATGAGGGTCCCTACAAGCCAGATCACTACAGATATTAAAGCATCTATAATCGTTGTTTTAATTAAAACAAGTTCTTTTTGTCTGATTTTGTTTATCTTTTACGGTTGCCAGCCCGATCTGTTCCGTATATTACCGCGTATCAAAATATAAACCAGTTTCTTTCGATGTACCTGTCTCAAATTTTTTAGCGCCCGAAGGCTTCTTTCTTTAAGTCTCTAATGGTGACGCGGCTTGGCCTTCATTTTTCAGTTTCCTTGTTCGGAAAGTTCATTCTGTTAGATTCTGTCGAGCTGTTCAGACGGCTAAAAACATTTCTTAGATTTCAATTTAAAACACAATGAAGCTGACCATTGTACTTATTGCTTGCACTTTAGGTCTGATCGAAGCCCAAAATGGCCTTAAAGTTGACGTAATTTCTCTTCCTAGCAACTGCGGCCAGAAATCGCAAAATGGCGACTTTCTTTCAATGCATTATACTGGAACATTAACTGATGGAAAAAAGTTTGATTCAAGGTAATAACGTAAATTATTTTAATTTTCAATTATAATACTTAAAACAAATTTCTCAACAGTTTCGACAGAAACCAACCATTTCGCTTCCGTCTTGGTTCTGGCCAGGTAATCAAAGGATGGGATTTAGGTTTGACTGACATGTGCCCAGGTGAAAAGCGCAGATTAACGATTCCAAGTTCGTTGGGTTATGGCCAGAGAGGAGCTGGTAACATCATTCCAGGAGGTAGGCAGTCAACTCTATGAAATTTAAACTAATTTATTATATTACCTTGATTTTGATTTCAGGCGCCACTCTTCTGTTTGATGTGGAACTTGTCGGTATCAGCAGCTCATAAATTCCTTGGCTTCAGCTTGTCTCCAGCCAATAAGAGGGACGATTACGTGGGGTGGAGTTCGTCTCTCAGACGTATCTCACATTTTGCTGTGATTATGAACCTACAAACTACAGAGAAATACACGCAATAAACACTTTTACGTGATCATAATACCCAAATGTACCGTTATTTACCTGATGCATTTCACACTTGTGAGCCACAAGTTGTGGCGTTGTTGTCTCGTGTACGGGACTCCCCTTTATGACATAAGCCGCTGATTAAAGATGTCGCAAGACTGAAAATTAAATGTCAAAGATAATGCAATTGGGTGTGGCAAAGGTTTCTGGTTTCATCTATATAAAAACACCAAATCATAGCATCACAGAGTTGTGCACTCGACAGAGGAACAGGTTAGAAACAATTCTTTCATTCCAAGAAAGAAAACGGCCCACTAAAAAATAGGTAGTTGTTTTAAAATCTCTTTAAAAATGTTCTCTTGTTTCTTGTTCACGAAAAATTTGTTTTTTAATCAAGAATTCAACCATGACGGAAAGATCTATACGAGCCTGCTGCCTTTTAAAGTGGCTCTTGGTTCTCAACATTATTTGTCGGATTAGTGCACAGAGCACATTTTTCGAGTACGTAAACATTCAAAAACTAACGAGATAAAATAAAACTAATTTCTTGTTGAATCATTTAAATAAAGGATATCGTCACCATGGGTTTGGACTTGCAAAGAAAAGAAATGCCTTCGGACAAGAGCATCAGAAACAACCCAAGGACAATCAAATGCCGTTTGCAAGTTAACTTGTTATGATTCGGCAACTTTATGGCCTTTGCCCACCGGTAAAACAACTTTATCAAAAGATATCAGCGCCTTTTTCGCCAACAACGTTCGAGTTGCGAAATTAACATCAAATTCGTCGAAAGTAATTTACAAATTTTCACTCAAATTTTCTTTAGACGCTTACATTTTTAATTAATGAAAAAGACAGACGACATGCTAAAAGAAGCAGCCGCCATTTTTACCGGATACATTCAACAAATGGAAAGTAACGGACTTGGGGGTTCGACTCGCGATTGTTCGGTATCGGCCAATACCTGCGCATCAGCATCGTATGTCTCATCCGAACATTTGTTTAATGTTGAAGTTATCGTCACTCAAAATTTCACGCCATTGGCTCTTGATACCGACGAGTCGTACACTTTGGACGTCAAAACGATCAACTCTGTCACGACGGCCTATATCGTAGCTGAAACTTTTTTCGGAGCCCGTCACGCAATGGAAACGCTGAGTCAACTCATCACCTGGGACGAATTATCAAATAGTTTGGTAGTGATAAAAGATGTCCACATTGAAGATTCACCCGTATTCCCACACCGCGGTTTCACACTCGATACGGCACGCAATTACATGGAAATTCCTCTAATCAAGCGCATCATTGACGGCCTATCGTACAATAAACTCAACGTTTTTCATTGGCACATTTCCGATTCTAATTCGTTCCCTTTCGTCTCCAATCGGGAGCCTCTTATGGCCATTTACGGCGCCCATTCTCCTCGTCAAATCTACCGTCCAGCTGATATTCAAGAATTGGTTCACTACGCTCAAGTCCGAGGTTCAAATTATTTTAATAAATGTTAGTAGCTACTCGATTCATTAGGATCTATTATAAAATTTCATACTTACAGGAGTCAAAATCATTCCCGAATTGGACGCTCCAAGCCACGTTGGTGCTGGATGGGAATGGGGTAAATCAATTCCGGATTCCGGATTCCCGTCCCCATTTTAATTCCATTTCCCTTTTCAATCAGTATTGATCTGCCCCAACGAGAAAACATAACATAAGCCTATATATATTTATTAATTATTAATTTGGGGTAATTAGGTCCTCTCTACGGGATGGGAGACCTAATTCTTTGTTTCGATGAGCAGCCATGGGAGGAATATTGTGCCCAGCCACCATGTGGAATTTTCAATCCGATCAATGACAAGATCTATACCGTGTTGAGCAATATTTACAAAGATATGGCCGACTTGTTCCAAAGTGACATGTTTCACATGGGTGGCGATGAAGTCAACATGAAATGCTGGAAAGAAACGGAAAGTATCACAAAATGGTTAGTTGATAAAGGATGGGATAAAGATCCGAATGCTTATTTGAAATTGTGGAGCAACTATCAGAATCAATCTCTGGCTAAACTGGTAATTTTTAATTTCCGTAATTTATAAATTATGCCTCTTATCCTCTCTACATCTCGAATAATCTCAAATTGAACAGGACGAGGCTTACGGAAGGAATAATCCTATTATCCTATGGAACAGTGATCTTACGGCCAAGGAACACGCTACAAACTATTTGGACCGCAATCGGTACATTATTCAGTATTGGAACACATGGAACGACACGATTTTGAAAGATCTATACGAAGATGGTTACAAACTAATCATATCCAATTACGACGCTCTTTATTTGGACTGTGGATACGGTAGTTGGTAAAAGCAAAATAATATATGATAGTATTAATATAACAGGCAGATACGGATTATATAAAGCTTATATTTGTTGACATGGAATAATTTGTAATATTCTTAGGGTTGGGAATGGGTTGAATAACTGGTGTTCTCCTTTTATTGGATGGAAATCTGTTTATGACAATAGTCCAAGAGCCATGATTGAAAATTTTAAGCTAAGTTATAATAAGGATCAAATCCTTGGTGGTGAGGCAGCATTATGGGCCGAACAGGTTAGGATAATAATTTCTAGTCTATTGTAAACTGGCTAAAAGAATTCTTTGGAATTATTTGCATAAACAGTCTAAGGGGTTGGCTATTGAAAGCAAAATATGGCCACGGTTATCGGCTCACGCTGAACGCTTTTGGACGGATCCAGACACCGAATGGTTAGCTGCCGAAACCCGTATGCATATGCAGCGTGAAAGGTGGGATTCTTTCAAAATCAATTCAAATTAACCTGCAGAATTTTTCCCCAGCCTTTCTCTAACTCTACATTTTTAACAAATTTAACAGAATGGTAGAAAGAGGCATTACCGCCGATCCATTGCAGCCGGAATGGTGCGTGCAGAACGATGGTAGTTGTATTCTTTAATGATATCTTTTTGTTAATCACAGTACACCCTGTCATTTCAAATAACAATATGTAGTTATTGATCATGTAATTTCCCAATAACAATAAATAGCTTACTTGATTTCGAAAAATGCCTTCATGAAAAAACTCATTGACTCAAAACAGAACGTTTTGGTGCAGTTTCTGATAAACTCGGGCCTTTTTTAATCCGCGCAAAAATGCCCATGAATGTATACATACTATACAATATAGAAAATTAATACACTAAGACTAACAACAATACCCAAATATTTCCAAATGAATGAATAATAATTTAACTCGAATAATTAATAATTGATATTCAACTTGACTGCAACATTGGATGCGATCTCACTAAGGGAAAAAGTTGAGGCTTTTCTAGTAATTTGCCGGCGCGCAGATGGGTGTATAATATTCGGAAATTGCTTTTTTCCACCAACTGCGATTCGGTTGTTTGTGCTGGTGACTATGGGCTTAGCCTACATTTTTCATATACTTGTACTAAAAGTTCATTCTGTTACATTCTGTCGAGCTGTTCAATTGTTCAAAAATATTTTCTAGTCTCAGTGTTTTCCAAATTTAATTCTAAGAGACAATGAAGTTGGCCATTTTACTTATTGCTTGCACTTTAGGTCTGATCGAAGCCCAAAATGGGCTTAAAGTTTCCGTAATTTCTCTTCCCAGCACCTGCGAGCAGACATCATAAAATGATAACTTTCTCTCAATGCATTATACACTGGAACATCTAACATATAGAAAAAGATCAATTCAAGATAATAAACACATTGCAGTTTCTCAGTTTAAATTATTTGTTTGATTTCCAAACTTCTTAACAGCTTCGACAGAAACCAACCATATCCATGGATGGAAAACCATTTACGACAATAGTCCATGATTGAAAACTTCAACCTAATTTATAATAAGGATCAAATCCTTGGTGGTGGGGCAGCATTATGGGCCGAACAGGCTAGTCTTCTCTTGCCTCTAGTCAATAGTGAACTTGTCAACAGATTTAATTGAAACTATTATTCCAAATAGTGTAAGGTTGGCTATTGAAGGCAAAATATGGCCACGATTATCGGCTCACGCTGAACGCTTTGGATGGATCCATACACTAAACGGTTAGCTGCTGAAACCCGTATGCATATTCAGCGTGAGAGGTGGGATTCTTTAAAAATTTACTCAAATTAACTTGAATAATTTTTTACATCCTTTCTTACTCTACTTTGAAAAATCTAACAGAATGATAGAAAGAGGCATTACCGCCGATCCATTGCAGCCGGAATGGTGCGTGCAGAACGACGGCAGTTGCATACTTTTGTAATGTACCCATTGTTTCGCATATCACAATATTCCACCATTATTAGAAATATCAGTAATTTCCTACTCAAGCTTTAACAAATTAATAATAACAAATAAAACATACTTGGTTTCCAAAAATATCCATTTTGGCAGAGAATAAACCGACTCGACTGTCGACACTTCTGAAAATTTTGAACTTTAGTCTGCTTTAGTGCTTTGTGTACAATCAGACCTGCCACCTGTCGTCCGAAATCAAAAAAATCTAAATGATTTTACTCACTAATCACTAATATCTCCAGTTTTTCCAGAATCTCAATTCGCCAATGCCAATATAAACCACGAAATAATTTTTATTAATTTTCCATAACAAAATGATGAGTTCCCATAAAATTTCTAAATCGATTATTAACGATCACATGCTTGTTTTTTTAAAAATGGCATCCGTGCTGACCTGGTGCTGACAAATTACAAAGAGTATCCCCACTCTTTAATCCATCCAATACTGTCGGCACTTGCTTTAGTCGGTTTGTATTCCAAACCTATGAAACCATCGTAACCAAGATCTTCCAATAGTTTCAAAATGTAGCGATAGTTGATCTCTCCTTCGCTGTCAGGCGAATCCCGATGTGGTGCTTGGGAAATTTGAATATGGCCTGAAAATTGAATTGTAAAAAAAAATCCTTTCATTGCAAATTATTGCGCATGCATAAAATCGATCACCGTACCAATGTAGGGCAAGAGTTCTTTGATACGGTTGGTTAAGTTGCCTTCAATTAACTGTAAATGGAAAATATCCAGTTGAAGTTTGAGCGAGTCGCTGTTAATCTCTTTCACTAGTTGCAAAGCTAAGGAAAAAGTCGACAATAAAATTTTCTTTTGAAAATTAAGCCTCAGCAGGACATGGAAAAGACTTACCTTTACTGACAGAATTCATAAAGTAATTGGGGATCACAATATCTGAGATAGGTTCAATAAGACCAATTAATCCTTTTTCTTTAAAAACTTTGGCGGCATACTCCAAGTTGTCCTTGTACACATCGTCCATTGCAGTGTCGACAATGCCGGAAAATTTCTTTCCAGCCATGATGTGAATTCTGAAATTATCAACAAAATAAGTTTTATTTGTATAGCTCCAATTCATGTTAACATCCCAATTTAAGAATTCAACGTTTTACTTGTTGCAGTTTAGTGCGGATGCGTATTCCATGGTTTTCTCCAGACTTTCTCTAAATTCGTTCTGTCGTCCGCTCATAATCGCAAGACCCAATTCACCCCCTTCCACATTACCTATGTAGATTGGCATATAAATGATTATCGAAGAATGCTTCAAAATGATTTACTTATTCTTACCGGGATATGCGTTGATTAAAATTTGATCCACGTTTGCAGCTGATTTGGCCTTGAATGACACATTTGAATTTTTTTCAAATAATAAGACAAAAGAAAGAGGTGTTAATCGAAAACAATTTTACCTTGACTACATCATCGATGTTGTACTTGTATGGAAACATGAATTCGACGGCTTTGAATCCGGCTTGCGAGGCTAGTTGGTACCTTTCCAATAAATTGTCCGTTTTCTCTGTAAACATGAAAGACAAATTGGCACAGAATTTGAGAACCATTTTCTTAACCTTTAACCAAAAATGTGTTGGAGCTAGGAGAAATGAATTCGATTAGGACAACTGGCGGGTAGTGACTACGACGTTTCGTCGTTTCAGATGTTTTTATCGCCGATCACTTTCTCTCGGCTATTCTTCACAGGCCCACATGAGAGCCAACCGGTATAGATATAATAAGCTTTTTAAAAACCCTAGCGTTGAATATTCAAAGTACTATCAGGTACTGCTTTTAAACGATTTTAAAATGTTGGTTATTAAAGCATTTCCGCAAATCAACTTAAAAATCTGATATAAGACGATGGTTATTCAATTTTCTTATTTAATTTTCCTGGTTTGATTAACTTTAAAAGGAAAACATTTCAAACCGTTTCATGGACAGATGGCGCCCAAATACAAGTCCGTTTTTCATATTAGATTTTCATATTAGATAGGGCAGAAATTCAAACTACAGGTTCTTCATAAAAACTTGAATACTATCAAGTCTAAGCTCTAAAAATGTATGCAATCTCTAAAAATGTATGCAAATTGATGCCACGGCTTTACGAATTCAACCTTGATCACTCTTATAATAATCGCTTTTATACTATTCATATATTAATAAGTTGAATTTAATTTAAAAACAAAAATCCACTTACCAAATAGAGTTTCAAGGAATTTTACACGATTCACGGGTTAGAAGATCTTCACTCCTTCAGGCGCTGAACGAAAGAAACTCCCGAGTCGACCTTCAAATGAATGAGCCCGCAGATGTGCATTCCAAAGCATTACAACGTCGCACAGGTAGGTATTAGTCTTGATTTATTCCAAACATGGAAACCGAACAAAAAAAACTCTTTGGATTTTAGCGAGGACCTTGTAGCTTGCGCACATCTTGAAGAGGAAGTTCCAACGAAAATCTTGAGAGCAAAACAATTCTGTTAGTGAATTATGTTGCTATACCATAATTATATATTGAAGCGAAAAAATCTTTAAGGTCATGTGTGGCGGCCCCGCCTTCGTTCGTGATTAGATCTTCATTATATTTATAATTTATTCTGCAGTCGTTCTTCATGGTGGAAGGAAACAGACAGCAAGGCAAAATAAAACAACAAGCAGAGTCCGGGAGTTCCCTAACAGGTTTACGTAAATGCCAACACAAGAGACAGTAACATTGCTAGCTACAGGTCTCTTATTGGTTAAAGTTTCTTCCCTGCGGTCTTGCTTGAAGGTTAACCGCATAGTGTACATATTTGGAGATCTAACAAAAAATCTGAGTCGTGTGGACTCCTTTCTTGGTGATTTTGTTTGAATACATGAAAGGATGCATGTTTCGCAATCAACTTTCACTACGCGGCTAGCAGACAGCCTCCAAAAATCTTTTTTGTAAACGATATTGCAGAAAAAGAAAGGAGGTAAAACTGCCTGAAGGAGTTGAACAGACAAGCAACATGTATGGCTACAGGCGGCTAAGGTGAACCAACAAGTTCATTTGCCAGTAGCCTTACAGTCTTTACACATTCTAGTGACAATTTTCGACTTGACTAGTCGTGCAGAAAGCGCGATCTGTGAAATTTCACCCAGCTCACTTTAACTATTGTTTTTATTGTTAATGTAGTCTGTATAACAATCAAAATGTCGCATCGCAAGTCGACTAGAAAAGACACGGGTGGATTAGAAGAATCCGGCGCTTACACAAACGACGCCTTCGTCAAAGAAGAGGGCCCACCAGTAGGAAGAAGTGAACGAGAAATCGAAAAATATCGACGTTCGACCATCAAAAAGTCAATTAGTGCTAACCGTTTTTCATTGAAAAAGAGAGAAGACGATGACGATGTCGAAGAAAAACAAAATGGACGCGCGAACGCGAGTGGGAAAAGACAACCATACCATCGGCAGCATTGCGCAAAACGAAAGTTCAAAGAATCCCATAAAAGACAACTAACAAAGAAAAAAGAATCGACCAAGAAAAAATTACCAAGAGACGATTACTTGGATGGCAAGATGGAACACAAATTGTCAAGAGCGTTCAGTATTTCCAGTGAATCAAATACAAGTCATACGGAGTTGCAAGGAATCGATCATCACGAGAACTTCTCTTCTATGCCTTGGTACAGTGGTTGCTCAATTTGGCTCCAACAAATGTTGTCAGCGGCAATCGAAGACTTGATCAACACCAAACCAGCAACCGTTATTCGATTATGTAAATCATTTTTTGACGATTCGATAGACGAGTCGGATTGGAATACTATGCCAGCTGAGTGCCATAATATTGGTGTCTTGGTCGCAGCTCTTAAAGGAAATGTTGCCATGTTGAGATGTTTCCTTGGTCTTGGAGGTGATGCGAATGCAACCGACTTAATGGACAGGACTGCCCTACATTACGCGGCCAGTTCTTCGAGTTCCACCGCCACCCAATGCATCGAAATATTACTCGAAAACGGTGCAAACGTTGAAGTCTGGGATAGAAACCAAGAAGCGACTCCGTTAATTTGCGCCGTCGCTTCAGCTCGTATAGAATTGGTCGAATTGTTTTTAAATGCCGGAGCAGACGTCAATGCAGGACTTTCCGATTCAAAACATCTGGACGGCTCCTCCCCTTTAGTTTGGGCCGTAAGAGCCCGCAGTTTAGTTTGCGCTACGCGACTAATTGAGGCTGGTGCTTCTGTCAACAGTTTGCAGGTGTACAGCGAATCTCCGATCCACGTGGCTGCTGTCCAAGGCGACGCTCAATGTTTGAATTTACTCTTGGAGAATCAAGCAGACATCCGCGTGGTCTTCGGAGCTGAGAGGAGAAATGCTCTTCATTTGGCATCTTTTGAAGGCAACGTGGAATGCATCCGGATACTTTTACAAGTCAGCAAAGCACAAGTCAACACCAAGGATTCCCTAGGTCGGACGCCTTTACACTTGGCGGCCCTTTCTCAATCAGTGGAAGCGGTTGCAGAACTCTTGGAAAATGGAGCGGAAATTGACAACTGTGATGATATGAAGGAGACGCCGCTCCATGGAGCTGTTGTCAAATGTCGTCAGTCGACCGATGTCGTCAAATTATTAATTTCAAAGGGAGCCAATATCAATGCCAAGGATCAGTTCGGACAAACGCCACTCCACATAGCGGCATTTAATGAAAATTCAAGATTAGCTACTCTCTTGATCCATTCAGGAGCCGATCTGTCGGCTAAAAATGGAGCAAAGATTTCGGCATTGGCCTCAGTTGTCCGACGAGTACCCGATGCCTTGACAGCCATTTCGCGCAAGTTAGATTCAGCTGTTGAACTTGCCGACAACGAGCCAGCCGATCCTGATTGTGAATTGCGGTTAGATTTAAGGTGAAGGTTTAAATTCAATTATGTTTCAAGAATTGCAATTCAATTGTTAAATTGATTTTACTTTAGAGTGTTGGTGCCGGGTGGAACTCAGCAAAATGTTGGAGAAATGGGTTTTCTGACGTCGTTGGTGGCAGCCGATCAACGACTTCTTCTTCAGCATCCAGTAATCGGGGCTTTTCTTCACTTGAAATGGATGAAAATTCGCAACACTTTTATAGTTTCGTTAATCTTTCAATTTTTATACGTTCTCTCACTGACATTCAACATTTATTCCGGATTTGTTGTCAAAGAGAACACGCAGGCGAACGTTACGAAAGAAATGAGCAATGGAACTTTTTCGCAGACATTCACTGAATGGCCAAAAGAGTTGGAAAACGTGTTGTGGTGGATGACAGTGTTCTGGGGGGCGGCTACAGGTGCCAAGGAAATGTTTCAACTTTACTCCAATGCATATGAATATGTGAGGGATATAGAAAACTATTTCCAAATCATTTCCATCCTTGGAATGATTCTCACTCTTCTTCCCACTCATCCAGTTCACACAGAAAAGGCCGATCCAAGTGATTGGCAACATCACATTGCCGCTATCGTTATTATCGTAGCATGGGTGAATCTTATGTTGCACGTCGGCCGATTTCCTGGTAATTTTCATTTTCGAAATTCTCGTCTCATTTTTCAAAGAATGAATTAATTTATTTGATTTTTGTTTTCTAGTATTTGGGCTGTACGTACAAATGTTTACGACTGTCGCATGGAATATTGGCAAACTGTTGGTGGCCTACATGAGTCTCATAGTTGGATTTGCTCTAGGATTCGCAGTTCTTTTTCCCAAGACAGATTACTTTTCTCACATGCCTTACGCGCTTCTTACGACAATCGTCATGATGACGGGCGAAATGGAATACAAGAACATGTTTTATGACGAAAAAAATCCAAATAACATCAAGTTTAGTGGAACGACCCACATCGTCTTCCTGGCCTTTGTTCTTTTTATTGTCATCGTTCTGATGAATTTACTCGTCGGTTTGGCCGTCTCCGATATTCAAGGCTTGCAGAGATCGGCTGGCCTGGATCGTCTCGTTCGATTAACGAAACAAATTGCTCGCATGGAGAGTTTTATTTTCTTCCCTTGGCCTATCCATTTTTCAAGTATCTGGTATAAAGTTCCAAAACGTGAATTCATACGGCGCAATGTTTTGGTAGTGTCACCCAAGACAAGAAGAAATTACAACTTTAGACCGAACGATCCACGTGATGATCGCTTCCCACCCGAAATAAAAGAAAGTCTGTTGAAAATCGTTGCTCTAAGAATAGCAAACAAAAAGAAAGGTACGCAAAAGACGAATCACGTACCGATAATGCGGACTGCCACGTTACAGCCCTTGGATTCCAACAACGCTGAATTATTTACGGAAGTGATGAATAGAGTTGACGAACTCTTTCTCAATTACATGTCACAAATTGTTACGATGAACACGACAATAGAAGAACACCTAGCTCAACTGACGACCAAATCTAGATGGCAATCGAATCGATCGAGGCAGCCAAGGAATTCTTGTGATTGTTCCATGATCACCGAACTATCCTCAAGTATTCTTGAGAAGGATTATGACGCTTAATGATTCATCTCGACATTTTATTGATCAATCTAGCTTTTGCTCAGTTATATTTTAATAATTGTATGGGTTGGCCAAACAATTTTAAAAATGGAATATCCGTTGTCGGTAACAATAAGTAACCCAAATATTAAAAATTTTATAATTACATAAATGTCTGCGAAATTTGGAATCGAGTCGTTTTAGAAGAGTCGAGCTTGTAAGACTTGTTTACTTGTAGCGCTGTACTTAGCTGTTTTTCGCACATGTAACATTGGGCGTGTCTCGTGAATTCAAGGCCTGCGAGATTAAATTAAATGGTCACTGAAACTTGGAAAATTCATCTTTGTAAAGAATGTCACAACATAAAAATAAACAAAGACTCTTCCATTTGATTCTACTTTAAAATTAATGAGAAAAAATTTAATTATTTACGCTTATTTGTTGTATCGAATTAAGCAGAGTATCGACTGTGATTAATGAATTATTTTGAACTTTGAAAAGATTCAATACCAATAATTAGTTGATTTTTTAAATATATTAAAATAAATACTGGCATGGTAACCAAAATACCGTTACACAGAAAAATTTGCCTCCGTCGCCTAGGGTGATAGGCTTCATACTGCCTCATCCCTCTGCTGCTGACCTGCGGTCTAGCTAACTAAACACGAACCGTCTTTGCTCGTCTGATAACTATTTGTTTTAAAACTTTAAGCGTGAATATACGATTCATCAAAGCTGCGTGTGATCATGGAGTCAATTCGATCCTTTTTGTTTAATTTGTTCATCATGGCCAAAGTTATTTATCTTGGGGTAAAACAATTTTTCCAAGAAGCCTGCAGAACCGTGAATCCAATCAATGGTAAACAAAGAAAATTATTTTCAATATTCGTGACTGAAAGTCTGAAACATGTCATTTCGTTTATCAGATCCTCTGAATCGACAAGGAGAATATGCCATTATCACCGGTGGAAATCGAGGAATAGGTTTTTACACACTTTTAGGTTTGCAGGCTTCTGGAATGAAAGTTATTGCAGGTAAACTGATCAACAGTCAAAATGGACGTCAACTGTTTAAACACCGTTGATATTCAGGTTGCCGGGATGGAAGAAGCAAACAACAACTATTCGAAAAACTCGAAGAAGCTGGTATTCCTGCCGATTCAGTGGAATGGATCAATCTCGACTTGTCTTCGTTAAATTCGGTAAAAAATTTTGCAAAAGTTGTAATTGACAGAAACATCCGAATCAGTCTACTCATAAACAACGGTAAATATTTGCTTAGTAACTAGCGATTATTCAACACAAATTTTGGCACACGAATTTTCCATTCCCAACAGCCGCCATCATGTTTACACCCTATGGCTTGTCAAAAGACGGTTTCGAGCAACAGTTTGCCGTCAATTATCTCGGACATTTCCTCTTAACTCATCTACTCTTACCTCAGTTAGTTGAAGGAGGCAAGCATAATCGTTATGCTTCACGAATCGTTAACGTTTCTTCAGATTCATCTTTCCTGGGCTATCTAAACCTTGATGATCTACATGCCAAGTATGTGAACTTAACTGTGTTTAAAAGGTTTTAGTAAACAGCATATACTTTTTTACCCCTCCTTTTAAAAAAGGTCTTTTTACAACAAATTCGTCGCTTATGCCCAATCGAAATTGGCACAAGTATTGTTTAACGAAATGCTCCATATCCATTTGACACAGAATGATCATCCCATCAAATGCTATGCTATTCATCCGGGTGTTGTTCGGTCAAACTGGTATAATACTACGTGGTATTTAAAAATTTCCGTTCGTATCACCGGCTTCTGCAATATTAAGGTACAACAATACGAAGGAACAATCAATAATGTTTTTAAAAAATTAAGTGTCATTATTATTTGAAATTTTTCAACAGAGTGAAACACTTGCAGCCCAAAGAGTTCTGTACACTTCATTTTCACCTGAATTAGAAAACTCCAGCGGTTGCTACTTATCAGATTGTAAAATAACAACACCCGCTTCAAAATTACTCTGCCCAACTTTTCGATTGAAGCTTTGGGATGCAACACTCAAATTACTTGATACTGAACAATTTGGAAAATTGTAAATGTTATATATAGTAATATAACGCCTTATGAGAACTTTTCAACTTCTTCGTTCTTTCTTTTCTCGATTTCTCGACTTAACTAAACGATTTTAGACGCATAATTCATGGCTGCAATCCATCGGTTTATTGGATCGTGGAGCACAGAGATACAGACAAACTGAGTCGAATATTCTACTCGTCGTCGGCATCGCCAGAAGCCTCCAGTTTGGAAAGGAATTCCTTCTTCTTGGCGGCAACGCGAGACTTGCGCTCTTCCAGAGTGAGCCTCTTGGCGTTCCAGCGCTTCTTCTTGATCTTGGATGGATCCTTGCTGGACTTCTGCCTCTCGGGGTCGGCACGGATGGCTTCATGGGCCTTTTTGTACATAGCCTCGATCTATTGAAAGAAAAACAATTGAATTACTTTGCTGTACTTCACATCTTTCAAGAAGGAAACCTACGGTATCGGCAACTAGGCCGTGTTTGATGAACTGAGAAAATTGCTTCTTGTAAGCTTCTTCATCTTCATCCACCAATTGGCGCATGTAATCAGCAACATGGGCGCCCATGATGTGTTTACGGTGAACTTCAGCGTTGAATTCCTTTGATTCGGAATCGTAGCCGGGGAAACGTTTGGTGCTGTGGGGAACGTCAATTCCACCATCAACTGCTCCCTTCATGGCGCCGAAGATGCGAGCACCGGTGGTAGTGCGAGCCAAACCGACATCGAGGCAAGCGCGGAATGCACCTGGTCCATCATCAACATCTTCAACATTGAAGACTCCTCCAGTAACTTCAGTGCAGCCTTGGTAGATGGTGTCCAATTTAAACTTCTTCAACAGCTGTAATGGAAATATTGACAGTTATAAATTTAGCTTACAATATAACTTATGTAATAGAATTTATTACTCTTCTTGCGAGCAGAAGTCCAGTACAGTATGCAGCAGCATAGTTAGTCAACCCAACCTTGACACCGTAATGAGGAAGTTCATGACTGTATGCAGCACAAACAATCACGTCTCCTTCAATACGAGCGTACGCTATCTACAAGACAAAATTTTAAAATCATTACATAAAAACCAATCAATGTGTAGACAAAATATTACCTGACAACAGATGTCTTTATTGGTGAAACGAACAATCATGCGGTACTTGGGGGTGTTGTACTTGTTCTTGTCCTGAACTACAAGACGACGGCGGGCATAGTAATCTGTCTTTCCCTCACGACGCCTGCGGAACTTGACTTGAAACCGCTTGAAGTAAGCTTTGTTCTTTACCACTTTAATAAAACCCTGTAAAAAGACAACACATTAAGCGGCATGTCAATACACACGGTATCCAGCAATATCACAATTAAAACACAACATCTGTCGTTATGCAACGATAAAATTTACACATAAGTTCCGTGGCACAGAGTAAGACATTACAAAACTTACCATGATGGAGAATTATTATTGAATAGCTTCGGTTTAAGGGCGAAAAATGGCCGGACTGTGGCTTCGACTATTCGTCGAGGCCTTGCTTAACTGAGAAAGATGTGCTTATCCCTGGGGCTGAAATCAACTGTCTGTCTGAGTTGCCAAGTGTGGATATTTTCTAACGGCGCCTTTCTTTTTTATACTTTTCTTTTCCATTATTAAGTAAATGAAATTTCATGCTATGATAATTATTTTAAATAATTCATAGAAATTCTAATAAAGTCCACACATTTACAATTCAAAAAATAATTTTTTTATTTTTGTAAACTTCTCAGCTGTTTTCGCAGCTGCTGACATTCTGGGTCAGCTGTGAGCTGTCAAAAAAAATTTGAAAATCGCAACAAGCCTGTATTTGGGCCTATGCAGATTGTTCAGTGAGAGCAAAGATCAGTAACTTTGTTTTTTTTTTCTTGTTGTGATTTATTCAGCATTGGATTGTAAGCATTGAATTCTTCATGTATTTTGAAAACAGTACAAAATGGTTGAAGGAGTGCAATTTCCTTATGATGATTGTTGGACTGGGACTAGTTTACATAACTTTTAAAGTTCTAAAATACACCAAAAAGAGGGTACGTAGGCATGACAGGCGTTTAAACTTTTAAAAAGTTAAACGAATTATTAAATTTACTCATGTCTTTTGAAATTTTTCTAGGGTTTGCTGAAAGAAAAAATCAGTCGCAAACTGAGACTGGTCAAAGAAAATATAAACAAATTGGAACAACATCTTGATCATTGTGGGGACAACTCTGTGATTGAAAAGCGCAATGAAATAGTGCAGCTGCAAATAGAACAGTTATTAAAGAAGCTTCAAGATGGGGATTTGAGCTGTCTGGAGGTGCTGAAAGCATTTCAAGCTAAGGTAACAACAAATTTAGCCTACTTTAAGAATGTATTTAACTGGTAAATCTTACCAGGCCCTGGAAGTAACAAAAGAATTAAACTGTGTTACAGAATTCATCAAGGAAGCAGAGGTAAAAGCTAAAATTAATCGGTTTTTTGTACATTTTTTAAGAATTGATATGTTGAGGAATTTTTTATCATTATTCAATTATTCGTCAGAAATGGGCACAGGAATTAGACGCTAGCACTGTTGCAAAAAAACCGCTCCATGGTCTCCCGTTTAGCGTCAAAGATAACGTGAGCGTCGTTGGCTATGATTGCACGGCGGGAATTTCTAAGTTTATCGATCAATCTGCGGTAGAAGATGCTGCTTTGGTCTCTGCGCTCAGAGGACTGGGGGCTATACCATTTTGTCGAACTAATGTCCCTCAGACGTTGTTAAGGTAGCTGCACCAATACAGTTTGACTAGAAAAATTCGTTTCAATTCTATTTTGTCTCGTAACAGTTTTGGATGTAGTAATCCAATATGGGGTTCTACGAAAAACCCCTGGTGTAAAAATCGGACGCCGGGCGGCTCCTCCGGTGGTGAAGCTGCTTTAATTGCTGCTGGAGGTTCTCTTCTTGGTACGATTTATATGTCCTAGACAACTTTCGTTTTGTATCCATGTATTATTTTATAATAGAAATAACATACAAACATTTTCCAGGAATCGGTAGTGATATTGGAGGTAGTATTCGCATTCCAGCGGCTTTCTGTGGAGTTTTTTCAATCAAACCTACTAGTTTTAGACTCAGGTATGCTAATATTAGTGAATACTACCATTATTCGTCTGTCTGACATAATTTGAGATATTCTTCTTTTCATCTAGCTACAAAGGATTTAGAAAATCGGCTGTTGGTTGCATTGGAAGTATAATAAACAGGACTCTTTCAAACCAGAACATATTAAATATAAATTAAATTATGCTAGTTCCTTCTGTACCGGGAATCTTGGCAAAAGATTCTAAAACCGTAATAATGCTCTGCCAACTACTTCTTGACGATGGTTACATCCGGAGATATTTCGATCCTGATTTGCTTCCAATTCCTTGGAACGAACAAGTAAGAAATCGCCAACTTGTGTCCTATTAATATATTTCTAATTTCAATTGATCAATATAAAATAGATGTTTAGTCTTTCAAATAAATTGCGGGTTGGTTATTATGAAGAATGCGACTACTTTCCGTCCACACCTGGTGTCCAGCGAGCTGTTCGAGTGGCCAAGGAAAAGTTGCAGGAATTAGGACACGAACTCATTCCATTCGTTCCACCACGCGTTGAATATGTCATCAGTTCAGTCATCAGCATGTTTTACGCGGATCAAGGCAGATACGTTTTGGAGGCTCTGTAAGTGTTGAGATTTCCATTTATTAGGAAAAAAATGACGTTTTTTTTTCAATTAATCCTGTCCTACAGCTCAGTTGATGACATTGATCCATTGTTAGCCTTACAAATCAAGGTAAGTTGTATTGTTTCTGTTATTATAAATCGGAACAGCTTATACCGGTAATTGAACTCTTCCGCAGGTTGCACTGAAGCTACCGCACTTTGCAAAGCAAATGATTCGACCATTACTGTCTTTAATCGCTCCTCGTCTAGAACCTTGTTTCATGGGTATAACCTATACAATCATTTTTAAAAAACAATTTAAAATTTACTGTGTTTGAGGAATCAGCTGCTGCAGGGCATCAATACCGTCATTCTTACCAACTCTGGCATGGAATACTTAAACAGAGCGAATATAAGGCGAATTTTCTGGCGGATTGGCGGAATCTTCGCTTAGATGCGTGCATAGGTCCGGCATTCGCTTGTCCTGCTCCCCTAGCTAAAGACACTGGCCGTGTAACACGTAACTGATGCACCATTTAAAAAAATTATTACTCATGGATTGTCAGTAATTCTCTTTTTGGTTGGTCTCTTTCAACTAATAGCTGCATTTGCGTATGCGTGTCTCTACAATTTCCTTGACTTGCCGGCTGGCATCGTTCCCGTCACAAAAGAAACGATAGAAGATCAGAAATTGCTCATGAATGGTGGTTATGATTTCAGAGACTTGGTCTGTAAACTTGTTAAAAAGGTAAAATCAGCCATTTACATTGGTATCTTCATTCATTGTAAACTTTGATTTTCATTTGATATTTAGACCACTCAAGGAGCTACTGGTTTACCTATTCCAGTTCAAGTTATTGGTCTTCCTTATCAAGAAGAAGTTGTGCTTCGCACCATGAGTATTCTTGATTCCGCCTTCCGAAACTGAATGACCTCTTCTATATCAATTTCCAATTACCACCGGTGCTCAATCACTCCGTCCTTACCAATCGGCAGTGGTACACTGTAGCCCGTATAGCTCCGTAGAGAAAAAGGTTATGGAACAAATTAATAGATTAAGAAATAGTTAATTAATGTTGAATTATATTTGTAAAATTAAAGTTAATATGATATTACCATTATGAAAGCAATATAGTTTACGTAAAATTCCAAAAATAGACAGTGCGACTGACAGTTTTGCGAAGCCATTGCTATAAATATGGGTGAAAGGGATTAGGTTTCAATGTTCGATTAGAAGTTTATTGACCCGTGTAATACAAAAACATGGGAAATAAACGCGAAAATACGTTTGAAATGAAAGAAAGTGATCATTTGATGTATTTCCGAAAAGTTCAACCGGGAAAATTGTTTCACGCGACCAAAATTCTTGACCTGGAACATGTTGAAAGGAAACCTACAAGCGACCAGTCGTTTACCCAATCAGCCTCTTCTCCATTCAAAGGTGTCTTCAAGTATTCAAGAGGCGTTTTGCAGAACGCTCCTACTTCTGATAAGCCTCAAGTCAGATTCGAACCCTTCGACATTGAGAAAGACTTACAGAAACCTGAAGACGTGCTGGAGGAAAAATCGCATGTTGCATCCGTTTTCGCGGCAGTCAGAGAGCACGCCAAAGTATACGGTTTCAAGAAACCTCATAGCTTTATGCCCAAATCGATTATGAAGCCTAAATATTATGTTATCCCTTCAATTTTTGCCGCTCTCAAACATCTGAAAAATTGCGCCAGCCGTTATATTGATCTTTACCGCCAGCCGCAAAATGACGATTCTGTTGAAGATAACAAAAATGAAAACTCTCTGACGTCAGTCGACATGCAAAAATGCTTCCAATCGAAAAAACCTGCAGTTGCTACCTATCAAAAGAGGCTGTTTTACATCAATTTGATTTATTCAATAGATAAAGATCGCTTCTTTGGTCTTAAAAAACAGAAACAGGTCCCAGAACCAACCCAGAAATCGAACACGGAAGATAACAACAAATCTCTTTCGTTGGGGAAAGACCTAAAGCAAGTTGTTAATATTTCTAAGAAATCTTTTTTGCAATCAGCGCTTGCGGCAGTCGTGGATCGAGTGTACGGTGGACAGGAAGGAGCAGAATTTTCATCTACAAGAGAATAACACGCTAGCAGCTCATAATGATGATGTCACACAAGAAAAGAACCGTATCAACAGGAAGATAAAGATCGGGTGCCGGATGATGAAAATGTGATCTCTTCAGGTGAATGGACTGAGCTCAGAGGGCGTTAAACCAAGAATCCGTTAGATGGTGATCAAGTTGACCGAGTGAGTCATCCATAATATCTTTGGTGACACGAGGGTCGATATGATCGAAAAATAATCAAAGGGGCAGGTGGGAAAAGGGAAGGAAGAATTCGTTACGAGTCTACGTTGTAATCTGGTATTTTTATTCGATGTGTGAATCGTTAACTTTGAATTTTGTTCGTAAAATAATACAACATTTGAATAATTTTATCCGTGTTTATTTTTTTCTCATTTTATCTAAATTGATCGCTCAAATTATCGTCAGATTCATAGTCTGCTTGCAGGCATTCAATGCTATCAAGTCATAGATTCAAAATATTGATACACTATATAAAATATGAATGACTTTCAAAATGAACAAAGTTCATATTTGAGACCAATATCCAGTAGATATCTGAATTACTGAACCATCTCAGAGAGTATATAATTTTTCTAGACTTTTACTAGCTAGATAATATAAATTAATCTTATTTCAAATAGCTACTCTTAGGTTTCGTTGATGAGCCATTACCAAACAACGACTGCTGGGCGTTGGCTTTAATTTAGAAATTTCTTCCATTTTACGACATTATCAAGTCATGTCGTTTCATTTTTCAACTTTTTATGGGTTATGACGATCCAGCCTAATAAAAATTCTTTATCCTACCATTTAGAAATTTGAATTAGTTTTTTTTTGTTATTATTCAAGTCATCTGTTGGCGCGAAATTGAACTGATCAATAAACCGGTCTACAGTTTGGCCTTTCGTGAAAGTATATCCGTCCAATTCAATTAATTACTCCGTGAATGCTCCGACCGATTCTTTTCTCCATAACAATAAAACGACACGGCTCGTGATAATTGGTTTATCTTGATGTGTAAAAGTAAAAGAAAGAAAAGGAAACAGGCTGAGTTGCCGAAGAGCAGGTGTCTGGGAATGACTCAGCGCGCGGCCCGAGTCGTCCGGTTACCGGCCGCACCCCTTCGACATAACAAGAACAAAGCGACGACCAACTAACTGGAGCAAAAAATAATCAACCAACTATAGGCATATCTCGTGTCGTTTAGTGACTTTTCATGTTGAAAGAATATTTGAAATCAACAACTGCCCAATAAAAACAAAAATGGTGATATGCATAATAAAAAGGTTCAAACAAATCGACAAAATGAATAAATAAATAAATAAAGAACACGTTTTTTTTGTTTTTTAAAATTTTACATTCATCCATAAAAATCGCCGAAATTGGATATTGGCCGTTCGTCTTGTTGCCCATCTGCTGTTTAACTTTGATAAAATACGCACGCGTATAAGCCCAACCTATTTTTAATTGGCTTCAAACACGGTACGAATTTTAACTGCAACTCAACTGCTATCGATGACTATCAAAAGAATCTTATATAAACTATAAATCTTTTTTTCGATGCTCCTCTTATATAGATGCATAACCAACAAAATGCAGCGTTTGGCCAAACAATAAATAAACCATTTGATATCTCTCTCTCTCTCTCAGCTCATTCTAAAAAGATGATGACTTTTCGCCTGAAAACATATCATCATCTTCAACAGGCAACTAAAATGTAATTCTCTCTGTTCTCTAGACTCCTGCATATGGTGATGGTGATGGTAAAAGGATTCTTTTTTTAAAAATAGAGAGAGAGCAGCAACATTAGGACAGCAGCAAATGGAGGAGAAGTGTTCAGGAAGAAACGCAAAGTAGGTCTGACGGGTGAACTATTTTTAACTTGTCTAATGGAGAGAAAGAGAAGACGCAGGCACAGGAGACGGCGAGAGTGTCGAAGATTACTTTAGCAGTCTCTCTTGACCGAAGTTTGCCAACGACAAGCTCGTGTTTGCCCCCATCTCAGCTTTCTCTTTTGTATTCAACAATTCGATTTGCATTTGTATTTCCTAGAAGAAGAAGAAGAAGAAAAAGTAACGATATGGATGAAATTGATGGACTCGGTCAACTCACGGATTACCGCCGACTGTGTAGTGATCTCACTCTCCAGACGAAAAAGGAAGGATTCTTTAAGGTATACATTGATAAAAATGGCTTGACAGATAAAAATAATTTTATACACCTTACGTATATTTTATTTCTTATATACGACGTGAATGTTTCGTATCTAATTCAAACCGGGACCCAGACCCAGAATATATTTCAAATGGCTATGTAACAACTGATTGCAATATAATCCCGACTCATTTTAACTTGACCCGCCGTTAACGAATTCCCAACCGGTTGTGGGATTAAAAACAAATGAGCACGTAGCACGTATACAAAGCTCTTAAACTATAAAATAATAAATTCTAAAAGTGAAAATGGGAACGAGTAATGATAAATTTGTCGGATTATTTTGATTTTATTTATAATGAACAGGATTATCTGTCGGCGATTGTTGATCAAGTTAGCGATGAAGAATTTGAAGGATTCAGCAAACAACGAACCGATCGCGATCGAATTGTTTACTGCTGGACACTTCCGGCTTTACACAAAACGATGAAGAGTTTCCGTCCGTCTTATCGGGGCAAATCGGCCGATGAGTCAATCAAACGACGTGAGCAAGGCAACGAAGCTTTCAGGGAGAAAGATTATCGCAAAGCTTTGGTCATGTACAATCAAAGTGTCGTTTACGCTCCTTACAGTAATAAAACAATAAAAAATCATTCGTTTTTAATTGAACTTGGAATTTATTTGAAATAAAGGTTCTTTGCTGGAGAAGACGACTCTCGCATTAGCATTGGCCAATCGTTCGGCTGTTCTGGTTCACTTGAAGGAATACGCATTGGCCATTCGTGACATTCAATTGTCCATGCAGTCCAACTACCCGGAGAAACAACGGTACAAACTTTACGATCGAATGGGCTATTGCCACCAACAGCTGGGCGAGACGATCAAATCTCGCGTGGCTTACACAATCGCCTTGGATTGTCTCAAGGAAAGTGATTTAGAGCCAGGGGCTTTGGAAAACTGGCACCAAACTGTGGAAAAGAGTCGAGCTAAATTACCATCCAATAATCAATCAAAGATGAATACCAACAACGCAACAACAAATGTGAATAGTACTAATAATAATGTGTTGCCCGAATTGGTGTCCGGGGCAAATTCAAATATGCCCAATGCATCAAAGAGTCTGACCATGGAAATGGACGACAATTCTGGGCGTTATTACGTGGCAGCCGAAGATATTAAACCGGGTCAGACGTTAGTCTGCGAGAAACCTTACGCCGCTTGTCTCCTTCCTGGAAAGTTCACTAGCCACTGCCATCATTGTTTCGTCAGGTATATAGTATATATATAGTAGTATAGAGTAAGTTAACATAAGACAACAACAACAACATCATATGAACCACTCTTTATTCAATATAATTTACCGGAATAGTGAGGTCAGGCGTGCCATCGAATATTAAATTCTCTGCATAATAATCTGTTATTTCTCCCTGGCACCATCAACGTGAATGTTTGGGCGGGTACAAAGGGGGCAGCAGGTATACAACAACAATGAGGAAGCGGCTGCAGCAACTTCACACGGCAGTCGAGTGGAAATGAATTCCATCGATAATGTTATTCCTTCATCATCGAGCTGTAAAACTGATTGAATTCACGGACGGATCTCGATAATATTAATCTTTTTGAATGTAATATTCTGGCCTCTTCCGCCTACTACTCACACGCTGACGCCTTTCTATTTTGTTGTTGTTGTTGAAATATTATATTGGTTTACAGTCCAGTCCAGTCTCGGCAATTTAATGTTGAATCAATGAATTTGTTACCCCCCCCCCCCTTCGATAGATTGATCGCTCCCCTTGGATGCCTCACTTGCCGCGGAGTTTTCTATTGCAGTGTCGAGTGCCGTGATGAAGCCGGTTCAACTTACCACCAATACGAATGTAATTCATTCTTTTACATTCAAATGACTCGTTTATTAATTGGCAATGATTCCAATAGGTGGAATCATAGATATTATGATAGCGTCGGGTTCTTCGATCCTTAGCTGGATCGCATTGCGAATCTTGACGAAAGGCAAGATGGAAGATTTCCTCGAAGCTCGCGAGGAGCTGGAAAAAGGAGACGGACGACTTTGTTGTGCCCAAAAACCAGACAATTACAGCAGCATTTATCATTTGGCTACGTTGTCTCATCTGCGATCGGACAAGGATTTCTTTGACCGCACATTTATGGCGTTGTTCCTTTTCCAGTGTCTGAGAGCATCCGGTTACCTGCAGACTCGACATCGTTACGAAGAAGATTCTCTCAACATCACCGAAGACGAGATTTACTTTGCTACTCTTATTCTACACCATTTGCAGTTGCTCCAATTCAACGCTCACGAAATCCACGAATTCGTGTAAAGTTAACAAAACTTGATTGTTTTTCTTTTTAAATTAAGTTTGTTGATAATTAATTCTCGGTTTCATACAAATTGAAACAGGCAATTGAAAGAGAAGAGTATGAGAAGCACGAAAACCGTTTACATTGGCGTGGGTATTTATCCGGTGTGTGTTGTTTATTATCTTGAATGACGTTATCTTTGCGCTGGAATTCTGATAAAACTAATAACAAACATTGAAATGTTAACAGACAGTCGCCTTTTTTAATCACAGCTGTCGACCGGATGTTGCGAGGTAGGTGGTGTGTTTGATTATTCCAATCAACTTGACCCCTAACATTTCAATCTCCATTTGTGTGTCGCCATCAGGTATTTCCTGGGGACGACGATGGTGATTACTTCATCGCGTTGCGTCAAACGCGGTCAAATGGTGGCAGAGAATTACGGGCCGATTTTCACCCACAAACACCTGACGGACCGTCAGCAGAGTCTCCAGGGAAGATACTGGTTCACCTGTCAATGTCAAGCCTGCAAAAACGACTGGCCCATCTACGACGGAATGACTGATATGGAAACGATCCTGACCTGTTGCCCCCTGTGTCGAGGAACCGTTCAATCGACGGCCAACGAGTCTTACGCTCGTTGCCTCAAATGCAAGAAACAATCGCTTTGGGAGGCCATCCGTCGGCCAGTGGAAGAGATAACGGCTCTCTATCAGAATGCCATGCGAATTATGGACTTGGGCCAAGTAGACAAAGCCATACAAGTCCTGAGTTTGTACATCGAAATGATGGAGACGTTGGTGGGAGACGTACCGGTCCGTGAACTCCTCCTGGCCCAGGAAGCTCTTCGTCTCTGCTTGGGAACGTATGGAACGAAATATTGTGCCACTACCCATTTGACGATGAAAGCCGTGAGCAACAACAACAAAACAACAGCGTAACCACTTTTTATAATAATGGAAGAATAATGCCAGCTGCTGCCAGTCAAAAGTCCCAACTTTTTATATATTTTTTTTTTGGTTGTTGTGATGTTGTTGTTTGGTTCTGTATTTTCTTTTTCTACAACATTTTTCTTATTTAGTTCTACTAAAATAACAGTTGTCATAAAAGGAAAAGTTGGTGTACAACAACACAACATTTTGGGGGTAATTGTTTTATTGGTACTGGGTCGTCCCCCTTTTGTCCAGAACGTCCAACACCTGTCGGCATTGAATCCTGGCCTTTTCCACCAGTCCGTCGATCGTTTGACGCGTCTCCAATTTGTAAGTTTCGTCTTTGATGTTCGACAAGTTGATGATGACGTTGTCGCCAGCCGATTGAATGGCCGTTTTCAAGCAACGGGCGGCCACCTGTAAATGAATCCACAAAATGCAACAAATCATTCATCGCCGTCACATATTAATGTGTTCGCTACACTATCATAACCAATTTGTTAGGTGTAATCAGGTCAAAAGATTCGCTTTTTTTCTTATTTTGTTTACCTGTAAATCAGATTTACAGTTGATGTTGCCCACGGCGGCCATTTTTACCAGGGTCTCCCAGACAGCGTCGACGTGTTTGGCCAAGTTGAGGGGGACGTTAATGGCCTGACGCAATCCAGCTTCCATGGCGCATTCTCGCCCATCGGCCGGCGACAGTTTCATAGCGTTCTATCTCAACAAAAAACAACAACTAATTCAGAAAGGAAATTCTCAGTTGAATTTGTCCCAAGCTAATTTATGTGCAGCCTATCAAATAAATCGAGATAGACAAACAAACATATACATAACCACACACAGACCATGTAGTCGTTGAAAGCGTCCGTATCTGCGTCGATCATGGGAATGGAGTGAATCATGGCGTTGTATAACGTCGGCAACAGCTGTCGAATCGTTTCATCCACATCCTCAAATTGACGTTTGCCGTAAGTCATTTGGCCGACCATTGTCGACAAGCCGCAGCCCTACCCGACACGATAAAAAGAAATTGGTAAAAAAATGGAACGAAATCCTCGTATTTACGCACGAAAACAACATACTAAGCCAGCTAAAAGGGCGGCAACCGAACCTCCCCCGGGAGCAGAAGTCCGTGCTCCGACACTCAAGACAAACTTTTCGACAGAAAGTCGGGCCAGTGGACCGACGTTGATGATGTTCATTCGATACTCGATAATCCTCTCCCTTAAAAGGACAAAAAAAAAATATTTATAAAAAAGAAGAAGACGGACAGATAGGGTAAGAAAGGCACGTGTTTCCATCTTCATATATTTTTCCCTTATTCTTTATATTTAATTTTGATAAGTTTAGTTGATGGGTCATTTACTTTGGATTGAAAGGATGAAGAGCGCCTAGACCGAGACGGTCGATAGCCAGCCGAACTCGTTGCTCTTCTTCCAGGACCATCAACTTCTCTTTTTGGACGTAATAGTCGGCCGCTTGCAAAATGGCCTTGAGAGGGATGAGACCGACAATTTCCGAGCCTGTGATGGCTACGTTAAGTTGTTCGGCGTCCTTGCGTGCCTCCTCGTAGGCCGTGTGAATGGGCGTGACATCGTGATCCGTCAAGTTGAGAGATATCTGAGCGATTTGAGCCTCTTCCAGCCACCAACCGATGCCCTGGACAGCCTTGAGACGGCCTGGTTCTTTGGGACCTCTGCCCTGTTCACGCAAATTCAGAGCGATACGATGCGCCTGCTCTTTAGTGCCGAGTACGTTGACGTTGAAAGCAATCAGAAATTTTCGGACGCCCGTCGCTGTGGCGCCCCAACGTGGAACGAATTCAGATGGACCGAAATCCGGCTTCCATTCTTCCTTGTTTATCTAGTACACCACCGTAGCAGGGTGCAACACAATAAATTATTCATGACGTCGTATACACACGTATACGTATAAGACTACCCTACTGTGTGTATGTATACATGTAAGAGTTACACAAGTTTTGAATCAATCAATCACGCAGACGAATAAATTATCACAAGACTGAATAGTAAATTGACGGGATATTTGTTTTTTGTTTTGAGTTTTGACTTTCTTACTTTTTGATTGATTCCTTCGTACTCGCCGGCCCTGATTTGCGGCAAGGTGACTCGGTGACTTCCTTTTTCGGCTGCCATTCCGTACAGGTAAACGGGCAGTGAAAGTTCGGTAGCCAAACGAAGTCCAAACTCTTTGGCGCATTGGATGCAATCCTCGACGTCAACTCCCTGTCAATTCAACAACATCCAGCGGGAATATTAAAAAAAAAAAAAAATTAAAGTCAAACGGTTCGACAAACGATTCCATTTGTCTTCATTTTGAATAATTGAACGACAAAATAAGAAACAGAAATTCAATTTCGATAGTTTACCTGGACGGGAATGAAAGGAGCGACGTCTAGAGCTCCCATACGAGGATGTTCACCTGTTTTTTTTAGAAGTGTGTCGTATTAATTGGTTGGGAAAGTAAAGGTATAAACACAGAACGAAGGGAAAATAAAACAAAAAGCCTGGCCAACATTTCACAGAAGTTTGAGAGGAAAAAGAAACTCATTTCTTATAGTCTGAAACGAGAGACGATGAAAGAGAAGAGCTAGTCTTTCTCTCGGCTATACAGTGAGCATTCGTCACGAATGACAGGCTCATTTATCAGTCCGTGTTCTGTCTCCGACTCCCCCCTACAGCTCCACTCTCCGTGTAGTTTTTTTCGGTTTTTTTTTCCCGACATCCATTGGCGCCTTCTACTTATATACAAACCTATACGGTCGTGCATGTGTTTGTATTTTCAAACGTTTCAATCTTTATTAGTCTTGAAACGAAAACTAAAATACGTCTAGCGTCATTTTTAAAAAGGAACTAACAGGGGAAGAAAGAGATACCATACGGAAGTCCGTAGACTAAAACACACACAAGTTTCTCGAGATTTATCAAAAGACAATAACAAGACAGAAAAAAAAAGGTTATTTGTTTGCCCCTATCGATCCCAGTGGGCAGCAACGAGTTGCCGATAACAACACAAATGGATATGCATATCATACCGTATGTATAAAAAGATTGGAAATGAAAGAGAAAAAAACAAATAAGGAGCCACAGGCCGGTTTTTTGTTCTCTGGTGTGTATCTCAGACTACACGACGTCCTATCTACGTTGATATTTAGACTTTGTGTTACCTTTGTGACGAGCCATGTCGATCAATTGATAAGCGACACGACTGGCAGCCAAAGCGGCTTCAACCACGTCCGTTGGCGAGCCCACGAAGGTGTAAACCTGTAACACAAAAAATCAAACCAACAGACAATGTCTTCAGTTTTTTTTTCTATTTTCATTTGTCAATTATGCGTAGTACTACAAGTAATAAGAGAAAGAAGAATCTTCATGTTAAAGCTATATCAAATAGCAGGTGCAAGTAACAACGATCTGAAGGTATAATAATTAGTAAATAAATCGATTAAAAATCAAACCGTCCGGTTGGTTGAAGTTCCAGGATCGACATCGAGCAACGAGACGTTGGTTACCGAGCGAATAGCAGCCGATATGGCTTCGATAATCTTTATTTTTTCCCCCGAAAAAAAAAAAAGAGACGAATTAAGAAAATATTATCGGAACAAGATATTTTCTGAGCGAATTTGATGCCAACTAACCTGCGGGTCACGTCCCTCGGAGAAATTGGGTACGCATTCGACGATTTTCGACATTTTCTCCTCTCTGTCCAAGTTGAAACGAGACGAAACACGGAAATCAAAGCAACTCTTCTTGTTGAAATATTATCAGAGACGAAAAAGACAAACACACACACCAACAAGTTCAGAAAAAAAGGCAATCAACGACGACCAAGAGACTGCGATCGAGTCAGCAAATGCAACCGACTACGTCGTACGCAACAACTTGACTGAACTGTGTGTGTGTTGTTTTGTATTTTTCTTCTTCTTTCCCAATCTTGGTGGTTTTGGGGCTTGTTATTGCTGATGACGACTTGGCTTATTTTACTTTTCTCTTTTCCGTCGTTTTCATCCACACAGTTCGCCATTTTCCTTCATTTTCCCATTGGCTTTCTCTCTCGTTTCTTTGCTTTTTTAAAAAATCTTATCGTAAGAGATTTTCTCTTTGCCGTTCTAGTTCCTAGAGAAGAAGAAGACGAAGAAGAAGAGAGAAGAATTTCCCATTATAAAAGTCAACTAAACGACCTTCGAGTTTAATGGCCGCCCTAAGGCCTTGTGTTTTGCACCGGAGCCGGCCCGCTACATCCAGCGGCCGGCTCGTGTGTGTGTTTTAGAAGAAAATCTTTTCTTTTCTTTTTTCTTAAACAACAAACAATATCCTACCGTCAAGTTTCTCTTTCGTCTGGCAAAGTCAGACGACGACGACGACCTCTGCCGCTCTGCACCGCTAGAAAATTAAATACAAAAAAAAAAACAGCTAGGAAATAGTTTGTGCGAAAATTTCGGTCGTGTACGTATAGTCGGCGGGAGTTGTGTTGTTTTCCTCCTGGCGCCGATTTAGACGTCGGTCGTCGGTCGTTGCACCATTTTCACACAGAGCCAAACAAATACTATTTGTATTTTGGGATTGTTGTTTGGTGGACCGTTGTACCCGATAGGTGGCGAAAGGTTTGGTGTCTTTCTCTGTACGTCGTCCACACACAGACGAAAATAAATAAAATAATTAAAAATACAAAAAAAAAAAAAAAAAAAAATCTAAAAAGTTACAAAATTTCATTTGAAATCTCGTCGAAAAAAAAAAACAGAAAAACAAAAACAAAAACAGTTGGGCTATCGATGATAAACTGACGACGACAACGGCGATGAAATTCCATCCGTCGTGGGTTTTTTTTTGTTGTTTTGTTTGTTTGTTTGTTTTTTCTCTCAGCTCCATGGCCCGCGCCAATTCCAAAGACTCAACAAATCGTCACACGACCGATCCCGGACGATTTGAATCTCGCCACCAGGCAAAAAGAAGAAGAAAGATTTTAATTTCTGATTTCTTCTCCTTCAACAGTTACGAGGAATTTGTAATCGTGTCCAGATTTTCATTTTTATCGGTTCATCTTCTGCGCCGGGATTCATTTGGTTCGATATTGAATTAAAAAATTATCGAAATTTTGGGTTGGGGCTGTGGGCGTTTTTTAAAGAAAAGAAATGATTTAAATAAAAAGAGTCGACGGTGTTGCTGGCGGTGTGGGCACGCCTAGTTGATTTGCGCAAGAAGAATAAGAGAACCAAGGGCAGCGCGGGGTCTGGAATATACCGGAAGTGACGATAACAGAGAGAACACGGCGGCGGCGGTGTATATAGACATGACGTGTGCGATTGTCTTGCCGTCTCTACCCACCACCATCCGCTCTCTTTTTATTTTCTTTTTTTTTTTCTTTTTTGTATATTTACCTGTGTGCACTCCTCCTCCTCCTCCTCTATTACATCTGTCAAAAGAACGACGACGCCTTTGACAAAAGATGATTCAACTGAACTGGCTCTCATTTGTGGTGTCCATTTTCCCATGCCGAAAAACCGTGCTAAAACGGTCGAGAGAACATCTTTTCTTCATTTTTCTATTCTCGCAAAAATGTTCATTCTAATTCTCATTCTAATTATAGTACATGTATAGAATAGTTGTAATTTCTAAATAAATCAAATCAATACACTCTGATAAGTAACGAAGACGATTCTGATAGCTCCTCCTTCGAGTTGTGTAAAAGGAAATTCCCTTTGACTTTTTCCCACTTATTATCCATCGGTGAGGTTTTGTTGCCTGAAAAAGCGTCTGGGCTGTGCGGTTTTGAGTTGCCGAAGCCAACAAGTCCATTCGATTCGTTGGCTGGCGACCTGGGCTCAGCTAGAAGGTACCGTGTGTGTGTGTGTGTGTGTGTGTGTGTGTGTGTATGTGAGAGGGGAGGACACGACACAGAGCCGCAGTGTTGGGTTCGAGTCTGTTGGCCACTTCAGTCGTTCGCCTCCCTTCGCTGCGTGAGGATTCGACGATCCACCCGTCGCTGTTTTTTTTTTTACGTGTCTTCATTTTGTTGTCCCTACTCCCCCCACCCCCATTATTATTATTCTCTCGCTTCTTTGGTTGAGATTTTATATAGCCCCGTAGTTGAAAAATAAATTTCATCCTTTTTATCAAGAAAAAATTGTTTTCTGGTCACTGCCGTTCAACCTCGACCAGGAGAGAATCCACCGGTGAGATCATTTTCCTGATTTTGAATTACATTACTATTTTTTAAAATGTGTTAGACATAGTAGTTATTGAAGATCATATTGTTATTTACATATTAATTTTAAATGTTTGGTTTTGATTTATTGAAAAGAAGAAGAAAAAAGAGTTTTTGGTCTAATAACAACCGGCTTTCACCCGCATCTAATGTTCAAATGAATCAATGTCATACCTCTACGTTTAGTTCTTTTGGATTTCTAAATATTTTGTTTGTTTTTTTTTTTTTTCGTTTTTCTCGTTTTAAAAGACCCGTGTCTGACCACTTGTTTGTTTGGCTACCGTATTGAAATCTTTCACGACATTTTCCAATTCCCGAAATCTTCAAATTGGTTTTTTTCCTTCTCTTTTGGAGCGTTCATTTGATTTTTTTTTTCTTCTCTTTGGTTTGGTTTTCAAAAGAAGAAAAATAATAACTTGAATATAAACCGGTTGTTTGAGACAAAACCACATGAAAAGCGTGTGCGTCCGACAGACTGAAACAAAAACCAAAGAAAAGGAAGAAAAAGAAAAAAAACGTTTAAACCGCCCCCTCTCATATTTTTATTTATTGTGTTGGTCCTATTCTTTTCTCTTTTTTGTTTTGTTTTAGTGATTACATGATCATTTTCTTGCACACACACCTGTTCAGGTTCGATTGGTTTGTGTGGACGGGGGGCCATCACCTCTCCTTTGACTGTGGGATTTGTTAATTTATCCCATTTTTTGTTTTCGGAGCCGAAGAAGAAGAAGAAGAGGAACAAGACGGAAGAGAACAGACGCGAGACAAGTGTATGTGTCGTGTGCCCAGTGGTGTCTCTCTCCTCTACATCTATACGGATTGTGATTGTGTGTTGTGTGTTGTTTTTTTTGTGAGTGTCCGAGTGATTGATTGTCGGTGACACCTGAGAGAGAAGAGAAAAAGGAAGAAGAAGAATCGAATCTTTCCCATTCATCGCACCTTCTTCTTCTTCTTCTTTTGACAGTTTTCTTTATTCCATCTGTTTATTATTTTGGAAAATTTCAACTTCCTCCTCTTCATCTTGTTGTTATATTTCTCGTGTGTGAGATCTATTTCTGGAACAGACAAACCAAAAAGGAGAGTTTTTTTTTTTTTTTTTTAAACCCGTTCTCGACTTTGTGTCGTTGTCGTGTGAATCTGGAAACTCGTCAAATTTCATCGGCTAAAAAAAAGTCTTTTTGAATTATTTCTCTGGACGTTTGACGTCGTGGTGCTAATAGCGACACACAACCCATAAGGAGTTTACAATCAATTTGTGTGCGCGTCCGTCATTGGTTGGAACCACGTGCATCTGTGGTGGTGTCCCATTTGACTCTTTTTCCCTATTCGGACGTGACAATCAACTAACAACATCGACGATGAAGAAATCAACAACTACCCGCCTGGGCCTTTGGGTTCTGTTGTTGGTAATGATGGCCGCCATCGACGCCTCAAATCCACAGGTAAGAATTTTTATTTTTTTTCCTTATTCTTCTTATTTTGGGGGTAACTCATTATCGTCCGTGCGTGAGTTTGTCGACCGATTTGAAAAAAAAAAAAAGAAACGGGAAATTGCTTTCACCGTTTTTGAATAATGCGCGTTTTATCGCCGACCGTTTTTCACGGGAAAAACGAACCAACGTACAACAGATTAGACGCTCCAAAATCTCCCCAGAAAAAAAGAATCAAATAGTTTTTTTTTTTTTTTCATCATCAGGTTGTTGTTGTTCTGTTGTTGAAGAACGGAGAATAGGAGCCTGTCTATCTATCAGAGACTCAAGTCAGTCGAATAAATGGGGATGAATCAAAGTCGTGGACGCAGCATTATTATTGTGTTGTTGTGTTGATGTTATTGTGCGTGTGTGTCTGTGATGGATGATGATGATGAACACTCTTGAAGTTCAAAATCTTATTTCGTTTTTTTTTTTCGTTTTATTCGTTTTATTTTTCGTTGAAAGTGTTCCAGCAGCAATTCGTGGTGTGAAAACGGGTTTTTTTTTTTTACTTATTATTTTGGGATTTTCACAGTTTTGAGTCAAATTCCACACAATCTTCACAGTTTGCATGTTTTCTTTAAAAAAAATAATTTGACCTCGTTCGTCGTCAATTTTGACACAAAATTGTTGCATCACTTATATGGAAATCATCTATATATAAGCAGAGAGCCATATACTAGTTTCTTATATAGTGTGTGTGTGTTTGTGACACATTTGTGTCTATATCCGATGTTGGGAATACAACTTTTTGAAAATGTTGAATTTCCATGAAAGTGTGAAGAGATTCCAACAGAAGCACCAAACTCTGCGTTCAGAATGATTACCTTATTGGGGGTTATCTCTTACATCATCCATCGCGACCATATACTTACCTAGTATACTCTGTATAATATAATATTATTATTCAAGTGTAGCTATAGTTTAGTGTACTATATTACAGAGTCTAGTGTTTTTTGTTTGTTGTTGTTGCTGGTGCTGGTGCTGGCAAGGGTCTCCCCGTATTTGGTCATGTGTCATGGCTCGCTTCACGAAGCTGAGCTGGCACTGGCTGTGGCTGCTGCGTTCAACTACTCTCTCCCTATCTCTTCGTGTCTGATGCCATCAACCTCCTTTTCCTTCTTCTTTCTACTTTTTTTTTTTATCAGTTGCCTTTTTTCTTCTTCTTCTTCGAGTTCTTTTCACGTTTGCCGCTCACCACCACCACCGTCTCTTCAATATTATTTACTGGTGGTGGTAGTGGTGGTCGTCGTCGTCGTGTTGGTGTAGAAAGTGGTTGAGTCATGTTTCACTCTATCCCTCTCTACACACACACACAGTTGTGTCTGTCTTCCTTCCTCATTGGATGTGCACTTTTCTCGATTATTTAAAGTTGGAAACTGCCAAAAGAAGAAGAAGAAGAAGAAGAAGAAGAAGTTGATAGGATTTTTTGGCATTGGCCAATATGGAGAGCTCATTTGATTGAGCTTTTATACCACCTGATGGTGCTCTATGTCTGGAGGACACCAACTCTCCTTTTTGGATTTCATCACGTTAAGGATGGAGGATGGAGGTTAAACATGAGCGGAGGCGACGACAATACTTTCTTTCTTTCTTTCTGAATGTGTGTGATGATATAATGATTTGGTAATCTCTTTTTTTTTTTTTTTTGAATTATTATTTCAAAAACATTGGATGATGTATTGGAGAGATGAAAGGAGACGCAGAGGAATGTGTAGAGTCTTTGTTTTTGTAATCTTTTGGGTTTCGGGAGTGAATTGAGATTTACGACTCGGTCGTCTGCCGCAACAGCCGAAAATAGACGATGTGCATTGCATTGCATTGCATACACAAAGGTAAAAGGTTATCGCGTTTTAAAGGCTCGCGGCGCCTTGGCCAGCGCCAGCGCAGATTGGAAAGACAAAAGAAAAGAAATGATGACCGATTACTATCTCTTCAGTATCGTGTGATTCATATCGGAAGCTCTAACGTGGGATGATATCGTCCCTGGCCTCTTTTTTCTTTTTTTTTAGATTCAATTAAAATTTTATATATATTTTTCGCCGCCATTTTTTTGCCTCTTATCAACCGTCGTCTGCCCTTATCTGTTTTTTTTTTGTTGTATATTTTTATTTTTGAATTGAGAGAGAGAGAGATATGATGAAGAAAAAAAGGAAAATGTGTCTGCGTATGGCGCCTTTCGCTAAAGCTATTCGTCGGGAACGTGACGTTACGAACGGAGCGCGGTCGTTTTGTGTTATGTTTTGTCCCTTCATTTCTTTTTACTTTTTGATATTTATTTCAGCCAGACTTTTTGTCGCGCTGACGATTGTTTTGCAACAAGTCGGACAACAAAAATTAATGAACGCGACGCCAGAAAGTTAGGAGAAGAAGAGCGACAGCGTGGCCTATCAAAAAATGAAAATGAAAATGGGAATAAAATAAATAAATTTCGAGGTGAACAACTCGAAACGGAATGTAGACCGCGCAGGATAGGAACAAGCGGATGATGAGATGGATATTATTTATATACTCCCACTGCCACTAGTACCACTCTATAGTGTCTTGTATACAAGAATAGAATTAGGGATTTTGAGGGGTGTTTTTTTGTTTTTTTCCTTTAGTCGGGACGAAAAGAGAGGAAGAATGGGCGTGGTCGGAATTTGGGTTGAAGACTATAAGAATAGGATGTGGACGAGACGACAGCCAGCGGTCACGGCTCCAATTAGCTGCATGTGGAAAAACAAAAAAGAGGACATGAAATGATTTCTATAAATCTTTGAATGGGATTTTAAGACCTACGTTCATAAAATGAAAACAACTGATGATGTGAACTGTAGTACCGTAGTAGTATACTATGTAGTATGTAGTAAATTTTCTCTTAATTGTCTTGGAATTGAATTGATGACGACTGACCCCCGGACATGACACGTCATTCAACAATGCCAACTATTCATTTCCCAGTCATTTCTTTCTCTTTTCTTTTTCAAGTTGTGTTGTGTGTCGTGGCCTGTCGTGACTGGACGATGGACGGTTGAGAAAAGAACAAATATGAAAAGAACGGACAATGGGTCGGGGGGGGGGGGGGTTGACTATGGAGAGAAGAAATCGCATTCACATGGTAGAAATAGAGGCTGGACTCTGAAAGAAAATACGAGAAAATGAGGACAGAAAAGACAAAACAAAAAGGGCAGATCTAAACAAATATTGTTTCTAGTGCTGGAGAACGGTTCGTCCCGTCCGTCGTGTTTCTCTGGTTGTTAAAATGATGATGTAGGCCTAGAGACAGCAGTCGACTGTAAAAAGAGAAAATAGAAAAGTTAAAAAAGAAAGAAGATAGAGATAAGGAAAAAAAAAAGAGGAACACACACACACACACACACGGCGGATAGAGGTAAAAAAAAAAAGGGTTTGGTTCTTCTTCTTCTTTTATTATTTCTCTTTAGGTATGACTGGACTATGGGCTGGGCCAGCCCGTCATGATGAATATGAAGGAACCATCACCTTGAGGCTATTTTTTGTCTCGATTCAAAAATAGAGATAATTCACGCGTGAATAGTCAATGAGGCAAATGGGGTTTTCTAGTTAAGATCCTACACGCGCTCGCGAGCATCTGGCGTCATCGTGCCCATCAACAATCAACATTGGCATAACAAAAAATATGAAGCGGATTTTTTTTTCTCATTTGAAATCTTAAACAACGCGCTAAACAACAGCAGGTGATTTTCAATTTAAATCAAAGAAAATCAAACGGAGGCGGAGAAAAATGCCATTTTCGACGTTGTTTCGTCTATATATTATTTGAAAGAAGATTACAATACAGGTATAATAAGATCTTTTGGTGTGTTAGGGGTAGAAAACCGTCGTCTCCCCGCTTTTTTTAAACGGGCCATAACTAACAACAATCGAGAAAGGTACAAGCTAGAGAAATAAACAACGTCCAGCTCGGCTTCTATAGTGCATCGTCGACACACACTAACAGAGAGAGAGAGAGAGAGAGAGAGAGAGAGAAATAAAAGTTTGAAACCTTTTTGCCCTTCTAACGTGGAAATGATGATGGCGAACGGACGAAAGAGTGGCTGAACGCGCAAAAAAAAGTGTCAGATAACCTCTTTTTTTTCTACACGCAAGTTATTTATCAATAGGACCGAGCACAGAAAGCAGTCGTCGTAAGAGTATAGACTCTCAAAGACACATGACGCTGGCGGCTGTGGCCCTCCTCAACTCCTTTTGTGTCCATGTGAAAATTTTAATTTCTCGACATTTTCATTTTCCTTTGAATTATAAATACAAAGCGGAATCTCATCAGCTGCTGGACAACAGCATCATCCTAGAAATTGAAACATTTCATTTATTGATGTGAGAAATGCGCCAGAAATGTTCTGAAGACTAAAAATATCCAATTTCACGACGCTTCGTCTAAATAGCCGACGACTAACTGATGATTATTGTTATTTTAACTCTCGTTCTAGACGCTAGGTCGGATGACTTGTTCAGGTGATGGCGTCCTTTTTTTTTTTTTCACGTTATTATTATCGCCTCTAGCGCTATAGTAGTCTATAGCACAGTCACGCCATTTTATTTGAAAATCTGACCCTTATTTATTTACATTTTAATTTCCGTTTGCTGTTTTGGGTCTTGTTCAAATCTCAAGTAGTTTTGTTGAGACTGGTGAGTGCCGCAGGATTTCGTCTTATTTGGCTCATCCAAACAGCAGAAAGAAATTCCTTAACTGCTGTCTGCTGCTGCTGTCTGCTGCTTCTCTTTTGTTTTGGTCGACGAGAGTTTTTTTAAGTGCTGCAGTCGGCCAGGCTGCTGCTACAATGCCAATGTGTTTGGACGTAATTTCTTCTTTTTTTTTTTCCCTATGAATTGGATGTGTATGCAATAAAGAAATGCGAAACAACGTCGTCGTCGGCGGCACAGTGGCGTACGGCGGCTATTTATTTGCATATAGAGATAGCGGATCTTCTTCTAACCGCCGCCTGTTTTTTAATCCAACAACAGATAGGAAAACAATTTTGTTAGTACAAGTTAACAAGCGCAGAGCAAGTCTCTTTTCCTCGGTTGTTGTTGTCGTCGTCTATTTCTGAACAGCCACAAAGAATGACGCAATCCGTCCTCTTGTTTCTTCTCCTCTCCTATTTTCCTTCTCTTTCTTTCTTTCTCGGCTTCTGAGCGTAACTGTCCGCAACTGATTCTGGCGCGACGGCCAATGATTCGTCATCCGATCAACAGCCCAGCCACGCCAGGGATTTTTTTTTTTTTTGGGATTTTTTTTGGTTTGACTGAGAGTTATAAGAAAATCAAGAAGAGGAGAGAGCCAAGTGTTTTGCATGTCCTGTTTAGTCATCACTTGATTATAGCCTCAAGTACGTGTGCAACGCAGTGAAAAGAAAATAATAAATAATCAAAGGAAAAAGAGAGAGAGAGAAACAAAAAAGGAACTTTTGACAGTCGCTCGATTATGTCTTAATTCCTTGTTGTTGTTGTTGTTGTCTGCATAATGTACCAATACAGTCCTACACGCATTAGTTTTATAAGGTAGTGATTTAGGGGGATGGGGGATAGAGTGTAGGTGTACAGCGCTATAGGTGATGTACATTTCACGACGAAGAAAACTTGTTGAGAAAAGAGAAAAGAAGTTCCCTTTTTTTTTTCTGGGAGTAACTTAATATTTTTGTTGTTTACCGGATAGCGAACAGCAGGTTCCTTCGTCCCGCGGCTCTTATCGTTTCCTCTTGGCCTTCTCCACTATTTTATAAGACGTTATTAAATGTGTTGTGAATGATCATTTCTTTATACATTTTCTTCGTCCGAATGTCATTCATATCATGGCGACATGTCCCGTTATTCTTTTGGGTGTCGCCCGCGTGTCGACGGTCCATCCAGAGTTTTGTTTCACATGAAAACTATTGGGTCCGTCCTCAAACGTGTACATTTATTTTAATTTTTGTGTGTGTGTCTCTCACCATCTTATCTCTGGTGTCTAGAAAGCGTACTTTGTTGTTGTCGTCTAAATATCTTGATGTCTTACGTCAATCATTTGGTAAATTGATGACCTGATTGTGTTATTTCAACGTCTGAATTTCGGTATATAAGAAGAAACGGGGTGAGAGGCAACTGGTTACTTTGATGGTGGTTCACTTTCTGGTGAAAAGACGTTTTCTTTCGCATATTATATTATCAACCTGTAAATGCAAATGAAGGGAAATAGATACATGCACAAGTGTCATTATAATATGACCCTTTTTTTTTTTGTTTTTTGTTCCGTTTCGTCTCATTCTTTGTAATATAAACAATATGCCGTGATGATTACTAAGAATTTGTCTCGGTATTACATTGGCACACCATAGTCGAACGTGAATAGAGAAATCTCTGCAAGTTGATACGACACCATCCCTTTCCTGTTTGAATTTTAGATGTAACAGCTGGTCGTTGTGATTCATTTCCATTCGATCAACGACCATAAAAGAAATGAGAAAAGATGTCCTCGATTGCCGTCGACGTCAAATTGTTCGTCGCAATCAAACAGGATAGAATTGGGAGTTGGTTTCTTTTCTTTCTTGATTTTCCTATTATAAATCATACGATTATTGTTTCCAATCAAGGAAATGGAGGCAAGATGATTTAGGGGTATTAATATGGCTCTCATCTTGATATCACCTGATGCGCGTCTCTTGTGCGTTTATTTCTTTTTCCTTCATTTGAATTTATTTTATTTTTTTTTTCACCTTTTTATTTCATTATTATTTGCCGCTGCAGCTGTTTAGAATTTTTGTCGAGCCACCCGTTGAGATTTTGTGATTGACTTTTTGAAAAAAAAAAAATAAATAAATAAATAAAAAATCCCACCAAAAACTATGACGTATACGATTAATAGATTTATCAAAATAAAATAACCTTTTTTAAATTTTCTCTCTCTGAGCTGTCGGTTTCTCTCGCATATTTGCCGCCAAAGTAAATAGAAAACTTGGGCCCTCATTTCGGTTCTCTTTGCTCCCGGTGAAAAAGAACGAGATACTACGTAATATTAATAGAATAAGGTTTCAACAGTCTTTTATAAAAGTCAAATCGAATTGGCTCTCTCCCGTTTTTATATGGTGGCGCCAAATGATGACATTCGTTTAGAGCTCCTGTTACAGGATTTGGATGCGCTGCCTCGTCAGTCGACAGTCGTTCAGTTCAGCAACAGCCGGATCGTCTCTCGTTGCTTTCCTTTTGGCTTTTTCAACATAATCATTCCCAAAATTGAATGGCTATAGTATATTAGAGCTCTGCTCCCTTACGTCCCTTCACGTGCGATATACATACGGGATTGTGTCCTGCTATACGACAGGGGGGGGGGGTGGAGTTGTAGTGTCACCTTCTTTTAGGGTTCATCAAGAGCAACAGGAGCGTCAAAAGAATTGGGAAAAGGCATTTCTTTTTTAAGGGGAAGTTTGTTTCGACATACCACCGCGGTGTTTTTGTCTTGTTCACTTTCGTACCTACACATCCAGCAAAGTGAATCTTTGTATAGGGAGACGGACAGGCCGAACGAGAGGGCGAAAAGAGAGCGGAGACATGTCGAACAATCAGAAGGCAAGGCAAAGAGAAACTCTTGAGAGGTAAAAAGGCTCTCTTTACACACAGGAGCGGCTTTTTCAGGAGGGGTGGGGGGGGGTGTCTATTTTCAGCCACTGCAAGGACTAGTGAGATTTGAACTCTATGGACTGGCCGTATAGTCGTTGAGATGTTGGGCAGAGCAGCCGAGAGGGAAGAGATTCTTCTTTTCAAGTTTGACAGACGGCAGCGGCCGCGGCGGTCGATGACTTTAATATTTTTTTTTTTGTTTTTTTCTCGCGGACGCATTTGGGCTAGTTCTCCCTATCAGGAAGGAAAGATGTATACATTTATGTTTGGCTCATGAAATGTTAACAGCGGCAGTAGCTAGAGGATCGTGAAAATCGATATGATTTGGGTTTAAATAAAAAAGAAATAACGTTTCTTAAAATCACACCGAAAAAACGGTTTTGATTTGAGACGTAGTATGTAGAAGACACGGGTGAATAGACTAAAAGAAATTTTAACTAATTGGATTACGTCGAGCTCTACACGATGGGGGGGGGGGAACAAAAGGACATTTTTCAACAAAAAAAAAAAGACAAAGTTTGGCGTATAACAAGAAACGAAACCCATTTCGATAAATACACAAAAATGTGCTCATCACACAAGAAAATGTTCTTCAAAAGAAAAAAAAAATATAAAGAAAGGTGTTTTTAGTCCGTTCGTTTCATTAACTTGACAAAAGAAAAAGAAAAAAACAACTATAGAACACGGTAACTTTTAAAAAGGTACGGGGTTTCCCTATTGTTTTCGTGCCGGACTTGATTTTCATCCAATTTGACATTTGTTTTTGTCTTTTTTTTTTTTTCTCCTTAAAAACATGGCGTTAAGGAAAAGGATAAAAGAACAAATTCTCTGGTGTATTATTGCATCTGCATTCTATAGACTGCCAAAAGGTTAAAGAACGTTCCAAATTGCTTGAACCGATATCGACCTTAAAAAGATGAGCTGCAGCTTTATTTATTTATCTATTTAAAAAATAGTCAAGAAGAATCTTTTTTTTCAACTGGGAAGAAGATGAAAGTTTCTTAGTCTAGTAGGGGGGGGGGGGCTACGTTGCGTGATGCGTGTTTTTCCGCGTTGCTATTTTCAGACGACTCGAATCGAGGGTCTTCTGAGCCTTTCCTTCTTCCGTATAGATGAGATTTTCCCCCTATCCAGCAAAAGATACGGTCAATATGAAATAGAGCCCATTGAGCACAGCTTGCAATCGGTTATGACTTAACCTGCTTCCCCGCCCTTGCGAGCGCACAACCCCCCCCCAACTGCGGGGACTCTAAAAGGGGTAGCTAAAAGAAGAAGAAGAAGAAGAAGCTTCTTAAAATATTTTTATTGAATAATGGTATATAGACATAATTTCACACTATGTGGCGATTAATATTATAATATAAGTTTTAACATAAGTGACTATAGCGAAGCGAAACAAGAAGAAGGTGAAATTTGTTGGGTCGTTGTCACTTTGCCGTGCGTGGCTAATCGCGACCTGAAATTGTTAGGCAGCTGTTGAGCCCCTCGCATTGATGAATGGCCTTTTCAGTCCTATGCCGAACCTTTGGTTCCCATTTGTCTCTTCTGTCCTCTCCTTTCCTCTCTCTCTAATATATGTTGGAAAAATAAATAAATAAATTGGAAGAAGAAGTACGACGACGAATTTGAGGTTCCTTTAGTTCCTTTGACTTCCTTCCCTATTTTCGGTGTATTTTCTATTGACTTAAGAACGTGAAAAAAAAAAAGTCGTCGACAAAATTCTTCAACGAATACATAAACACACAATCCCTGGGTTCCCAAAAAACATCATCAACACACACGGTGGGCCGGCGGCGCCTTCCCGAAAAAAAAAACAAAAAAAAAAAAACTAAATGGAACCTCATCAACGAATGGGTTCCAGATTTTAAAAATCAAAAAGAAGTTGGACGATGGCGACGCTCGTTTTTGTTTTTTTCTTTTTTTGGCCTGTCAAATATTTGACGTTCCTGTCACAATCTGGAAATGGTTGAACTCGTAGAGTGGTCGATCACAGTTTAATTGGATTAGAGTTTTTTTTATTTTTAAATCATTTGAAAAAAGAAAAAGAAAAAAAAACGGGCAAGGAGGACGTTGAACAAAAAGGTCCTCGGTTGTTGTTTGCGCGACGACGACGACGACGTACATGGCAAATGTGGGCGAGACTCTCTATCTCTCCCCTATTAGTCTCTCGGCGCCCACCCAACACTTTGAAGGATTCACCTATCACGTTACTTAAACACGCCAAGTTCAAAGTCTTTTCTTTTCTCTTGGATTTCGACATTTCTCTCTCTTTCTTATTATTAGCTTTTATACCCATCGTCGATTGTTAGGGTTGAATACTCACCCTGATTGTTTCTGTCTAACTAGACTCCTCTATATATGGTATTCTATTATATTATAGATATATATATAGTAGAATGTAATATATAGAATAGAAATGCAGGGCTCTAGTTTTTTGTTGGTGTGTGTTGTGTGTAGCAATTAGCTGCACTGCGCTGCGTAGAGAAGGCAACGCCCATCTGACGGCCTATACCACTTGAAAAAAAAAAAACAAACAAAAGAGACGGGCATTTTCTTTTATAAATTTGTTGTACCCAGTGAATAGAAAAGATTAACTGTCGGACTGTCGGTGTTGTGTGTAGGGAGAAAAGCAACGGAAAAATAATCAGGTGATGTGAATAAGATAAAGAAGAAGTGTGTGTCTTTTACTACAAGTCTTTTCTATTTATGTATAACAATCGTCATGAACGAAAGTGAAAGAAATCCTGTCGAGATTAAATAGCGGTCAATATGAGAGAGAACAACGTGACATTACGTCACCCTTCGTTTTTTTTTTTTTTTTTAATATTCTCTAGCTTTGAGAAATTTGCATTTAATGAAACGGCGTCAAGTGACTATTAAAAGCCCTCAAAGTTGTTTGAAATGGATTTTTTCAAAGTTTTCCACTTTGAATGAGGGATCGTCACTCGTCAAATTAGTTTTCTTCTTCTTTCGATTTACAATAAGTTGTTGTTGTTGTATATTTTGTTCAACCTCAACTGCACTATATATGTGCGCGTGACTTGATTATTCATACGGGGATTTGTCTATCTCTCTACACAGTCAAGAGACAGCCTCCTTGGGCACAAGGACAGACTGTGCGAGAGACATCAGGAAATTGTTGCATGGGGGGGGGGGGACCAGCCGATGTATAGAGAAAGAAAAATAACAGTTTCAAAAAAAGGGAGGCAACGTCCTTCTTCTTCTTTTTCTTCTTTGGTTGTATTTTGTTGTTATGGCCGTCGTTTGAACGAGCGCATCGGCAACGACACGACGCCAAGAGGCGCGCGTGCTCACGCTGACGTCGTATTCATTTCCATCTGATTTACACACACAGAGACACACACACACACACGACCGACCGTCGGCAAATGTTACATGAGCGAGGATAGAGAGCCAAGGGTAGGGCAACCAACAGACTGTTGGAGGAGCCAATCGAGAGGAAAAGTCTTCGTCTTTATTTTTTATTTTATTTTATTTTATTTTTTGTAATTTTGGTTTTCAACTCTATTCTTTACCTGATGGCGATATATACTATGTTGGGATGGGCTGCTCTCTCACCTTAAACGAGTCAGACTTTTTTTTTTCCTTCCTTTTCTTGAGTGTGTAATAGACGAATGGGAATGGGGAATAGATACTTTCATCAGCATTTTGGGCCCTTGGGTCATGCAGAGGTTCTATCAAAATATCAAAAGGCTATAGTACGATAAATTGACGCAAAAGAAGGTAGGAATAATAAATTACGCCACGTTGGCCATCCACGGTTGTTGTGTACAATGTGGAAACAGCCAGGAGCATCCAGGAGCAAGAAAAACTCCCCAAAAAAAAAAAGAAGAGAGAGAGAGTTTTTTCCGAGGACGCAGCATTTAAACAGTTAAAACTATGGATGGATGGATGGATGGATGTACACAATATCTACATTATATATACAAGTAATTCATGCAAATGTTGTTCCTTCTTCTTTGGCGGGGTGAGGAGATACAAAAAAACGAGTGACCACCGTCTGGATAGACATCGTGATATGCGGTCACCAAACCCAAACACAAATCAAATATGAAAAGAAAAATAAATGAAATACAACGACATAACAACACGGAGGAGGTTACACGTCCCTTTCGGGGGGGTTCATTAAAAAAAAACGCTTTTCGTTTTAATGTTATTTTTGTTGTTGTTTAAAAGAATAAAATGAAATGGGGAAATATGAAATGACATGGTAGAAATGTAGAAGAAAGAAAAGGGGTTGCCAAACGACATGAAAGAAATGACCAGACGAAATAACTTGTTGGGTTTTTTTTTTTCTTCTTCTGAATTTTTGTCTTGGTGAAACAAATAACTGCCAGAAAAAATATCACTGAAATCCTTGAAGAAGAAGAAGAAAAAGAGAGAGAGCTGGTTATGGTTATAAAAAAATAAAAGAAATAACTTGATTTGCATAGACACACACATGAATAACATAGGGGGAATAGATGATAAAATATCGCTAGCGTTTTTTTTAAAGTAGATAATACACAGAAGAGAAAAGTTCCTACTTTTCAGGACAAACGAAACGAGACAGCGTCTCCACCGGTTGATTCACAAACACAGCACTTGGCGACAACATAAAAATTTCATTTTTCTGTTTTTTTTTTGTGTGGAGCTATTTGATTGTTTTCGACTGTCAACTCCGTTTTCGTTTCTCCCAAATATATATATATATATTTTTTATTTGTTACTTACACACAATGAGACTCTTTTTTTTTTTGTTCTTCTCCAAAAAGTGTATATTATGCAACTTTTGACTAGAGATGACATTGGTGATTCGTCACGGACATCTTTCTATTCCTTATTCATTCATTTATTGTCTCTCTAAATGGCTCTAATAATATCTCATTTATTATTCATCACGTCGTCATCATCAAGAAGCGCGGAGAACAACTTTTACCCTTCCATATTTTGTGTTATGTTCGTTTGTTTTTTTGTTTTTTTTACCGACGTTCACTCAAGGACTAGTTGTTGTTGTTGTTGTTGGGTGATGCCGGTGCCCAGTATTACATCCATCCTTCCGTGGATGAAATGTAGCGTGCGCCTTTGCCCAAAATGTTTTTTTATTTTTTTATTTTCATATTTTATTTCTCCTTTTTTTTCTTTTCGTGACAAATGGCATCGGGCGATGCGCCCAGCCCCAAAACAGCAGCAACCAGTCAGCATCGGATTTCAACTGTTGTTGTTACTTTTTTTTTTTCTTTTTTTTTCCTCTTTCGTTTGTCATTCATCATCAACATTTATTCACGTCGACTCGGATTTTCTTTTCTTTTTTCTTCTTTTTCTTTTGTTTCGCTGAGATTTTAGTTTGCCCCTTATTCCAATACCTTAAAAGGCTCGTCGATTCACATTCTCTTGCCTCTGCTCGCATGTTTATTAGAAATGATAATGATAATAATAATGTAATACGCGTTTACTCTTTTTCTTTTTTGAAATAAGAAGAAGATGATGATAAACAAAACTGCCTGTTATGTACGCGCAGACGACGGCACCAGTGTCTGGTCTATACCTGAATCTAACCAATTGAATGATCGGAATTGCGAGATATTTCTTAAGTAGATTCACGTTAGTTTATTATTACATAATTATTCAACTGAATCTATAGTCAAGTCACTAGAAATATGGAAATAATAGCCAATAGTATATATTGTTGTGAGTCGGCCGGAATAGATTATTGACATTTCTTCCACATGTGAAGTAGAGAAAGAAATTTATGCCGTTCATGGATTGTTCTCCCGCGAGTCTGACGGTGACATTTGCCGCAGCTGCTACAAGTCGCAAGTTATCGCGCGGCCCCTGTTTTACATTTCAAATATATATACCTGCTCGCTATTCTTAACTAGTTCTCTCCGTATACTATATTACAACGGGGTAATACAGAAAATGTTGCGCAACGCTCCTTGTTTCAGAAATATTTTCATGAAAAAAAATAGGAAGAAAAAAAAAAAGATAAACAACAGAACTTTGCCTTTGCATTCCAGTTTCTGGCTCCGCTCTCCGTCGTCGTACATATAGGGAGAGACGAGAAACTTTTGTATGTTACGTCGGTTTTTTTAGTTGCTGATTATCTCTCCCATCTCTAAATGTCTGTCTCTCTTATATTCTTCTCTTCTGTATAGAATTACCTTTTGAGAGAGTTTTTCTTCTATAGTCACATAGTCCACAGTCGCTGCTATCAAATATGCTGCTGCTGCTGCTGCTGCTGCTGCAGTAACTGTGTGCACGTGTCGTATCATTATCTCATTTCTCTCTCTCTCTCTCTCTAGAGTCTAGAGCAGCACACCTGTGACAAGAGGAGAAAAATATAAGAGTTTTTCTTTTTGTATCAGGTCGAGTTTTTGAGTTGTTGGTTTCATTTTTCTTATCTGAGCGACGACGAATTTACTTTTTTGTTTTATTTTTTTTTTTTTTGTTCACTGCACAACAACAAACAATTTTGTTGGACGTCTGGCGCGGGACGTTGAGGCGTCAAGACGATGAACAAGGAAGGATATCTACACTCGAGTGTGTTCTCTCAAAAACAGAAAATCTTTGTCACTAATTTATCCAGTCGTCGAATTTTGGGGTTTTTAAGTAGCGTGTGACTTTTAATGACACGCATCAACCGACAAAAAAAAAGTCGATAACAAAATGCTGAACAGGGTAGAAATAAACATCCCCTTGTATAAAATCTCCCTTGTCGACTGTCGACTCTGTTGTTTTTAAATTTAATAGACGCCGCGTGAAAATCGCCGTTGCCGTTGTTAAATCCCCCCCCCCCACACCGTCGCCGTCGTCACGGATTTATTGTCGTGGTTTGTTTATTATCTTTGTCCCCCACATTTCTACGATTATTTCTACATGTCCCACCCATTTTTAATTGTTGGTCAACGGTTAAATCGAGTTTGGATTTCATTTCCTCCCTTATATTTTTAAAATAAAACCCCAAAACTAACCTCTAAACATTATCAGATATTTGTCAAGTTTTCCTTTTAAATTATAGTGACCACAACAACAGAAAACAATCGTATCTATAGGTCTCTGCTATTCAGTCACGTCGTCCACCTTATTATTTACCCGGCCGGCATCTTATCCAATAGAAATACATTATATTCTAGGTATATTTTATATAGCTAGCTAGCCACACAACAACAACAACCACCTCTCACTATTTGCTTGTGGTGGTGGTGGTGGTGGTGGTGGGATGTTTGTTGTTGGTTATTTGTCCACCCGACGTTATCGCCACAGAGTCGTGGTCGTTTTCTTTCGGTCAGTCTATAGTAGGTAAATTCTTATAGCACCATCAGTCCAACCATATAATATATAAATAAATATATATGCCCGCATATTATTGCATTCTATATTACATTATTATAGCTTTTTAAAAAGCTTTTAAAAATATTTAGCTCTTTTTCTTTCTTTATTTCTTCTCTTTTTGTTTTGTGTTTGACTTTGGGTTGTGGCTGAGCGGCGGGGCCCGGCCCTCCTGTGGCGCTGCGATGTGTAATAACACACGCTCCTCATCTATACACTCGGCTGGTTATAGGTTGAGCTTTATGTGTACATGTCGGAGAAGAGGGAAAAGGAAAAAAAAAAAAAGGAGTATCGGATTGATGACGGGGCAATAGGCAACGACCACCGCCAGTTTGTTGCAGCACAACACCAAAAAGATCTTTTCTCTCTATTTTCACTTCCTTCTATTGAAAGAGGAGAGAGGCCGGGACAAATAGGTATAGACTTACGTCATTCCTTTAAATTTTGAAAAAAAAACTGCTACGCAGCACACAAAACGACACACAACACAGTTATGGAACAGCTTTGAAACCGGCGATCTAAAAGTCCAAAGGCCACAGTTCCCCCCCCCCCCCCAAAAAAAAATGAATAGCCACCCACCCATAGCCACCCAATCTCCCGTTAGAAGGTGTACGATATAACTCCTTGTTCTCTATTGTTATATTCCCGAGTCCCTATAACTGGCACTAGACTATAGGCTGCACTCTATACACAATAATACTCGAAAAGAAAAAAAAAGAAAAAAAAGTTTTTTTAAGTGTGTGTTTGTCATGTTTTCTTCTTCTTTATTTATTATAATAAAAGTCCCTTTTTTGGCCCACCATTCATAAGATTGGACCGACTAAAAAGAGCGACACATTCAACTCGGCCGAAAGTATAATCACGTACTTAAGAAGGATTTATATATAGGTTGGAATGTACCTGTGGCGGTTAAATTGCACGGTCGTATTTGAAATATTTCAAAAAAAAAGGGAGAAAAATTGAATACAAAGATCACAAGGGTATAAAGTATACGTGAAACATCTGCTAGGCTAGTCCCACTTGTCCTTTGAGCAGGAAGTTACACAATGTGTCAAGACCCCAACCAACAAACTCTACATTCAAGTTTTATGTGATGTCCAGACTTTCTCTCTCTCTCTGGTTGGTTACACTTTTAAAAGACCTCCCAAATTGCATTATTATTGCAATGGTTTTCAATGATGTAGCCCATTTTTTAAAAATATTGTACTTCATCTCTTCCATTTCTGGAAATTTGAATACAATTGCACACACAAAAGATATTATTCAACATTGAATTATTTCTCTCTTATATGGATTATATGATTCGAGCCCGGAGCGACGTATCAATGTAGAAGAGAAATGATACGACGTTGGCTATTGGAGTTGTTGGTATTATTATAATATATTGATATCATATCCACCAAGGGCAAAACATCATTTCCCTTTTTATTATTTTCTTGTTGGTTTCAGTGTAGTGTTTGCGTTTTGGAAGTTGCATTCGAATTTTGTATATAATATTTTATCAGACGATCTTTAGCAACAGCTCTCTAGTTCGCCGGTATTATAATTCATACCACCAACGGGGGTGGTCCGTGTTTGTTTTTTGTTTTTTTGTTGTTTTTTCTTATTTTTTCTTTTCTCGCTTATTGCCTATTTGATCGTTTCGTTCGTTCACGGTCGTTTCGTGCGGCCGCTAGATGGTGTTGGTCATCAGTCTCGGGTTGTTTATATTTCCCGGTCATCAATTTCAAATTGGTTTCGGTTTCTTGACATTTGATTCAATTGAAATGCGCTAACAAAAAACAAAAAGACACCGAAAAATGCCCTGCTGACTTTAAATTGAATTTATGAATTTTCAGAGAGGCAACTAACGTGATTGGATTACATTGACTCATCTACTCCGCCATGCACGTAGCTTTGAATAGGACAACGAGTACAGCAAACTTCAATGTCGTCGTCTCCGAGAAGAGAAATAAAAGAAAAAAGACTTGACACTTGGGGGGAAAAAAAATCTCTGTTTTTGAGAGGAGCATATTCTTCTAGCACTTACAGTACTACTTTCTAGGATGTTTGCAAGTGGAGCGCATCAGACGCAATGTGCACACACAAAGAGATGCACTCACCGTTGTCGACTCTGTTGTATACAGGAAAATGTTAGTTTTTCACTAGCTCTGTTTGCTGGTTGAATCCCTCAATTTCGCTTGTGTCTATGTCAATAATGTCGTACTTCAAAACTGGACAAGAGTGTCAATAACAAACTTCCTCTCGTCACTTCAATCTCTACCAAGAATCCGAGTCATGTAATAAATAACGTCATCGCTTCATTGCGAAACAGGAAAAACCGAAAAACTAAATTACAAGAGACGAATGAATGCCGTTTCTTACTTACGCATCTTTTGATGATGTCCGCTAATTAATTTATTCAATGAATCCCATTTGATTTGTCTTTCTTTTTGAATGTATATGTCATTCGTTTACTCTTTGCGGTCTGTTAGGCCGGTTACCAATCCACTTGCGAGTCAATATTGACCCTATTTTTAAGACTTCTTTTTTTTTTTTTACAAAAAGTAAAGCGACTCAAGGCGGAAGAGGCATGTTCTAACTGTTTGTTGAGCAAAGGAGTTGACTCCAAGCCGAAAAAAAGGGCGGTGTCTTTTATTATTTTCAATGCCGAAAATGAAAAATTTTACGATTTTATATAAGTTATACATCATCTTCTCTCAACTGTTGTTGTGTGTGGGGGTGACTGCATCACATCCGGTCCGAGGATGAAATATTTAACAGCAGTTTATTTTTACCTTTGACGCCTTTCACGAGATTTGTACGCTGATACAATGGCAGTCGATAAATGCTGCTGAGGTGGGGTGGAGAGAGAGTAGAGTGTCGACATTTTCGTTTTGTTGTTGGCCATTGTTATTTGTTGTTTGTATTGAAACTTGGGGCACGATGACCTTTTTGGGAGCTATTGTCTATTCATCCTGTTTTGTATCATTGGAGGAACTGCTGCTGCTGCTGCACCCAGTCTTGTCTAAACAAAGTAGCTTATATAGTATATCCATGGCAAGTCGTGCAGAAGCAATTGTTTTCCAACCTGAAGCTAAAGCTTTTCGCAAACAAATCTCTCTCTCTCTCTCTCTTGTTTCTCGTTTCTTTAATAGTTTGTTGCCCTGAATCCATTCACTTTCGGGCATTTGATTCGCGTTGCCAGGCCACAGCATGCATATCCTGACTGTCTGATGTTGTGACGTGGATCCTTCACGCTCCATTTGGTCCGTCGTAGCTTTGAGCCCACCAGCAGTTCCTCGATGGAATAGTGGGTGGCTGGAAGGAACAACAAGAGAATCAAGAGAAAAATCGAGAGCTTCTGACATTCAGACTGTCTGGCGCCGAGCAAAACTCCACCCTCTGGTCTTTTGACGTCGGAGGGCGAGAGGGAAAGGGAGTGACGAAGAAGATGCAGGAGAATCCATCACTTGATTTTTTGTGTTATTTTGTTGAATTTTGGGCTATTGCTGCGCGTCAACTGCTGCGCAAACCAGATCCTTTTTACCTCTCAGTAGGAATTGCATTCATTTTGTATCAATTGAAAGTGACGGAGAAAAACGAATTCACTTTGATGGTCGGTCGATGAAATATGTCGAGCGATAAACGAGCAAATGGACTAATTGCTTGACGGTTGGGTCCCCATTCAATTTGATATGGGATTAGAAGACTGGTATCAATGAATAAAACTTATTCCGTTTTGTGATGGGTATACTTGTATATAGAGACGGTTGTTATAATTCAGCGCATGTCCAATAACCTCGGCCTATCAAATAGTTTTGGTGGAAATAAATAGGATAATAAATATTGGAACTAAAAGCAATATAGGATGAGCTACATATCTTTAGTGAGAATTTGATTCCATAAAGCACTTTTGAATAAATGAATAAATCCAGCGAAGAAGAAGAGGAGAATTAAGTTCTTATATGCATATCGGTTCTATATTTGCGTTGTGTATTCGTCTCTCTACTCGAGAGCATCTTCACTCGCCAGTCTCTTTTTTCCTTCTTCTTTTTATTTATGTTTTTATTGGCTCCTTTTCGTCACGAATCTCGGCTGTATTTTTATTTATTCCTCTCCTGCCATTGCGCGTCACTTTGATGGATCGGCTCGTTATGTCGCTCCGGCGACAGTGGCATCGCTTCTTTTTGCTACTCACATGATGTAACGACATGGCAAAATACTACTAGGCAACTCAACCAAACAAATAGCACTATCTACTGAGACTGCGTAGGAGAATTTGGCTAAAGAAAATACACAATTGAATGGGATTCAAAATATCTTTATTTATCTTCTTTTATTTCCCCCGGTGCGATCCAATCCAAGTAAAGTGGCAACTCGGGGGATGAAATCCCGAAGGGGAGTAGGATGTGTGTATCTTCTTTTATTTTTTTCAAATAAATAGTCAAGTAGTACATCATCGCGCACAAACAGTTTTAGGGGATCTCGAAAAACCGCCATTTCCCGCCGTTACACGCACGATGCGCGTATAGCGTAACGAAAGTGTTGATTTGTTGGGTGCGGTTGGATTCGGATGCTTATCGGCTGGTGGGTTTTTTTTTTTGCATTACACAGAAAATTGTGCCTTGTCCCTCTCTCTCTATATCAAAAGTCATATCGCTAAATGGATACGCGTAGTAGGAGCTAGGAATGAAAGAGTGGACTAAAGAGTCTCTCTATTCCCGCATCACGATATTCGCTGTTCGTAAAATACATTTCCACGTTGGATAAAGCGAGAAAAGGAAGAGGATATGGCCAGAGTAAGTTGGCCGAGGGGTGGAGTGGGCTATTGCGCAAAATGTGCACGTTTCGTCCATCTCTGCTTCTCTCTACCATTTCTCAAACGAAAAAAGAGAAGAGCAAAATGGAATTGGAATGTTCCAGCACTTGTATCCTCTCACTCCATCTTCACTCTATTCCTTTCCCCCTTTTTCTTTCTTTTTTTGCTTCCGTTCTTCCGTTCTTTCTTTTTGACTTTTTTTTTTTTTTAAATATAAAGTATATACTCCTTGGCTCCTTCCTGCTTTCCTTTCCTGCCGATCGATATCTCGGCCCCATTTTTGTTTTTTTTTCTTTATCGGTCCATTTCCATCTTCGAGCAGCGAAACGAGCAGACAAACGCAAGGACCTAAAAAAGAAAAGAGTTGAGCTATTCCTCTTCTGTGTAGCCTATAAGAGGACTATATAGCGAAAAAAAGAAGAGGAAGTGAGACGTCGTGGGGTTGGAGGAGCGGTTCTCTTTAAATTTTTTTTTTACTTTTTTGGCCGGCAACCAAAACGAGCCGACGACGATGGGATCAACAATCGAGACATTGTTGACTACCATGTAAAACAACACACAGACACACATCGATTGACCCATTGGCTAAAGGAGGAAGGATCTTTTTGTCGCCTTGTTCTCTCTTTTGTCTATTGACTTAAAAACAAATGCCGATTTTATCGGATATCAATGAATCAAAAGTCACAAGTTCAATAAAATAATGTTATTCTCTCTTTTATTTGCAACAGGATGATAGCGACTTGGTTTTCGATGACGGAATCTTTGCGGATGACGAGGCGTCTTGGTCTTCGGTGGTCAACAGCCGAGTGAAACGCGAACCTCCTCCGTCGCTGGAGGAAGGTGATCGTCGTGGAGGACGACATCGTCAGTTGGTCAGTGGAGTTAACGGCAGTAAATCGTCGTCTCTCGGCCACTGGGATCGCCACCAGCAAAAGACGAAGAAACAATTACACCAGTCCAAACAACAAAAACAACATCATGGCGACAATAAAGATGTGAAAACAGCCAAAGAAGTACAACAACATCGACGCGAACGCCACGGTCAAGTGGACGTTGAAAAGAAGAGTCAAGTTGTTGTTGCCAAAGCCAATTTGAGACAACTGGAACCGATCAAGAAGAAGCACAACAACGATCACAAAATCAATCACAACAACAAGAAAAATCAACAGAAAGTTCCAATTGCCATGAAAATTGACGACGACGATGAGGACATGATGTTGGGCGATGGATCGGGTTCAGGAGACGGGGAAATTATTCCATTGCCACCATCACAAGGTGAAGGCGGAAGCGCTAGCGGAACACGAAGTAAAATCAGCTTTTATTATTTTATTTTTAAAAATATTTGAAAATGGATTGATGAAATAATGGCGCTAATTTTGAATTGATTGCAGAGGTGTACCGTTGCACGCTGTTGATTCAGGAACCGTACAACGTTGACTTGGGCGATCGAAACAGTGACGAATTTAGTGAAATGTCTGACCGTTTCAACCTTGTCATCGACAGTCTCTATCAGGACGTTCCTGGCACTCAAACGACCAACGTTCAAACATTCGAGTCAGTATTGAATTTGATATTTCTTAATTTTTTTGGAAATTTAAAAAGGAAAAACTGATTTTCCCTTTCCCCTTTAGACGGACGAGCCAACGGTCGCTCACCAAAGTCAATTTCGATATCGAATCGCAAGGTTTTGATGACATGAAAATCATCGAGTCGACTCTGCGTTCAGCCGTTCAAAACGGTCTGATTGGTTCATTCTACGTCGAGTCGGAGGGATTCACTTTCCGTGTTGTCGAAGGTATGAAATCGGGGTTTCCGCTTGTATTTGTTATCGATGCGTATCGATGGTTGTATTAGTTTTCTTCACTCGGTTTGATTTTGATTTAATCTCTCGGCCGGATGTGGCACGGTTGGTCATCTCCAGGTTCCGCCATTAGTCCAGTACCAACGCCTGAACTGACTCCAGAAGACTGTGACGTTCCTTGCAAAACGGGCGGTCAATGCGTCAATTTGGACCAGCGTTGCGATGGCATCGACGACTGCCTTGATGGATCCGATGAGGAAGGATGCCGTAAGTTTTTTTGATTTTTGTGTATTTCGTTATTTTGAGTTTTTGAGTTTTTGTCTATAACAATGGTGGGCGTTGGAATGGCTTTTTATTTTTATGATGAAGGGGAGGAGGAGGATCTCTTGATCATTTCCCTCCTTTTTTTTCCTCCCCTCTGGAACATTTTTCCCTCATTCTTGTTTCTCCTCCTTTTTTGAGTGTGTGTGGTGTGGGTTATTTTGTTTTATGCCTGGCTCTGATTGTAATCATCTCGAGTTTCATCACTCCATCACTCAACAAAGTCAATGGAACATGTCCATAGACGGACACGTCCACGTGATCATAAACAGAACGCCAGGGATGAAAATGGATGAAAAAAAATAAAGGATCGAAAAGAATGAGCGCTAGCTAAAGAGCTAGAGAGAGAAAATATGAAAAAAAAAAGGGACGATGAAAAATGATTAGAGGCGAGAATGAGACGAGAGGGTTTGTCTCTTATTAGGACTCCCTCGCTAACGCTGGCCATCAAGTCCGTCAAACAAAATCTCTCAACTGCCTAGTTGTAGTCCTCCCTCGTACATATACGTATCCTTGATAATACAATAATGGACAACGGGATGGACAGATGAATCAGACGGGTGTGTTGTGTGTTTTGTATTTGTTTGTCCAAGTTTTGTTATACTATCAACTAAAACAACAACACCAACAACAACACCACCCGTCCGGTGTTTGTTGTTCCAATCAATCGATCACACCTGAGTTGTGATGCAGCAGCAGCAGCAGTTTGCCAGTTTGGCTTTTTATCCATATGTAGAAATTCAATCCAACTGTCATCTCGATCTTCACAATCGAAACGAAAAAAAAAAAATTGATATGAAAAACTAACAGTCAGACAGAGAAAAGGGAAATGATAAAAATTGTGATGCAAGATGATGTTAGTTTAGGTCGGACTTTTTTCCTACCTTCGATAGTCTTTATATGGGCGTGTTATCTCTTAAATAACCATTTTTTTTCTTTTCTCTTTCTTTCTCTTCACTCAGTTGTTTTGTTTGTTTTATTTATTTATTATTTCCATGTTTTTTTGTTTTTTTGTGGTTGTGTTTTATTTTTATTTTTTTTCAATGAATTGATGACTTATTATAATGCCTGGATGATGGATGATTTTTGATTGGCAGAGGCTCCATCTCAACCGTCTGAACCTGAATCCATTCCGGAAGAGTTGGACTGCCGTGGTGACATCAAAACCAAATGCCGAGGACCCAACAGTTTGTCTTATTGTGAGGAACATCAATGCGATGGAATCGTCAAGTGTCCAGAAGGTGACGACGAGGAGGATTGTCCCGTTGCCGTGTCCAGCACTAGCCCTCCTCCGGCACCGACGACAACAACCACAACAACAACAACAACAACAACCACCACTACCACAACGCCAAAACCGACGACAACAACAACAACAACAACAAAACCAACCACAACTACAACAACAACAACGACAACTCCAGAGCCAGAGCCGTTGCCCGTCGGTATAATGAATTCAATTTTTTTTCCAACATTCTCTTTTCTGTAGTAGCCGAATATTTTTTTGGATTTTGTTTTTCTTTCTGAATATTTTCCAAATGGAATTCGAACGTGTGGATATCGTCAAGGTCGGGTTGTTATAGGGCGTGGAATGAGTGATCGACGTGTATAGGGGTAGATCAACATCAAATGACGCACCTCGGTTATGTAAATGGCGAAATTCCGCGGCCGATCATTTATTGTTTTTCTATATGACTGATTTACAGCAGTCAAGTCACGTGCGTATAGTACGGCCGGCGCTCAGGATCTAACGCTGGCCGTTGATGACGCCACTATGTGCAGCGTTGGCGTTGGTGCATTTATAAGAAATGAAAAATTAGCATTTGCCTGACTGCATTGTATATTTGTGTGGCAATGTATTGACTATCATGGCATTAGCAATGGAGACCAGCAAGAAGGAAAGAAAAAAGGGGAATAGAGTCTGGGAGCTATGCGCCGTTGCCGGGACTTGAAATGTTGTGCAAGTCCAGCAGGGCCCGGAAGGAGCTCAGACGTGAATAGATGTTTGACTGCTGACTGCTGAGGTCGTCAGATAGCCGTTTTGGATTGGTGGTATGAATGATGGAGCTCTTTTTACTTCTCTCTTCTCTCTCTCTCTCTCTCTCTCTCTCTCTCTATATATATATATATATATGCAACCAGCAGACATTCAAACAGGCATTCAGACAGCAGAGACAGACAGAACAACAAAAGAGAAAGAAAGAAAAGAAAAGACTTAATATCTATCAGCTGATTTCCATGGGATCTATATACAGAGGAGTGATGCGGGCATGATCGTCGAGACTCCATCCACCATCAAAAACGTAATCATTTGTAAAACGATGATGGATGATGGAGACTGGTGCTTATGTATACTATGCAGTGTCTGTTGATCAGGATGGCGATGGCCAGTTGTTTTTCGGCTACTCTCCGTCCGCTTCTCCTTGGCCCATTCTATTGCGGATCATGTCGGCCACCATCAAATAGAGTCCCTCCCTTCTCCTGCTCGACTTTATTATACATATAAATGAAATCAGAGAGCAGATTGATTAGCCTTTAATGGTCTGACTCGATTCATCTGGGCATTTTTGCTGATTATTATCCCATTTCTTTCTCGCATCATTTGTATAAATCGTTTTTGATATTCTTCATTTTCTTCATCTTCTCTTTCGTTGTTTTTTCGTGTCTTTTTCCCCCTTTCTTCTTCCTATCTTTACAAGGTTGCCGACAGGACGAGTTCAGTTGTGATGGCCGTTGTCTTCCCTTTTCCGTTTTCTGCGACGGTCAGGCCGACTGTTCAGATGGTGAAGACGAAAGTAATTGCTTTGTCACAGGTACAATATCCAATCATTTTTTCTTTTTTCTTTTATTATTATTATTATTATTTTTTTTTTTTTAAATCGCATCCATCACTCGCCTCGCCCCTTTTTCGCATGAAATATTTGGGTTTTTCTTGTACGCCCACACTTTTTCGAGAAAAATTGAAGACGCTTCCGAGGATTGAAAGTTTAAAAATTGAGCCACGCCTCATCGTAGCGTTTCTGTCTTGTGTAGACAGTCAACAATTTGAAATGTGTAGACACACTAGGAAATTCTTAATTACTTAAGAAGGAATGCGCGTGAAAGAAAGGAAAGGTCGGGGTATCGTGTGACGCTCTAGCGCGGCATCTGCTGTTCAAAACAACCCCATGCAGTCGACTGAACGGCCGCTCGACCGCCCGCACGTCATACCGTCACCTGATCCCGTTTTAAAGCCAAATCTTTTAACTCTTTCATCATCATCATCATCAGCAGCAGCATATCGTACCGTCCGTGTAGAGCAGCCAGAAAGGAACCGTGCGTCCTCCTCTTTAATTCCGTGTTACCATCGATGTACGTCAGCAAAATTGAAACAAAAAACGTCCATTTTCCCTTTTGTTATTGAACGGGCAACAAAAACAAAAAGAGAAAAAGGAAACTCTGCCCTGGTTTTTTTCCCTCGTCTCATTTCTCCTTGTTCTCTCCGCAAAATAAAGCAGAAAAAGAGACGAGATTACAACAACAAGAGATGACAATTGGTGCTGTTGTTGTGTGTCGCGGTCAAAGGTGATGAGAGCGTCTCGTGTTTCGCCGCTTTCTCTCTCTCTCTCTCTCTCTTTCTCTTTGGATATTCACCTGTCTAAATGTTCATGGAGTGTCTTGTGCACCATCACCACCACATTTGGGGCCTTTTTTCTTGTTTATATTTTTCTTTCGTTGAAAAATGTGGGTCGACGCCACTCGAATATGTTATAGGGTGTCTGCTGGTGGTTGCATGGGAAAAGACGAAATTCCAACAGTCACGGCCGAAAGTCACGAAGACACGAAATGAGAAGAAATGAAGACAAATACACAGACAGACACACACACACAACTAAGCGGAATGTTGACTGCTTGGGTTGTGGCCGTCCTCCCGCATTGTCAAAGTTGGAGCGATGAGTAGGCAAATGAATGAATAGAAAAAGACCCCCCGAAAAAAAGAAATTGGGGTTACTATAATATATAGTATACACACACATAGCCGTAGAGTACTATATGTGTCATAGACCTGTACCATGCGTTCAACATCGGTCGTGTATACAGTCGCTATAAAAGATCTAGTCTCTCTCTAAGCTAAAGGTTGTGAGTGTAAGGGTTGGGCAACGTCAATAGGTCGAGACATGTGAACAAGTGAAAATATTGTATAAGTAATAGACCAAAGGCTCAAAAAAGAGGAAGCCCCTTTTTGTGTAACGTCATCTTGGTCGGGAGCGCTCTCCATGTTATGATAACGACGTCACGGTTCACTCGCTTGTCAGTTTCTTAGACTCTATACACACTCTATGTACGCATAGAGTCTCATGTAGGCCAACAACTTTCGGGGCCGGTGCTCATCACTCGATTGAGTAGCTTAACTATATAGTATAGTACTATACCTAACACTATTTGGAGATGATGATGATTTCTACCATTTCCAGTTTGGTTGGCCCTTTTTTTCTACTTCTTCTTCATCTGATGCCAAGTTTTCGTCGGCGATCATTTCTTTCTTTAACCCTCTGGCTCATCTTCTTTTCTTTTTTTCTTTTTTTTCGATTCTTTTGTCTGTGTATTATATTCTACATGTGTGACGTACGTAGAAAACACAGCAGCTCGGCCAATGTCGAGTCATCCCAACAGAAGCCGAAAAGGACAACACTAAATAACAACAACAACAACAAAAAATGAAGCGGAGAGAGATTCCCGCGTGAAGGAGGTCCCCCCAATGTAATGGAGTAGTACACACACACACACACACACACACATATAAATATAGAGAGGAGGAGAGAGAGAAAGATGCGCAGCACAGGCCAGGAAAAAGCTAAAAGGCGGGTTGGTCTTTCTGGTCTCTCTGGCTCGTGCATGTTGTATAGACTCTGGGGCTGCTGGGCTGGGCTGCTCCCTCATCATATGAAATCTTTCTCATCAGTCTGACTCTGGCCGTCTCGAGCTCCGGTTTGCTGGCTGTTTCTCTTCGTTTTCGTTTCAGTTTTCGATATCATTTTCGCCGCGTCGATTAAATTTAAAAAGGCAATCGACAAAATAAAAGAGAAAACCTGTTAGTTACAAAAGATGATGGAGAAAAATTAAAAGAAAAAAACAAACGCTACGAGCTCATTTTTTTTCTTTTAAAAATTCTCCTCTTCTTTGTTGATTAAAGTCGACGGACGGCACTTGACTGGGGGTGTTGTTGTCTTATACCCCCCTCGAGTTAGGCGCAAGCAACCAATCAGCATCATCATCATCATCGAGAAAAAAGTGTGTTTGACCTCAATCGACGGTGTTGCCGTGTTTATTGTGTGGCGGTGGCGTTCGTGCCGCATCAGCTCTCCGTTTTTATTCATTTGATAAAAATCTCAGGTTACCGCTACTGGCGCGTTTAAGATCTTGATCGCCGCCAAAAACATTACGCGCAACCAAGTGAAACTGCCGATTGATTCGGCAATCATTGAATCGACTTGTGATTTCATCCCACTCACGTTTTTTTTTCACGAACGAACGAGAGAAAAGAAAGAGAGAGAAAAGAGGAAACAAAGATGATGATGAATTATTGAATTATTAATGATGATGATTCCCAGTTGTGGTCGTGATTGTTGAACGCTGGGCCGCAAGCACAAATCACAGAGATAAAAATAATAAAACAATCAAATAGAAAAAAAGAAGAACAAAACAAAACGAAACAACAAAAAATCACCAAAGAACCACCAAAGAATCATTTTTCCCCCACGGGGGGAGAAATAAACCAAAATAAAACGGAAGAATTGAATAGACGACGGTGTGTGTGTGTGTGTGTGTGTGTGCGGTCGGTACACTGGAGCGCATATAACTGCTGTTGTTGTTGTTGTTGTTGTTCTCCTCCTCCTCCAAATCGGACGCAATTTTTAAAAGAGGCATATTGTGTTTTGTTTGACTCTCGGTTGCAGCTGCCCGCGTTGTTGTCCGTGTGCTTTGATTCCCGGGATTCGTGATCGTTCGTGTTAGAGCCTTGGCCACCGGATCAACCCGCGCGCATTTCTATAATAACTCTGGGGAAGGGGGGAAAAAAAAAATAAAAATAAATAGAACAACAAGAAAAAAGAGAGAAAAATAGCGTTTTGGGGAATCACGCGTGATCCGGCCTTAATCTTCGCTCGCGTCGGCCCGTCATCCTCTCTTCTCGATCGTCTTTGTGGCTACAGCTTCAGCTCTCTGACTGCTGGCCGTTTTTTTTTTTTTTTCTTGTTGTTATTTATTTTCTCAACTCTTAAAATAAACAAGAAAAACACAACGGAATTATTAGCCAGCAGAAATCCCGTGTTTGTTGTTGTTGTTGCTCTGTGCCCGCTGCTGTTCATAAATTTGTCGATTTGGGTTTCTTTTTATTATTATTATTATTAGTTTTCTTTTTACACGTCGTTCCTTTTTTCTTTCTCTCTCTCCTTCTCTCTCGTCCGCATCCATTTACATTTCTGATCCGATTCGGTTTGAACGAGACGAGCCGAAACGACGACGAGGAAGAAATTTAATTCCGCGCTGGCCGCTGCTCCTGCTCCTGCTGCTGTTGTTGTGTGTGTGTGTGTGTGTGTGTGTGTTGTGATCCAATCGAACAAGAATCCCCCCCACCCTCTTTTCTCTATCCCGTCCCCTGATTTTCGTTCTCCTTGACTGCCTTGAATTATTATTATATCGGTCGTGCAGTCGTGCAGTCCAGTGCCCTGTCCAGTGGCTCAGTGCGGTGCAGTGCAGCAGACGAGCTTCTTCAAAAATCGAAATCAAATTCATAATCACCACACCAACACCAAAGATTTTGCCCAGTTCTTTTTTTTTAGGTGGGGGGTTTTGATTAAAGCGGATCTGTTCGTGCGTGCCGTTTTTTCCATCTTTTTTCTTTTTTTGCGTGGAAAAATAGTGTTTTTTTTTTTGTCGGCGGCAGGCGGCTGGCGGTTGCTATTCTATCCGTTTTGCGTCCTGTTCATTTTCTCTCTTTCACTTGACGACGGTTCAACGTGCCCAACATGAAGCCCGTCGGCTCGTCGTTGTCCGTCTGGTTTGTCTTGTGCGCGATTTTAGTGTCGTCATCAAGGTCGGCTCTGGCCCAAAAAGGCTTCAGATTGACAAAAAATAGAGGTATTTCGTTGATGAAATAATTCATTGGTTAATTATATCAAAGTAGAAGGTCGTTTTATTCTTTCCTGTGTAGAATGCTAATGACCATTTTTTATGAACTATTTTTTCGATGGAATTTTCCCCTTTTTCATGAATTTCGATTCATTTTGATTAACACTTAAAATTTTCCGTTGGTTTGTTTTAGAATGTCGAAGTGACCAGTTCAAGTGTCGAAGCAACAACGAGTGCATTTCCAACAGCCAATTATGCGACAAATACAACGACTGTCCCGATGGCGAAGACGAAGAAGCCTGTTCGCTTGGTAAGTCTTTCACTACATGTGGTATAGCGCACAATGTATCATTTATTTATGTTTACATCAAATGCGTCATCGGTCAGATTAGTTAACCGGTTCAACACAACTATCCGCCATCTTTCGGCGTGACGTATTTTTGTTTGATTATTTTTGATTCGTGTGATATGACGTGAAACTCGAGCGCCCGTGTTAACTTGATGCACTTGAAGATAACACTTAAAAACAGTCAAACAACACAACACGTTTTCGACTTGTGTTTTGAGTGGCTGTTGAGTATAATAATAATATATATTATATACTACAGTTTACTACACTGTACGTGCTTTGTTTTGTTTGCCTTTGACTACATATACAACAAAGAAAAACAACAAGGCGGAATTGCGGATGCGTTGCGCAGCTTCCCCCTTTTTGTGTTCAAACAAACATTGACATTGTCTCTCGTCCTGTGTTGATATCGTCTGCTCGTCTCTTGTTTTGTCCGTTGCTTGTCGTGTCTGTGTTTTGTCCTGGAAAATGTTGAATCAATTATTAACACCTCCTTTAATTAATAAAATAAAATAAAAAACACACGGAAATATGGCATGCATGCATGGATGGATGAATTGCTGGCTGGATGCTGACCCCCCCCCCAAAAAAACAAAACAAAAACAAACAGAACCACCGACAACACCGGCCGCTTGCCAAGGCTTTCAATGTACTGACGGATTGACGTGCCTGGATGATGCGTCTAGGCAGTGCGACGGACGGGCCGATTGTCCCGACTTCTCCGACGAGTTGAATTGCCCTCAACCACCAGGTACGTTACCTGCTTTTTTTGGCATTTTTTCGGAGTTAAAAACAACAACAACAACAAAACTCCCGCATTTCCGTTTTGCATTGACGTGTTTTTGTCTGATATGGATGGGCTTGGCTTATAGCCGGCTGTCCTGAAACGACGCCGGCCTATCCCTAAGCTCTTGATTGATCTGTATGTTTATACACATACGTACAGACTATATAAACTCCGCTGCTGCTGATGCTGATGCTGGTGCTTTTCTTTCGTGAAAGAGAATGCGCTCAAAAGGTTTGGGCTGAGCTTGTGTTTTGACACGTTGTTGTCTCTCTTCTGTGTGTGTTGTGTGTTTGTGCATGGGATAGGCGCCAAAATTCAAACGGCGTCGGAATGTGACGACGACGACGACGACTAGAAAAAAGAGGAAACTGTAGTTCTGTGAAGGAAAAGATCAAAAGTTGTCGAGGATCATGGAGACTGATGATTCACTCTCTAATTTCACTTCGCCATTGAAAATGCGTCAACGTTGTACATTGCAGGACCCGAACCGTGCCAGGCCGGCGAGTTCCAGTGCAAGAGCGATAAGACTTGCATCGCCATTGCTCAGCGCTGTGACGGCAGGGTCCATTGCCAAGACGGTAGTGACGAAATCGGATGCCGTAAGTGACAACACTTTTTTTTTCTCTTTTCTTTCTGTTTTACACCAAGCGGCAGTTTCTTATCAATTGAACTGATGCGCTCTTCCGTCTCTCGTCTTTACAATCAGCTCATTCCAAGAGATCTTATTATAATAAGTTGACGGTGTGTATATATAGGCAACATCAATTTTTCAGCACTTTTACTTCATACTCGCAGTCCACATTAGAAATTTTATTCCTCATTTAATCAATCAAAAAGAAAATTTTATTTTTTTTTCTAATCAAATAGAAAAATCTCGTGGAGTTGTTTTTATAGTGCAATAACAATCGATCAAATATTTGTGTAACATCAAGAGAAACGTTCATTTCTTTGCCAATGAACAGTTTCTTTATTTTTAAAAAATTTTGCTGCCAAATTGGATTTCCATGAGCTACACCCTTTTTTGATAGTGGTGCTCATCATCACGCTCTCGTCTCTCACGCTAATGTGATTTTCTTTTTTTATTGTTTTTTTTTTTTAAATATCTCGGCATCTGTGGATTAATGACTGGCCACCCAAGTCTGTTCCAAGGATCAGTGGCAATGCGACTTTGGCTCCTGCATCGACGTCCGTTTGCGATGCGATGGCAAAGTGGATTGTCCAACCGACGAGTCAGATGAGGCCAATTGCCGTAAGTCATACAATCAAACATTTTTCGAGCTCTTTTTTTTCACTCAGCGGTGCATGAAATATGTACAGTTGGCCATAGTTGTTCATCATTCTCATCATCAAATTCGATGCTGCATTTTATTTTGATTTTCATTGCATGCTGCTAACCTCCCATTTTTACCGTTGCTGCGCTCCTTTTGCTAACTAATTACGACCCGTAATCGTCGTGACACATGTATAACGCAACCTTAATCAAAAACCAAACATCCTTGACTACTGATGGCTTCACACTACGTATAACCAACTACTCAATGACGACGGTGATGCATGTATATACAGCTGTGGCGACTTGCCCGAGCAATCAGTTCAAGTGCCTGTCATCCGGCCGGCCAGGGCTTGGTTCCGGTGGCACTAGTAGTACAAAGGTCCAATGCATTCCGCAATGGCAAAAATGCGATTCGATCGACGATTGCATCGACGGATCCGACGAAATTGATTGCGGTATACATCCGACTTCATCTAACATTGTTATAACTTACTTACAATCATCTTCATTTTTTTTTTACTTGCTTTTTATTTTACATTTTGCTCACACACGCTTTAAAAACCAAAAAACCAAAAAAACCCTTAAAAAATTCAATTAAACGGCGATGGCTTTTCTCCTTCATTCATCTGACCTTTGCTGCATGCTCAACCATCAACTACACGACGACCGACAGATAGAGACTGCTCTGACAATCGACCCGATTTGTTCAATTGCGGTAATGGGCTCTGCTTACCCGTTTCGGCCAGGTGTAATTTGGTCACCGAATGTCCCAACGGAGCCGACGAATACCTTTGCGAGGGTATACAACAACTACACATCCATATTATAAATCGTATTTTTTCTGTTTTCACCCAAAAGAAATCTGCTTTATTCCATCGTTCTCGTGGCATCTCGTCCTGTGTCAGTCGGCCACTTTCTCTCTCGGCTTCTTGAATCTCCATAGGCTGATGGAGACTCCCTACTTTATTTATTTATTTTTTTTTTTGGAGGGGAGGCCAAACTATTCGAGTCTCAGTTAATTAGCATTATACGATCGACGATAAGGCATCTGTAGCGTGTGTGATCGGCGTTTGATCTAAGAGAGTTAGTCACTAATTTATTCCCCCTTGAATAGAAAAGCGTCAAAATGAGAAACGAACGAAACGATACGAAGGGAAAAAAGTCAAAAAAAAATACAGGAAGGGCCTCTCACAGCCTGGGTAATTATGACGCCGTGTGCCAGCATCGCGTTATGAACTGATTGTTGAGCCTTTTCATAAGAGATTGAATGGAAGGAGGAGCTTGAAAATCAAGTCCAGCGCGGATCAAATTTCCCAATGTTCGTCTCTTTTTTCTTCTCCTTTTCTTTTTAGATATCGGAAATCTTGACCTGAATTTCATGCCGTCGATTGGGTTCAGCGTTCCCGGTGTGTCTCAAATCATCGGGTTACGTGATGCCAGGGCGTACCATATTCTATATTCTATAGAGAGTTTTGGAGACTATATGGACCCCTGACATAAAATGCGAGACAGAGGGAGAGAGCAAAGGATCAGGAGAGTAGCGAGTAGCTACTATATTATATCCGTAGTATAGTAGTTCAGCTATAAGACACGGATGGAGCGCGTGTATCTGACGGTTTCGATCGTATAACCCACTCGTCGCCCTTTGTTGCAATTGACGCTCCTGCGTCTCCTGCTGTTGTTTTTGAAGTTTCCAACTTCATTACGTTTTCCCATGTAGATGAATAATAAAAGCGCGCCAGTAGTAATATTCCTTCTCCATTTTCAAATTGTCGAAGCCGATCATCGTCAGATGATTTTCAGGTTCCAGATGGCCTTTTCACTTTTCCAGCGCATAAATTGAGTTATCATATTCTTATTATCTAGCCGTAGTGTTTCGAATCATTTCTTTGATCGAGTTCCCTCTCCTGGTTGCGGGTTAAAAAACGACACGAACATCGTTCCACGTTGGACGATCCGGGGGGATAGCTCAGCTCTTTATATTATAATCAAACGAGTTTTTTTACCTTTTTTTTTAGTGAGATGCATGGTCTTTTGACCTCATTCACATAATAATCTCTGCGCCAAAGTCTCTCGTTAGCAGTTATTATATATCCCTAGCGCGCCAGTCGATTTATTCGAGTAGTTGGGTTTCCATGATTACATTCAACATTCCAATTAGCCGCGCGGAAAAAATCCCAAATAATGAATGGCCAGCCAAACAACTAACCAACAAAGCAAATCTATTCGCTTAGAAGCTAAATAAAATCATTTCAGGTGGAGGTTTTGTTATGTAGCGGTGAAAAGTCTTTTCTATTCTGGTGACGGTGTAGCTATAGTGAGTGATGTCTTTATTTTATTTTAATGTGTATATGCTTTTCGGCACGATCACTAACTCATCTGATGTAATGTGGTATGTGACTGTTTTGTTCGTTTCTTTGTCTTCGTTTTTTGTGCTGCAAAACAAACAAACAAAAAAAATCCAAATTCTTTATAAAAACAACTCCGCAAATGACTTGAGTTTAGTTGTAACGGAAACGACGACGCCTGTCAATGTGGTGACGATTGCACCAACTGCCAGTTCCACGGCCGCTCCTCCAGTAGTCGATTCTGCTGGAGGTGGCGGAGGCTCATCTTCGAATTGTCGCTCGGATGAATTCCAGTGCGACGACGGGTCGTGTGTCGGGCGACATTTCCGTTGCGACAACGTACCCGACTGCAGTGACGCAAGCGACGAAGACAACTGCAGTAGGTTTTCCCTCTTGTTTTGTTGTTTTTTTTGTTGTTTTTTTGAAAGTTTATTACGATCCGCCTCCACTTTCCTCCTTCTTTTTAATTCGTAATCAACTCTTTGCCAACATTTTTTTTTCTACATCGTTTTAATCGTTTTTTTACGCGATCAAAAAAACCGGGGGCTCAACAACTTAATGGAATAGTCTCAATAACAACAAACAAGATTTTTAAATATTTTTTTGGCTGTTGCGCTGTACTTGATTAGCCTCGTCGTCGTTCAAATTCAGCCGTTGGATGAAATTCTCATAAAAATAAAAAAGAAGTGGACTTGGCTCGAGTCGAATTTCGCTATAGTGAGCGCCACAATAGAAACAGACGTCCGTTTTTTTTGTTGTTGTTGTGGTTTGTGTGTGTGTTGTACATCGGAGAAGCCCATTTTTGTTCCCCCCAGTGAGCCGTATATCCGCTGATGGAATCATGTTTGCCCATTCAGCGGCCCATAGTCGTCGTCTCTCTGACTCTATATAGCATCTCCTTTTCTTCTCTCTAGTTGTACTTTTTGCTCTCAGCGCTTAAATCTTTCGGCTTCACTCTGTGTGACTCGGCTCTCTCACTCACTCTTTATAAGACGATGCAGTCTGCTCAGATATTGCTGAGACGGCCCGAATGCCACACGCGCAGACAGCGTCAGACGCGTATTGGACTCACTGCATGAACAGTATAATAATAATATACTGTGGGCTAGAGCAACTATACTTTAGATTCAACCTTATATATGTGTAGTACCGTATAGGACCGGATTACCATATCCGGAGGATAAGGCGAGAACAGTTGCATGCTGGGAGAAACTGAAAAATGTTCAGTCAACAAACGTACTATTACATGGAAAGCTATTCTGTGTGGATAGTCTAGTCTATGGATATCATGGTTTATGCCGTCTACATAGTAAAAATAGAGATAGAGAGAGAGAATATAGGAGATAGAAGATGAAATTGCTGCTCTAGCTCTCAAGTTGCGCTCTTCTTTTTCTTTCTTTCTTTCTTTTTTTTTGCGCAAATGAAACAAGTTAGAGAGAGATAGAGCAAAAATAATACTACCAAGTCTTTTCTCACTTGCTATCTAGAGTCGCCTACGTAATAGACTTGGGACATTATCAATCAACAAAATCAAAGTTAAGGAAAAAGCTGCGAAATTCATTATGCCGCGCTTGACCGGATGAGGCGGAACTAGCTTTACATAGAGTCGAATCGACTTTTGTAGCGACGTTGTCGTGAAAGAGAGATAACACGAGAGAAAAGAGGCCAACAAGAGACCTATATTGCCCTTTTTTTTTTTTTGCCAACAGACTTTCTCCTCCCCCAGTTATTTATATATATATATTTTTCTTTTCTTTCTTTCTTTCTGCTCTTTTAATAATAAGAAGCCGGACTTTAGCTTCATCAAATCCCGCTATATACGACTATTATATAGTCTATACGTCATTATATTTCCTTCATCTTCAGTCCCGCCTCTTCATCTAGGAAACCTCACGGATTGATCCAGTGATCTTTCCTCCTTTTTTCCGCGCTCTTTTCTCTTTTTACTCTCTTCTTTTTCGGTAGTGTTCGCTGACCCGGAACTCAATAAAGGAGACAGGTTCTCTTGATCGAGCATTGATTTTCGGGCTAAAAGGGAGGGAATCGGCAAAGAAGAGAGAGACCAGAATATATACACTGAGATTGGGAGGTTGTGAATCTTTCCAAATGAAAGTTTGCTATATAGAGATTGGCCTATAACGTTGGATGCGCTTCTTGGAGATTCTTTCTTTTTTTTTTCTTTTTCTTTTCTTTTCTTTTCACGTTGTTGGAACAAAGCCAACCGGCAACGGAAGTCTGCGGAGTGGGTCCGTGGACGACGAGTGCCGTTGTTGCGAAGGTTTTCTCTCTCTCTTCGTTCTCGTTTTTGATTTTCGCTATCTGCATTCTTTTTCAGGACTCTTTCGCAAAATGAAAAAAAAAAACCCAAAGAAGAGCCAGCAAAGTGACCTCTATTCCCAAAACGAAAGATCTCAAATTGACGTCGGTTTTTTGGCGTAGGAGGGAGAGCAAAAGAAAATTCACTCAAGTATTAACGACGTCAAACGATCACTTATTGATCCGTGAAAACCCTTCAGAGTGCAGTCTTGATGTTATGGGGACGAGTTCTTAATCAATTGCTGGGCAAATACGAATGTAGTAGATATGTAGTAGACACAGTATTTATCAAAGTGAATGAAGACGGTAATGACGTGCCAGTTTTGTCGAGTACCGTTTCACATCATCACTCAACTCCACTTAGTCAATAGATAAGTCTAGTCGCTCCTTCTTATATATTCTTATATCTTTTCGTTATTTCATTCATTTTTATTTTTTTAATTCCCTGATTTTTCGCCATTTCCTGCTGATATTTCCGGTGTCCTTTTGCCGCCTTATATGTTTGCTTGATTTGTTATATGTGTGCTCAATGTCGTCTGTTGCTATTTTCACATGAAAATCCACCGTTGCTTCAATTTCTTTTGGGCGACGCTAAAGGCTTGACCCCACCGTGTCCGTGGTCCAATCCTTTCCGATGCGGCGACGGCTCCTGCATTGACGCCAGCACTCAGCGGTGCAACGGCGTCGCCGAGTGCGCCGACTCCTCTGACGAAGCTGACTGCATTATTCGTAAGACGACTTTTCATTTATCAGCCAAAACATTTTTATGTTCGTGTGTGTTGTGTTTTTTGTTTTTCATTCAGCACGAACGCCTTTCACTTTGCTTCATGTGTCCACCATGCTTATTTGGGTCATTGTTTCATTTGTTTCTCTGTGTTTGTCGCAACGGTTTGGCTGGGCATTTGTTACCGTTTTTCCTTTTTTTTAAAAAAGAATAAGCCGAATGTCTCTTTCTTTCATCTCCTCCTTTCTCTTTTTATTGCCTTTGAGTGGCAATCAAATTCATGAAATCATCTCCGTCGATCGATATCAAGGCAAAACAAAAAAAGAGGGAAAGAAAGGCGATGGAGGAAAAGGGACGCAGAAAGAGAGTGATCACCGCCAGTGGTGGATTGCGTTGCATCTGCTGATTCGATTGTTCGTCATCTGATTGATTGCATTTCGTCTTGACAATTTTGTTGTTGTTATTATTTTTGTTTTGGGATCATTCTTAGTCGACTGTCCCTTGATTATCATCATCTCGTTTCATATATACTCACTCATCTCTTTTTTTTGTGTGTGTGTGTCTTGTCTTCTTCTTCTTCTTTGATGCGATCCTTTTGCGACCTTGATATCTCACCAAAGAATGTCATAGCAACGAGTTCCGCTGCTCCGATGGAACTTGCATTGACATCCGCCGAAAGTGCGATGGATACGATGACTGCCGTGACCGATCCGATGAGATCAACTGCAGTAAGTGGCAAATCTGAATTATTTCTATTTTTAGCCATCACTTTTTCGGGGCTGGGTTGGGGGATTTTTCCACTTGACTTATCTTTTGAGCTTTTCGGATTTCTACTACGAAAGAGCCTTTAAGTCTTTACACGATATTGTTGTGTATATCGTGTTGTATACGTAACAGACAACTGATGTCATCTTGTAATCCTCGGCCCAGTGCAAAGATGAAGTGCTCATCGCTGAAGCTCGTGTGCAATGTTTTTCTTAAGGGTTTTCTGACGAAAGTTTCCGCTTTCCGTTCCTTGTCTGTGCCGTTGGGTCCGTTTGGATCTTTTCCGCTATTTCTTTTCCCTATCAATCATCTCTTTTTCACACTCTTGTATTCTTTTTTTTTTGTTTGTTTTCACGTCATCATTGTCCACTGTTGTCCATAGCTTTGACTTAGAAGGTCCAGCGCTTTTACTCTGATTGGGGTTGTCATTCTACGTGGCCAGCAGTTATTGGGAAGGATCTTTTAGGATTATTTCCTTCTGCGTCTATCCTTTATTGTGCGACATTCTTTCCATTGCAGATGTCACCAGCTCTAGTAAGGGGGGGAATGGTTAACCGTTTTCATTTATTTCTTGGGAAGCTCTTGTCATCTTTTATATTTGAGGGAATGTTTCTTTTGTTTTCCTCTTCTTCGCGAGCTTCCCATAAATATGTTCAATTGTTCAAGTCCATCTATGAAATTGAATTTATTTTCTGATTGCTTTTTCCTGTTGCAGCCACTGTCGGGCCTTTTTGGCTTTTACAATTTATGGTTGCGAATCGAAACGGGCCTAGTAAAATGTGAGCCTACTATAAGAAAGTAGATACGACCGAGGGTTATAAAGTTCAATCAAGTTATAGCGGCGATGACAAGCCATTATCTATTCAAATCAAATGTATTAGTTGGATCGAGTGGAAAGATAAGCGATCTCTCCCTACTTTGATTCTTTTCAATTATAGATTTTATTTTCTTCAAATTATTTCGAGTAGTTTTTTGGGTTCTTTTGACTTTCTGGATTCTTTATTTTCTATATTTCACTTATTCTTTTATATGTGTTTTCTTATGTTTTTGTCTCCTTTCTTTCTTTCTATTTTCATTTTGTGTTTGTTTGCAAATCCCGTCCGTTCCGTACAGCTTCTTGCTTGGCCAGTCAGTTCCGCTGTACGACCAGTGGCTTTTGCATCCCTTCCGTTCAAAAGTGTGACGGAATCGTTGACTGCCCGGATCGGGAAGACGAAATTGATTGTGCTACACCTCCCCCGCCAGGTTTTATCATTTATTTTTGTTTTCGAATTTTATGTTTGTTTTTTTTGTTCTTTATTTGTTATTCGTTTAACGTGTTTCTCTCGGGATCTCATCGTGAAATCAATGCCAAATTAAAACTTGCTAGCCATAATCAAGCAATTATAATAAAAGCTTATTCAATTGTTCACGTGACAGTCTGCACCGAGTACCAATTCAAGTGCCGGGATGGAACTTGTCTGGACAATCGCAGACGCTGTGACTCCCGCAACGACTGCCCTGACGGCTCTGACGAAGAAGATTGTCGTAAGTTTGCATGCAATTTCAATCAATATTTCTCTTTCCATTCAACGTTTCTATCCCCCACACAAAAAAAAAGACGTAACGACATGCTGTACAGACTACTAATAAGCGTCAACTAATAAGAACTAATATCTGGGTCAATTGCTACAATCATCCATTGCTTGAGTAAATCAGCTCACCGTTTTATTTTTCATTTGCCACGCTCAATGGAGGACTTGATGAAAAAGGTTTTGACGCGTGCAATGTTTTCCCATTCAGCGTTCAATTGGTCCCATTGGAATGCTCCAACTCTCTCGACCTATATTCAATCTCTAGTCTAACCTTTGATTTGTACATTGATGGTGATGGCTCCTGTGTTGTGTGTGTCTGTGTATACAAACAGGCTTCTTTTCATCATCGCTAGACGACATGGCGTTAGGTCGTCAGCGTTGCCAGCCGAACGAGTTCGCTTGCGATCTGGCCCGCTGCATTGAACCGGCCATGCGATGCGATAATTTCTACGATTGCATCGATCTCACAGACGAGTTGAATTGCACCGGTTTGACAACTCATTCAACCCCATATACAATTAGTAGCTCATCAGAACCGCCTTGTTACTACATATAGAAACTCCTGCTTGTTTCCCCACTCCAAAATGTCCTCAATATCGAGTATACAGTAGCAGAGCCTTTAGTTTGTTTAGATCTACCCTTGACATAATTCTTCCCTCACGTCTCTCTGTAGTCCAAACCCAAAAAAAGCTTCGCATGTGATGGAAGGAAATCACTGACAATGGTGAAGGTGTTCCGTTTTGATTTTCATCATTTTTAAAATATTCGAACTTTCTGTTTGGAAAATATTTTCCTTTTTTTTTTTTTTTTGAATGATTTTAAAGGCCGTTTCCAAGCGGTTGGCAGCACGTTCCGATTTTGGTTTCGTGATCGTTCAGTGTATTCAATAATACATGTTGAAACTCGGTTTTGATTTATTATTCTTTTGACTCTTTTTTCCCCCGACCGCCGATATTTAGAATGCCGGACGGACCAGTTCCGCTGTGGTAGCGGCCAATGTATCAATGGCGACAGACGATGCGACCGAACCGTCGACTGCCCCGACCGAAGTGACGAGAGCAATTGCGGTAAGTTTTTCGAATTTATGCCGTTCGTCCGTGTGCGCACATTTTGATTCTGAATTCAAATGTGGTAGGTGTTCAATGCAAGAACGGCGAATTCAGTTGCTCTAGCGGGGATCAGTGCGTTCCTTACAGCCTAGTGTGTGACGGTCGTAGAGATTGTCAAGACTTTTCCGACGAGGCCGAATGTCGTAAGTGCTTTCCATCCATTTTGAATCTGTTTTATGACATTAGAAACCAAGTTTCATCCATCATTGCCATACTTAAACTAAGTTAAAGAGTCAACCTACATTTATTATAAATTATAATAGCACTCAAGTATGAAGTAATTAAATTCAGATTACAGAATATATATACTATAGTACAGTAAGACTTATATGATGGATAATTGAATGTCCTGTGTAATATTACTGTACATAACGGGGCTGTCATCAAACCGTGTCATGTGTGTGTGTGTGTGTAACATGGAACAATAATGAAGAATGGACCAAGTGTCCGGAGGGAGAGTTCTCGTGCGAGAACGGGCCGTGCATTCCGATGGAGCGCCGATGCGACGGCCACATTGACTGCCCTGAATCCAGCGACGAATTCGACTGTCGTAAGTGCTCAACGTCGCTATCAACAACAAAAACAACAAACAAACAACCAACCAAAAAACAACAACAACTAAAAACAAAAATAAAAAAATAAATGAGCCTCTGAAAACAAAGAAAGGCGAAGTTTTTTTGTGTGTGTTCGTGTGTGCAGTCAAGAGAGAAAGACAAATAACAGCGTGATCCCCATCTCATCTAGATATAACTCACTCCCATGTTTGCGTCTGATGCTGCTCCTTTTTTTTTCTTATTCTTCTTCCTTGTCTTGACTTGTCCCTCTTCTTCTTCGTTCGTTCTTCATAGCTCCACCCTTTTGTTCTATTCTTTCCAAATATTTTCCTTTTTTTCTTCTTCTTCCACCTCCTCCATTTTGGCTTCATCGATCCTCGGCAGCTCGTTGCCAACTCTTTGCCAACTTCTGAACAGGAGACGCCTTTATGTGTATGTATGTATGGATGTATAAACGGTCTCTAGGCCGGTGTTACTACTTATCTTACTAAGAAGTCTATGTTAGACAATGGCTAGTATGTTTCGTATGATTCATCATTCATCGATAACTTAATTGTATGTGTATATAGATCCGTGTCCTGTCCAAATGTCAAACTAACGTGAATGGTGACTAACATCGCAAACTCAAACCACAAATCTCCACCAACAAACCATTATGAAAGAGAAAGTTGTGCGATTTGGTTTTAACTATTTTTTCTTCCTTCTCTCTTTGACAGCATCCAAAAACGACGAATTGAACTTGAAAACATATCCCGCCGACCAGACCATCCTTCAAGGTAATGTTTAAATCTTTAATCTCGTTTTCACGATTTATATTGATTTAAAATTTAAAAAAATAAAAAAAAACATTTTGAAAACGTTTTGTCGTATTAATCGATTTTTATTTACACGCTGCTTTTTTTTTTTTAAAAAGGCGTGATCGGTAAGGATCTTCCTAACATTTTCTTCTTTTTCCCTTATATGTCATAAATTTCGACTAAATTGAAGAATCCAATTAATATGAAATGAATCTGATAAAGGTCGTGAGGTGGTATTCCAATGTCGTGATGAAGGACCGGCTCGAGCTCCAGTACGTTGGACGCGCGGAAGTGGATTGACTCTGCCTCCATCTACTCGTGATAACAACGGACGATTGGAAATGCCAAATATTCAGCCGGAGCACACCGGAACGTACATTTGCGAAGCTGTTGGTTATCCAGCAACGACTCCTGGTTCCCGAGTATCCGTCTACCTCAAAGTCGATCCTTGTAAGTTACATCTATTTATCCCTTTATCAACAACTTGTATTCCTTTATGTACTTTGCAAAAAAAACTAACACGAAATGAGTAAGATTGCCCATTCTAACTAAATAAAAACAATTGCTTCACATTCACGTCCTTTCTCACGCAAACCAAGCTCCTGTTGGATCTGCACGAGCGGGCAATCGGTCCGTGTCTCACGGCTCCCGGTCCCAATTCCCGCTAAGTCACACAAAATTCCAGTCGGATGTGGATCGTTTCCTTTTCCCATCCGATCACGGTAAAATAGGAACACAACAAAGCTTTGTTTTAAAACGAAATTCCTTAAATGGAATTGATCGCATGATTGAAGCATGTTCAATGTGGGCAACTTTTGTCCAATTACATTTTTTTCCTTTGTTGTCGTTGAGTTTCAAGTTTCTTAAATTTGCACCGCATGCAAAAACCGTAGCCATTTCGACTTAGAACTCTTCAGATTTTTAACTTTTTTTCGTTTACAGTTGCCGAACCGACGACACGTCCGCCAACAGCTTGCGGAGTCAACGAGGCCACTTGCATGAACGGCGAGTGTATCCCGAAGAACGCCGTCTGTGACGGAGACTTTGATTGTTCCGATCAGTCTGACGAGATGCGATGCAGTAAGATAGATTAACTATAGATTAACTATTTTGAATTTGTTTTAAAATCAGTCTTTAATGTAACGATCCTTTGCTCAATCAAATACCATTAGGTCTTTTGGGTTGCCAACCGAACGAATATCAGTGCGCCAACAAACGGTGCGTGCTCAAGAACTGGAGATGCGATGGTGATGACGACTGCGGTGATAACTCGGACGAACTTTATTGCAAACCGAGCCCTCCAGGTTAAATATATTTTCTTTGTTCTGCTCAATACGATGAAGATTTACATAAACATTTTTGTGGGGTATTTTCATTGAAAGGATCCCCATGCCGTCACGACGAATTCCAGTGCCAGTCGCTCAATCAGTGCATTCCGCGCTCTTTCCACTGCGACATGGAACTCGACTGTCAAGATCGAAGTGACGAAATCGGATGCTGTAAGTAGAATTTGATTTAACTTGATCATTTGATGATGTAATGTTATCGTTGGAAATGATATCGTAAACAACAGCCAAACCGACGATCCTCATCCCCCCACCGCCGATGATCAACATCAACATTGGCACGACGATCATCATCAATTGCACGGCTGTCGGTGTTCCTACTCCCGAAGTCGTCTGGCGTCTCAACTGGGGTCATGTACCGTCCAAATGTACGATGACGTCAGAGTCGGGATACGGTGTTTTGACGTGCCATGACGCACAGATCATCGACCAGGGTGCTTACAGTTGTGAAGCCATCAACGCCAAGGTCTGTTCAATTATTCATCTCTTGTCCTTCCGTCCAGTCTAGACCAGGAATACGTAAATGTTTAATTTATTTTTTTTCTCGCAGGGTTCGACCTTTGCCGTGCCGGATTGCATCGTTGTTGTCAAACCATCGGCCGACATTTGCATTGATGAGGAATTTAATTCGGCCGCTGTTTCACCAGCTGATTGTCTACCTTGTTTTTGTTTTGACCACACAAAAGAGTGCAGTTCCAGTTCGCTTTACGTTAGCCAATTGCCACCTCCTAGTGACCAGTTCCAGCTCATTACTTTGCGCACAGACACCATCCGCAGTTCATCTAGCGCTCGCCTCTTTTCCTCTAGAGATGTTGGCTCTTCTGGAACCGCCAACCGTGCTTACCTGCGTTCGCCAAATGCTAACGACGGAATTCAAGCCTACCGACGTGATTTCAACTCGAGGAGTGAGGTGGCCTTCTTCAACCTGCCGCCATCACATCGCGGATACCAGCTCCTCTCGTACGGAGGACAAATAAATTACCGGCTGACCTACCGCGGTTCAGGATCTTCAATCCGCGCTCCGGACGTCATCCTACGAGGCAACGGCATCACCCTATATCACGAAAGTCGCACTCGACTGGAACCCAACCAGCCAGTCGAAGTGATCATTCGCTTCTTACCGGAAGACTGGAGCAAAGGCGCAGACTCGCGGGATTCAGCCAGACGTGAGGATTTGATGATGGTTCTCCAATCCATTGAGTACTTCTTAATCAGAGCGTCTTACGTGGAGAGCAATGTTTTGGACACGACCATTACAAACATCCGCATGGATACGGCCATCGAACAAAACTACAACCAAGGACAGGCTGTTTTGGTAGAAGAGTGCCGTTGCCCACCCGGTTACATCGGCCTTTCCTGCGACGTAAAACATTATCTTATACAAATTCAATTTATTAAATCAATCTTTCCGATCAACCCTATTAATTATTGAAATTCTCGTCTATTTAGTCCTGCGCACCTGGATACGTACGTGAGGAGACCAGTTCGGGTCGCTATTTGGGTCGCTGCGTTGCTGAAACATGTAAGTTCCAACTATCCAATGGCAATTTCCTTGTTTTTTTTTAAATTGACAGAAAACACACTGACTCGGGGTATTTCGTTATCGGAATTTTCATTTTTGACGTATGCACTTCTATTTTGCATGGCACACCTTTTTTAAAAAAATTGCACGGCTCCTAATTTACCTATTCCGGCTGCTTGTATGAATTCGGCTGAAAATAGTTTGCGACTCATCTTATCAATGGACTTGTCCTAGCGATGGCACCTGTATCGACGTCAGGCGACGCTGTGATGGTCGAGTGGATTGTCGTGATAATAGCGACGAAATCGACTGTCAACCAAATCGATGTATAACTTTACTCTAGGCTTGTAGTTTGCATGCTATTAACACCCATAATGACCTAAAAACCTCATAAAACAGCATGCGATCTTAATTACGAATGGACTTGTCGCGATGGCAGCTGCATCGATGTCCGACGACGTTGCGACGGCCGATTGGATTGTCGCGACCGCAGCGACGAATTCGAATGCCCATCACAAAGTAAGAAAGTTTTCAATTTAACCTTTTTTATAACACTACCAAGCAAGCGCTATCAAATTGACTAACTGCATGATGCATTCGCACAACCACCTTCGAACCCGCGCTTTGTAGATTGCGATCCCAGCAGCCAATGGCGCTGCGACGACCGATGCATCGATGCTAGTAAACGTTGCGATGGCTATCGCGATTGCTACGATTACACCGACGAGCTCAACTGTCAAGGTTTTTATACAAATGCGTTGTTCATGTTCATGTTCAGTAGGTATTTAGATTTTGTAGGGTAGTAGTTGGAATGATTATTGGGTGTTTTAGTTTTTGGTGGTGCTAATGTTGGCTTTTGCATGATCGTTGGTGAATGATTCGTCCGGTGGTGATATGGTGGCACAACAAACAAAACAAATTAATTGAAACTAAAAGGCTGTGATGCCAGATTGGAATGGCGTTGCGCTAATAGTCAATGCATCAACAGTGCTCAATACTGCGATCGTAACGTTGACTGTGCTGACGGAACCGACGAAGTTTACTGCCCTATCCAAGGTCTCTCTCTCTACTTTATCATCAATCTTCTTACAGCTAGTCGTAATTTCATTAGCATTAACAGTAGACTTTTGCAGTTTGCTTCTTTTTATTCGTTTAATCTAATTCCATTTGATCTCACCTCATTTGATTTAAGAAATTAAACCAAATATTCGTTTTTTATCTTCAAATTGAATAAGAATGACAAGCGTTATAGTGTACCCAGCACTCATAATTTAGAAACCTTAATTAGCTGCAAGCTTTATTTCTGATTTAATATGCATCCCTTTTCGTTGTACTGTGCTTGGATTTTAAACCTTTCCTTACCCTGTTGTAAGGGTGCGACCTGGCCACCAGGTTCCGCTGCGCTAATGGTGAACTCTGCCTTGACAAGTCGCTTCGTTGCGACGGCAATTTCGACTGCAGAGACCACAGCGATGAATGCAATTGCCCAGGTTTGTTTTTAAAAAAACGACGAGAACTGAGCCCAATTTCTTGATTTAATATAGAAATTTGGCTCTGTTCGGCTTATTGGCTTGTTGAAACTCTTTTTTTCACACGGGGTGATTGGATTATGTCATCATTAAGGATGCGGGTCGGATCGCCATTTCCGTTGCGCTGACAATACCTGCATCGATCTGTCAGAGCGTTGTGACGGTCGGGTTGATTGCCGAGACGCCACCGACGAAATTGGTTGCACTTATAGTAAGTCCTGCTCCTGCATGTCTAATTACCTCTAGTCTAGCCATCCTTCTATCATCCAATTTCTCTCCTTTAAACATTTGCCGTAAGAGGGCTAATCCCTAGTATTATTATCATTACTTTTCTTATCTTGATTTCTCTTCCATCTCTTTTTCTGCCTTCTACTTCATTTCATTCCTTTGCTGCATGCGCTATACCTAACAATCTAAGCGTGCGACCCCCATACTCACTGGACCTGTGGTGACGGTAGTTGCATAGGTGTACGACTCTTTAACGACGGTTTAGACGATTGTTACGATGGCAGTGACGAGTTCAGTTACTCAGGTAAGTTCTTGTTTCGTTTTCTTGGCTTATCTTACTCTATCGCACCACTAATACTTTCATGCGTGTTGGGAGGGAGTTGGACACTATCACTCAACAAACACGACACCTTAACACCCAAACAACATTTGACACGACGATTTCACACCCAAAAACACACGGAACGACAATTAACATCATCTTGTATTAAACGTTTTAATTAAATGACATTTGATTTGATTACTTCAACGCAGCCCAATGCAACCAAGCCGGGATCGTCAATGGATCATCGACCAGTAGCGGATGCATCTGCAAGGTAATTAGCCAAAATTAATCGATTTTAAGAATAACAAAACGATCCCTTATGCTCAATTCCCTACCAATCCTTTCGAGAGTCGTACAACTAATTGTTCTATAATTCAAACATCTCTTTTTCAATGAACATGCACAATTGTGGATTTACAATCGAATGAAATGGTAGGTGACGTTGAAGCTCTATTTGGCGGTGTTTATTTATTTAATGTTAATATATGAAACACAAAAATGCCCAGTAGATGTGCAATAGAGGTTTAAATCGAACATATCAACGCTAGAAAGTCGAATCGGTAGAGTCGGTAAACGTGTTGACGTAGAAACGTTTTGATTCCGCTTCACTTTTCGCGAAAAGCTTGTATAGAATATTTATTTTAAAATTGTTGAATTTAAATTTTTATAAGAAATAAAGAAATAAGGAGCTGTTTCATTGTTTTGAATACTTTTAAACTCGCTGATGTTTTGGTGGCGATTGGGACAGCTCATCCGTCTTCGTTGTATAATATAATTCGTTGTATAAGAATCTACCACAATTCCACAAATTGTACCATGTCCTCGGTGTGACTTTAGGAATCGATCCGTCGCCACCAATCAAAGAACACAATCAATCTCTTAAACCTTTCGAGAATTACTGGCACTAATCGAACGCTTCTTGAATTTACAGGATTTGGTCACCGGTCCGCGTTGTGATCAATGCAAACCCAATACTTTCCATTTGAATCCCGATAATCAGGACGGTTGCATCAACTGTTTCTGTATGGGTATCACCAAAACTTGCTCTGCATCCACTTGGTTCCGTCAACAGGTAATTGATTCATCTCTTATTATTTGTCTTGAGAAAGACCGTGATTGAGACTTGTTTTTCACTTTAGATAAGGACCGTCTTCACCACCGACATCCAAGGTTTCGTTTTGACTGACAAGAACCGACGTGAAAATATTGTGGAACGCGTCACTGTCAATTCAGTCAGCCGCGAAATTGTTTACCGCGATTTCAACAGACTTTCCAACGAGGTAGTTATAGCCATATTACTTCATTTCATCACTCATTCATGTTTAACATTTATTTGATTCATCAAAGGTCCATTACTGGAAACTGTCGTCCAAGTTCATTGGCGATAAGGTGACATCTTATGGCGGTTATCTTAACTACACGGTACGTTACGTCCCGCAACCAGGCGGGCGTAGCTCTCCCAACAGTGCTCCGGATGTAGACATTCGAGGAAACAGCATTCGTTTGTTGCACTATCGCCGAGAACCAGTCGATGCTTCCAAGTCTGTGACCGTTGCTGTTCCTATCTCTGAACAACATTGGCAACGCGAAGACGGTCGTCCAGCTGATCGTGAACATTTGCTGATGGTTTTGGCCGACTTGGATTCCATCTTGATTAAAGCCACTTACACTACGCGCACCTCTGAAGCCTCGTAAGTCGAATTTGGTGGCAAAATTTATAAGTTTAATTCAATTTGAATTCAATTTTCATCATCATTTTCTAAAGGCTTTCTGAAGTGTCATTGGACATTGCTGAAGAGCGAAACACCGGCCAGACTCGAGCCTATGCTGTCGAACAATGCTCTTGCCCGCGCGGCTACACGGGTCTTTCATGCGAGGACTGCGACACTGGATACACTCGTTCCGTACAGGGCGTCTATTTGGGACTTTGTGAGCCTTGCAACTGTAACGGCCATTCCAACGAATGTGACCCAGACTCTGGTGTTTGCATGAACTGTCGCGACCATACCACCGGTGACGAATGTGAACTCTGCGAAGCCGGATACACTGGCGATGCCACACTAGGTACTTCCAACGACTGCCGACCTGACGGTGGTCGCCCACCCACCTGTTCCTGCGATCCTCGTGGATCTCTTCGTCCTGACTGCCCCGACGGACGTTCTTGTTCTTGCAAGGTACAAAATGAGAAATCAAAACGAGTGAATTTCTGGGTGTTAAATAAGATTTCTCTTTCTGAATGAATAGGCCAATTGCCAAGGAGATCGTTGCGACCAGTGCCGTGATGGACATTTTGGTCTGACAGAACAGAATCCACAAGGCTGTTTGAGTTGTTTCTGCTCAGGAATGACGCGAAACTGCAATTCTGCCAAAGTCTGGCGCTCACAGATTATCCAGCAAGTGATCGACACTCAACACGGTTTCACTTTGAGCGAGAGGAATGGTGTTTCGGTGCCCAATTTGAGGATCAACATCGACCAAAACGAAATCAGCTACACATTCTCATCGACACCTGCTAGATCGCCCAAACTCTACTGGTCTTTGCCTCCCCAGTTTACTGGCAATAAGGTACATCATTGATTTTCGGATTCCTTTTGAATACCAATCAATAATAGGAAATTTTATATTTCAGGTTACATCATATGGAGGTCAAATTTCCATTACTCAACGCTATGACGAACGTCAAGGTGCGGTCGGTCAACGTTTCACTGACAGCGATGTCATTTTGACGAGTGGAAGAATCTCTTTGGCATTTGTCAATCCTAACCAAATCCAATCCGGCCAAACGGTGACGTACACTGTTCCACTGAGAGAATCGGGTGGATGGCGTCGACTTGACACTGGATTGGCAGTCACTCGCGACGATATGATGCGCGTTCTATCCAACCTGCAGACGATTGAGATCCGAGCCACGTACAGCTACAGCATGGCTTACACCAGTATCAAGCAACTGTCGCAATGGATACGGCTGTCCCCAACAATAACGGACAGGAACAGCCTCGCGATGTCGAAGAATGTCGATGCCCTGAAGGATACATCGGTACGTCTTGCGAGGAATGTGCTACAGGTTTCTATCGCGATCGTTCGGCCGGACCTACCGGCCAGTGCCGTATCTGTCCGTGCAGCAACAACGAAGAGAACTGCGTCCAGCAATCAGACAATCGAGTCGTCTGCAATTGTCGTCGAGGATTTAGCGGCCGCAACTGCGAAATTCAAGGTGAAACAAACATTTTTTTATGTCTGATGAGAAATTGGGAAAGTTTTAATTCTGCCTGGTCAACAAGCATGATGGGGACTCAATTTCATTATTTATCTCCTTCATTTCTCTGACTATTTGGTTATGGGGATTTCCTATTTGATTCCAATCTTTCAACCTAAATACTTGACTGCGGCTGTAACAACCAGCAAATTTCATTGATTTCATTTCTTCTTTATAGCACACATTTTATTTTAATTCATCAAATTTTGAAATTTGCACTGTGTAAAGAATCTCTACCTTTGGTATTGTAGTTTCCATGTTGAATCATGACGCTTTTTCCAAGTGTTCTGGTCAGTAAATATTGTTAGGGAGGAACCAATTCCGATATTAGTAGGCTAGTGCATGATTCTTTTTCTCACCAAATCTTGTGTGCATCCTCTTAAAAAATGGTCAACTTGCATGTCAACTCTACGCTGAATCCTCGGACGTCCATCGAACAAAACAAAAATAACCAGGTGGAATTCGTATGGAAATGGTTCCCATGAGGGTTCAAGCGGCTCCCAATCAAGTCGTCAATTTCGTCTGCGCTTACTTCAGCATGGAGCGTCTCGAAATTGACATCCAGCCCATCGGCCACAATCACATTGATGGAAAAATGCTTCCCAATTCTGCTGAGTACTCGCTGTCGAACACATCGCTCATGCTTGGTCAACCTGTCCGTGACATTCTGGATCGTTTCGCATGGGGCAGTCGACGCACACTTGAACTTCGCATCGACTCCGGTCATCGGCAAGTGAAGTGCCGCGTCGCCAACACCGATGGTCTTGTCCTGGGCGAACTGACGGCCCTTATCCAGCCAGCAGGTTCCCTGTCAATAAAAAAACAAAAACAAAACAAAAATATTCATTCGCACAATTCAACAAATGCATAAAAACAAAAATCCAAAAACGAAATCGTCCAACGTCCAAATCGTCCGTCGCAAACCGACAATGTCGCGTGCGCTTTTCATTTCCTCGTATTTTTTTCACCGTTGCGCTCACGTTTCACGACACGTACATACAGACACGGATGAAACAAAAATTTAACTTTAACCATGAAATCGCTTTGCCTCAATGTGTCGCTTGTCCGATTGTCTATAAGATTTTTTTGTCCGTCCGTGGCTTGATTTTTTTACCAGTTGTTTGATATTCGTGCCAAAAGTCTCGTTTGCTAAATGAAACTGTTTAGAGAATTGGAAATCGCTAATCGCCTGTTTTTTGTTTCCCTTATTTCCCTTATTGCACATTAGATGGCGATCAACGACCTCCTGCTCCACAACCAACTCCAGCCAGTCCAACCATCGTCCTAACGGTGACAGATCCTAGGATTCAAATCGCGGAAGTTGGCTCAACGGTGAGATTCCGTTGCAGCGGCCAATCTTTGGTCGGCCGTCAAGTGCTTCTTCGTTGGGGTAAAGAAGGCGGTTCACTTCCTGCCGGTCGTGCTCAAGACGATCGTCGTGGTGTTCTTATCATCACCGACATTCGGCACACTGACTCTGGCACATATGTTTGTAGCGGCCAGGACGGCATTAATGTCGTCACGGAAACGGTCGTTCTCAACGTTGGAGGTTTGTCTAATTATCTGCTGGTCGTATTCTAATTTCAATCTTGTTCTATTGGCTAACCATCCATTTAATCGGATGTATATGAATGTTTTCTTCTACCTTCATCTGACCTAAAACTTAACTCTTCTCATCGACCGATTCACTTGTTTAATCCATTTTTTGTGTGGCACGATTGGCAGCTTTCTTTATGGATGTTGGCACAATCACAGGTATAATCTATCCTCACATTCCACCACCGTTTGGGTCACTCTTTGCTGTTTCACAGCTTATGTTCATAGTTTCTGGATTGAGTTGATTTGCATGTTAAATTTTTTTCTGGCGATTTTTATTACCTACGTGTTATAAAATTCTAACTCGGCAATTTCAATCATCTAAATGTTTCGACTGATTACGAAAAATTAGGCCAAAGCCCCAGTCCACCACTCGTCTCAGTTGAACCTCGCTATATCGAAGCCACACTTGGACAGAGTATCGACGTTCGTTGTACCGCACAAGGCTTCCCGGTGCCCAGCATTCAATGGCTCTCAGCTCGCGAAATTCTCGTAAGTATTTGATGTTGCATTATTTAATAAATCATAAACTAATGAATTGATTCTTATTAGGTACCTACATCGGATGGAGTACTTAAAATTGCCTCAGTTCGCAAATCGGACGAAGGAGAATACACTTGCACTGCCAGCAATCCTTCTGGAACAAGCACAGGACGAGTCAATATTTTTGTTCGATCAGAACCTGCTCCTCAACCAGCAGAAAATCCAGTTCAGGTGGTGATTGCTCCTACCGACACGACCGCCCGCCGTGGCGAAACGATTCGATTGACATGCCGTGCCGAAGTTGTTGGCGATCGAGTCGTTCCCGTAATCCGCTGGACCAGAGTTGAAGGTGCATTACCTGTCAACGCTGGTCAGTCCGCTGGAGTGCTGACAATTCCTAGCGCCTCGCCATCTGATTCAGGCATTTACATTTGTACGGTGACAACCGTTTCCGGCTACGTTCAACAATCGCAAGCCCGTGTCACTGTTTTGGCATACAGAGGTCCACCCACTGTTCGCATCGAACCGGACAGACAGACCATTTCTCAAGGAACTTCGGCTGAACTTCGTTGTCTCGCTGTTGGCGACCCGTCACCCACCATCCGCTGGACTAAAGTCGGAGAAGAATTCACCAGCAACATTTTGGTGACTGGACCTGTTCTCCGTATTGTCAACGCAATGGTCCGCGATCGAGGAATGTACATTTGTACGGCCGAAAATCCAGGCGGAGTTGCCCAGGCATCGGCTATCGTCGAGGTGGAACGTAGAGAACCGCCTGCAGTCGAACTTTACCCGCAGACCAAACAGACCGTGGTGCAAGGAGGCAGCGCTCTGTTCCAATGCCGAGTGACGGCCGGAATCCCAACTCCTCGTGCCAGATGGGCCCGTGTTGACGGTCGACCTTTGCCAAACAACGTCGAAGAATTGGACGGTGGAGTGATCCGTTTCAACAGGGTCACTGGCAACGAGCAAGGCCAATACGTCTGCACTGCTGAGAACGACGCCGGAAGCATCACTGGCGTAGCTACTTTGACTATTCAATCGATCCCAGTTGTCACTATCAATCCAAATCCCACCAGTGGACCCATCCGTGTCAAGGAAGGCCAACGAGTGAGACTTGAATGTCGCGCTCAAGGAGATCCTGCCCCATCAGTCTCGTGGAAACGCCTCCGCACCGGATTCCTCTACGATGCCATTGACGCCAAGGAGACTCAACAGATCGCCGTTTACGACATCACGCGCGTGACGCAATCAGATGAAGGAACCTACTCCTGTACTGGAAGAAACGACGCTGGATTGACGGAAGAACGCATCCAGATCGTGGTGGAAGCATCCAGCGGACGAGGGGACATTGAAGAGAATGAAATTGAAACGGATGGCAGTAGCAACACTGGCGGAGGCAACGTTATTGGTGACGACGTCTTCCGAGTTCCCGTTGGAGGCACGGCCGAGATGCGATGCGTTCTCACTGGATCGCAGCAAGGCATTTACCTGGATTGGGTGCGAAGTGATGGTGGTTCTCTTCCGGCCGACAAGGAAATTCGCGATGGTATCCTTTACATCCGCAACGTTCAACCGGACGCTGCTGGAGTTTACTCGTGCGTCGGCATCAGTTCCCAGGGCACTCAAATCTTTAGTGCAGACAGACGTCTAGAAGTAGTCGGTAAGTTAATTATTTTACATTAGACCTTGTATTATAACCTGAACTTCACTTCATCCCTCCATTCATATTATCTAAATGCCTACCAATCTGGAAAATAGGAGATCCTTGTGATCTCCTTAATAAAGGTACAAATCGATAGTGTAGAGTTATAGACTTGAATCAATTGTGTATTTGATTATTTACTATTTTTTTCTAATGCTTTACCTTCAGCTCGGAAGGGTAAGTTTATTTAACTATGTTTGTTAGTCTTTGCCTAAACGGGATTGTGCGGATTTTCATTTTGCTTTGCTGTTTTTATTATATAGAATTTTAAATTTTAATAATTTTTCTACAGCACCACCACGGATCCGGTTGGAACCACAACGCCAAGTTGTGCGACCCGGCGATCAGGTAGACATCCGCTGCGAGGCTTCCGGTGATCAGCCCATTACTATCAACTGGTTCAAAATGGACGGTGTTCTCCCACCAGCGGTTCTTGTCAATAATGGCCAACTACAGGTGCTGAATAATAAATTCTTAAATTTTTATCTGTATTCTTTGACTATCTTTTTCTACCCTGAAATTTCTGCAGTTCCGTGGAATCGCCGTTTCCGATGCTGGGCGCTACGTCTGCTCGGCTCGCAATTCGGTGGGCCAGGCTGAAGCTGTGGCTGAAGTCATCGTCAACGGTAAGTCCCACCATATCTTCAATTTATTTTTTTAAAAATTGAATCGAATCAATCATTGAATATTTAGCCATCTAACGTGTAATTTGACAAATCCAAAAGGAGAAAAACATTTGAATCGATTGCGTTTCTTTCTTTTTTCACCTTTTTCAATTTGCTTCCAACAAACTGGAAAAAATGGACAGCTTCTGCTCCGATTCTACCACGTCCTAATTGGATGTGGGAGTTTCGTGAGCAGCCACCTCGCAGAGGTTAGGATTGCAATCCTTCAGGAATTTCAAACCTTTTTATTGGTTTCGTTTATGTATTTGGGTCGATACGAGTCGTTTTGCATGTCTTGTTTTTAAATGTTTTACGCTTTTCGATGTTTCGATGTTTATATCAGTTGGATTGTTGATTATTATTCGCATGACACCAAAACTCTTTGACCTATTCCGGAACACACTTCCGACTGGAAAAACAATACAGAGGATCGAATCATCAGCGGAACACAGGGAGGAAATCGACAGACTGACGTCTACATTGGTAGCACAGTGGAGTTGAGCTGCAATTTGGCGGCCGGAACAAACGGCCGGATCCAGTGGAGTCGCGACCGCGGCACTCTGCCACCTACCGCCTTCAAGACGGCTGACAACAAATTGGAGCTGACCAACGTTCAACCGAGTGACGCTGGCCGCTACCAGTGCGAAGTGTCTGGACGCCAAGGAACTTCGTCTGAATACATCCTTCTGAATGTCAAAAGTAAGCCGACCGTCAACAGGGTATGGGGGGCCCGGGCCCAATACCAGGAAGCCGTAGCCCGGCCTGCCGAGGCCCGTAGAAGGCATCAGTCACGCCGTCATGAATAATACTGCCAAAAATATTAACCCAAATGAACCATAATAATGATAATAACTTTTTATTCCTATTAATGAGATAAGTGCCTATTTGATTTATCAATCAAACTCCCCACCCTATTACCCTTTATACACACCCTATATGCCTACAGGACTCCAGCCTACCTATATAACCTTATACTGCCCTTTTACTTAAAATACCAGAAATCCCAAATTCCAATTTGTAGATGCCAGTGTTGTCTCTTTCTCTCTATTTTTTTTTTTGACGACTTGATTTAAGGATTTTACAGAGTCAACGCCGTCGTGGATCGTGTTGTGTCACCTTCCCACCTTTTTTGAAACCTTTTTGAACCTTCTGGCTCTCTAAAAACAACGGATGAATTCAAGATTCAGTTAAAGAGAGGTCACCAGACGTATCCCGTTTTCAACCTCACCCAATTTTATTCCTTTGATTGTTGTTTTTTTTTTTGGCTTGCGGACATTGTACGATTGGCAAACAATTTGACATTTGCAGCCATTTCTCTGGTCTTCTTTTCTTTATTCTTTACAAAAATCTCTTTTTTTTTTTCAAAATTAACATCTCGTTCACTCTTCCACACTGTTCAACACTTAACAAAAAACAGACTCGATTGGTGAATACTGTTTAATTTTTTACTCTCTCTCATTCTCTCTCTCTCTCTCTCTCTTAAAATTTTGTTTCACAAATTTCCAGTTGGTTGCACGATTGCACATCAGTTTCTAAAACAAAAAAAACCGTTTTGATTGTTCATTGATATGTGTGTGTAGCCGAAAACGCAAAGTGCGCCAGTAATGAGTTCCAATGCAAGAGCGGACAATGCCTGAAGATGTCGTCCCGATGCAATCGCAAAATTGATTGCGATGACAAGTCTGACGAGCTCAACTGTTTTATCGGATACCTAACTCGAAAGATACGCGGTTCGTTACGAATATCTCAAATCCTCTCTCTCTCTCTCTCTCTCCAGCAATTTTCGCCGCTCAATTAATCATCCCCATACACACCACACACACAAAGCTTTGATTGCTGGAAACAACAAATTCCTCAAAAAACAAAACCCAAGCCAAAGCCAATGGGATTTTAGCCACAGCAGCCAAAAATTATGTCGCAGTGTTTCGTCCGCGTCTTATTTTCAATTATTATTCTTCTTTTAAAATTTTCAAATCTCGCGGGGGATAAAAAAAAAAAAAAACTACCACTTAAAACAACAATTTCAATCCAACTATCGCCTATATTCCTCCTTCTCTTCTGTTGTCAGCGTGTGTCATTCCACACGCTGGTATTTTATACTACTACTGGCTACGTGTATTGTGACCGCGTCGCGTCCAGCAGCTCACACACTCAACAAAATTCAACCTGTTGACAATTAAATAATTCTCTCTCTTTTTTCCCTCTCTTTACCTCTTTCATATATTCGCAAAGCTGCAAGGGGGACATAAAAACACGCTAAAAAAATGGTTCAATATTTACAGAACACATACCCAAAGATCACACCTCACCGTGAACGAGGCCGGTGTGAGAATATATATTATTACATTCCCTGCACACGCACAACATGTGGGAATCACAATTTCGCTTGTTATTCACGCGTTGGGGCAAAAAAACTTTGCGCTCTTTTGATCCATTGCGTTTCCAGGTGGCAAAATCGATCGAAGATGTGTAGACTGTGAATGGCTACAATCGGGAAAAAGACGGATCCTTAAAGGTTATATTGCATCCTTCGACCGGAGACAGCGCTGTATATCATAGGCCTTTCTATACATCTTGGAAAAAAAAAAACAGTTTTCTCAACTGTTGGAATGTTTTTGTCATTGGATTGTTTTTTAAAAGAGAAAAGGAAATAGCTTTGAAGCTTTGATTTGCTTCGTCTTGTGTCTTCTCGTGTATCTCGTCGTAAACGAATGTTTGTCCTACGTCAAATCATCTATTACATGTTCTCTACTTTATCCTGTACTATTTTGCTTCATCAGATCTCTTCCCTCCCCATCAACATCCCCCTCGACCATGTTGTCTTTTATGTTTTGTTTTTTGTCTTTGTTTGTTTTGTCTTCGCTTTTGGACTCGGTCAGTGTCTTTTGTTGTGTCTGATCGGGAGCATGAGCTTCGTTGAATGAATTCTGACACTTATTTTAATTTAATTTTTTTTGACCATTTGGGGGCTTGATTTGTTGGTATCTCACCGTACGGTGAGATTGTGTCGCTTTTGGGGATTTATATGTTGTGAGGGCCATTTTTGTTCTCTGATGGCTGATCGTCTTTTTTTTCTTTTTTTGTCGTTTTTTTTCTCTCTCTCTCTCTTCGATTGTTTGTGCTGTCGGTTCTTTCGGTTGGGATCTTTCCTACATGTTCAGGAGCGCCCACCTTGGCTGTAAGTCTCACACCCAACAAAGAGACGATCCGTCGAGGCGATAATTTAGAAGTTCGTTGTGAAGTTACTGGTGATCCTTCGGCTTTAGTCTCTTGGCGCCGCATCGGTGGCTCTCTCTCACGTAATGCCCAGGTTCTGGGCAATTTGCTCAGGTAAGCACATTAATTGCCCTTATGCGTACTACATCTAATTACCAATATTCTCTAAACGTTGCATTCTATACTACTTCAAACAGAATCACAGAAGTTAAACCCGAGAATGGCGGCGTCTATCGTTGTCAGGTTCTCAGTACGGCTGGAACTTTTGAGGAGAATTACGTCCTCTCTATTCAAGGTATGCAGATAACATAGATGCTTTCGTCGATGAATTGGAAATGTTGAATTCACTTTGATGTTCACTAATCACTATGTGGCACTACTGGCACATACATATTATTGTATTATTTTTGTTCTCACTTTTCGCTGTTAAATGTAACTGGAACTCTAACCGCGTTTGTCTCCTTATAACCTCTCTTTCTCTCTCTCTCTCTGTCTTTTAAATGGATTTTGAAAATACCTCGGTAAGTCAACCGACGGCTTTCACTTCACACTTGACTGCATTATCTGCATTACTGCATTATCTCGTTGCTGAATTTAAATATCACTGCGCTGGTGTAATTCTTCTTTTTTAATGGAATTTTATTTCTTTTTCTTTTGCTTGACAGCCGATAATGAAATGCCTCACAATGACGATATCGCAGTTGAGACGCGTACTGCTCCCGTTCAATCTGTCGTCATGATGGAATGCAGAACGGATTTACGTCAGCCCGTCAAATACACCTGGTCACGACAAGGAGGCATTCTTCCGAAATCTGCCAGAGTCGAAGGCGTAAGAATCTTAAACAACCATCATTTTAAATATTTTCATTATAACTAACGATCTAATCAAATGTTTTGTTCGTTTTTCAGTCGAAATTATCGATTCCCGAAGTGAGAGCCGAAGACGCTGGAACTTATGTTTGCACGGCCCGTAATACGGAAGAAACGATGGACATCCCAACTGTTTTGGTAGTGACTGGTGTCGTGCCTTACTTCGCCCAGGCTCCGCTTTCCTACATGCAAATGCCAACGTTACCCAATGCCTACATGGAATTTGACATTGAAATCTCTTTCAAACCCGAGTCTCCTGACGGTCTCATCCTCTACAACGGACAACAGGCCGGCGGTAGTGGCGATTTCATTTCTTTCGGCATTAACAACGGATACCCTGAATTCCGTTTCGATGTCGGCGCTGGCCCTGCCATCATCAAGTCAGACAAACCCGTCGACATGGGCAAGTGGCACACTGTCAAATTGACTCGCAATCGCAAAAACGGCACTATGACTGTTGACGAGGATGGCGGCACTTTCCACGGATCGGTGGCCGGCCGTTTCCTTGGTCTAGACCTTATCGAGCCGCTCTACATCGGTGGTGTTCCAAATATTCGATCCATCCATAAATTGGCCGGTTTCACTCGTGGATTCGTCGGTTGCATCGGTCGTTTAGTGGTCGGTTCTGCCGCTCACGAACTTGTTCGTGATGCCACCAACAGCCGGGGCATCACCACCTGTGAGACGTGCGCTCTCAATCCTTGCGAGAACGGTGGAGTCTGTCAAGAAGCTTACACTCAACAGGGATACTCTTGTATTTGTCCTTCCGGATTCTCTGGATTGAATTGCGACAAGATCGGTGAGACTTGCTATCCTGGCGCTTGCGGTATGGGTCGCTGCGTCAACATGGCCGGTGGATTCGATTGCCAATGCCCCATGGGTAAATCAGGAATGAACTGTGAAAAGGACATCATCATCTACGAGCCAGCTTTCACGGAAGGATCCTTTATTGCTTATCCCACTCCGCCAAAGAACGCCCTTAGAAAGTAAAGAACTATTTTTCATAGATGATCTTAATTTCAAAATAATTAATTTGCTTATTTTAATTTGTTTGATTGATTGTAAAAAAAAAAAAAAGAATGAGAATGTCGATGAGGATCAAACCGCGTCAGATCAAAGATTCACTGCTAGCCTATTGCGCTCAAACTGAAGACGGACAGGGAGATTTCTCTTCGCTGGCCATCAAAGACAAGAGAGTCGAGTTCCGATTCGATTCCGGATCAGGTCCTGCCATTTTGAGAAGCGACAGAGAAATTAGAGCAGGTGAATGGGTTCAAATCACGGCTGACCGAAGTTTCCGCGACGGCGTTTTGTTTGTCAACGACGGCTCTGAAGTGCGTGGCAAATCGCCCGGCTCCACTCGTGGACTCAATCTCAACACTCGTCTTTTTGTCGGCGGTTGGGATCGTCAACACGTCCGCCTAAGTTCAGGAGTGAACGTGACCAGTTCATTCGACGGATGTTTGTCGCAGTTTGAAGTTCAAGGAATGGAGTTAGACCTGGTCAATTCCGTCATCGATTCGGCCAACGTGGAGGACTGCGGAGGTGCCAGCGCTTGCGAGCGCAAGCCCTGCGCCAACGGAGGCCTCTGTACGGAGACTGGCGCTAGTTTAACTGATTACACGTGCCAGTGTGAAGAAGGTTTCAGCGGAAAGAACTGCGAGATCGAAGCCGATTTGTGCCAGGTGATCCGGCCGTGTCAAAATGGCGGTAGTTGCATCGGTACTTACAACGCCTACAAATGCAATTGCCCCATGGGTTTTGGAGGAAGCAATTGTGAACGCAGTAAGTATCAAAAGCTCTTTAAGTCGATCGATTAACATGTCGATGTCATTTTTTACTACGCCACTTTCTTTTCACCCACTCCCACTACCTACGCCCTCGTTATTTTGGTGTGTGTGTGTGTGTGTGTGTGGTCTGACATGTTTATTTGCTTCCTTAGAAGTCGACGTAGCGGAAGAGGCCTTCTTCCAGGGCGATAGCTACGTCGAAATCGACAAAGCTGTATTCCCGCACACATCAGCCAACACGGCCGAAACTATTACGGTCGAGTTTTCGACATTGGAACCCAATGGTATTCTATTGTGGCACGGACAGAAACCCGAATCGTCTGGCCGCGGCCAAGATTTTGTCTCACTAACAGGTTAATACTATTTCCCAAAAAAATAGAAATGAATTGAATCACAGAGAAGGATGAATCGTTTAAAATTTGTTTTTGATTTCTGTTAAAAATAGTCGTCGACGGTCGACTGGAGTTCAGCTACGAATTGGGCTCCGGATCTGTCCAGATTATTACGCCCGTTCGAGTTGATGACGGCAAACGGCATCGAGCCGTGGCTCGTCGCACGGCCCGTGATGGATCCCTTGAATTGGATGGAGTCATCCTAGAGAATGGTCGCAGCCCGGAAGGACCTCATCAAGTCCTGAATACCAAGGGCAACATTTACGTCGGTGGATTACCAAACGCCGAAGCTATGACGACGGGTCGTTACATCCACGGCCTGAAAGGTTGCATTCATCATTTAGAAATTCAAGAATCGGGAGTCATTAACTTTCAACGGGCAGCCCTGTCAGCCATCAACGTCGTTCCTTGTTCAAGGTATTATGACACTTTTTTTTTTTTTTAAATTTTCTTCTTCCTTCACGCCTAGTTCTTTAAGACTAAACATTTGCGACCATGCGATAATTGAAAAACAATCGTCTTTTTTAAACGTGTGCACTCTCTCTTCTTCTCACCCAAATCACGCTGCTTTGTGAACGCGTTGGAACATTCACTTCATTTTGGTAATGGTGGGTGAGTATAGACGCATGTCAATGATGTCGTCTTCCTTGGTTCTCAGTCGAGGTGGAATCGGCAACTCCAATTCAAGTTCAGTGGAATTGGGGAATAATGAACATCACCAGAGTTATTACACGGCCGTCGCCGATCCGGACGAATCCGGTCGCCACCGTTCTAAATCGTACAAGGGCGGTGGTGGTGGCGCTAACAAGAACGGGAAAGTCCATTTGAATAACGTTAGCAGTAGCGGCCAACGTGATGTTTTAAAGCCAAAATCTCGAACGGCCGCTTCTTCCTCCACTTGTCTTGTAACACGACAAAATCAAGAATGGCTGTACAGGATAGGAGTGGCCCTATTGGTTGCCGTGGCCAGTCAGAGTTTGAAATGTCATTGAATTATAGGCCCCTTTGTAGAAAAGATGACGACCTGTTGTAGTGATACTTGATGAAACACGAAGAAAGAAAACATTGTCATAATTATTTTGGCCCTCTCTGCCTCGTCCGTCCACGCCCGTCTCTATTGATCTCTGCACACAAACTCTGAGGCCCACTCGCCTGCAAAAAAACTCTCCTCTAAAATGAAATTGAACCTTTTAAGAAACTGTTCCAGCTGCACTGCGTATTATAACTGAGGCTGGCAACTGTAATAGAGTTACAAAGGTCTTCTCTAATCGACTTTGCCGACTCGCTCGAGTGCCACTTCAAAAGGACGAGTGAGAGAGCTCTGCTTTAATGTTGCTATGGCCACAGCATGCAAACGATGACGTCGCCCCAACTCGATTTACTACACGAAATTGCATTTGAAATCCTCTTTTCTTTGTCCATAAAAATCTTCTTAAATAACTTTTTCTCTTCTCTCTCTCTTTTTCCATCTTCTCTCTATCCTTATATTCGTGTTTTGCATATATACCTCGTTCTACCGTCCTTCGGCTCGGTTGATTGACTGCTTGGATGGCTCGATTTTGTTGTTACCGTTCGTTTTTCCTTTTTTCTTTCATTTCGTTTCATTTTTGTTTTGATCGGGTGCAGTGAAGAGCTGAAGTTGCTGATGGAAGACGACGCTGATGACGACTACGAACCGCCCGCTAATTAGGCTACCAATTAGTCTTCCACACTGATGAAAAGAAGAGCCTCTCGCAGTGGAAAAAAAAAGAGAAAAAAAGAAAATTTAGCTACAAACAGTTTGTGCCAAACATCAATAACTTTATGGGGGAATAAAGGAAAAAAAAAAAAACACACACGAGAGGGACGTCCTTAAACTCTTACCTGATTCGTCTACGCTGGCTGAACCGGTGCAGCTGCATTCAAAACTTTGGCTGCTTTATTCATCATCCGCAAACATAATCAAAGAAATTCGAGACGTCCATCATTATTGGCAAACACAAACTGTTGATATAGAAATCAATAGAAATAGACAAATTGAGAGAGAAACACTTTAAAAGATGAGGAAGAAGAGGCCGTTGATAGCCTGTGATAAGAGGCACAGCGAGAAGAGGATTGGAAAATGTTTTACACAACAAACAAATAAATAAAAAAACAAACAATAAAAAACAAAAACAAAAAAAGAATATGCAATTTCTTATGTCCCTTTTATAGGATTTCCTTCTCGGCTCTATAGAAACAGAAAAGTTCAATTCATGATGTAATACCTTACATAGATAACACACGATTGTTTTCCTTTTTTCTATATTTCTTCTGTTTCGTCACTGCCATTTTGTTGATCCTCTTTGAAATATTCTTTAAAGATTTTCGTTAGTTTTCATTTTTATTTTGTTCTTCTCGTGACAAAGACATTCTGATTAGCTCACCGAAACTTTGAAAATTTTTCATTTGATTGTTTTTAGCTCCTCCTTACTATTATACATCCGCCTTCTCTCTCTCTCTCTCTCTTTCCGGTTATATAATGCATGCAATGTAATATCATCTTGATGACGATTCGTTGTTTCTCTTATTATTCCTTTTTTTTCGAAAAAAAACATGGGTGGAAGCGCTGCTACTAGGCTAAAATAGCTTAAATATTGACTCTGCTGCTGTTATTCATTGTTATATACAGTATATGCCACTACTAACAATCCAGAGCTACATACACACACAAACACATACACACACTGAATAATATGATGCACTAGAGAATTTGCTGTTTTGCTTCTTAGAGATTAAACAAATCCAAAAAAAAAACAAGAATAAATCTTTTCATAAAAAAAGACGAGTTTAAAATGTCGGAAAATCGCGGCCAACTCTCGAAGTTGACCTTGTTTTATTATTCGGTTAATTTTCACGGAATTTTTTCAAATGTCGTGATGGAAGATACGGTGATTGCTTCAAGCGAAAGAGAAAACCCATAAATGCGATGTAGCCAGTGCCTTTTTGTTTTGTTTTTCATTCGGTCATTGCAAGTCAACTTATGATGCAAATAGTGAGAGGCTATATTGATTAAAAAGAAAAAAAAAATTAATAAGTCTGTTGATCGCGGCATTGTCAATGCATTTTAAAAAAGAGAGAAAAGTCTTTTCATTACAAAACAAAAGAAGCAATCAATCAAGAAAAAGAGCAAAGGATATAATTGAGTTGAAAAAAAAGACAATCTAAATATAAACCTGAGATCGCTAATTACAATTAAGACATTCGGTGCGGTTTATACTGTTATAAGAGCTCTTTTCTTGTGTGTCTCATCGTGTTGTTCATTTCAAATTTCAAAACGGAGAAGTGAGCGCTTTTGAGAGGTGTGTAATATTTGATCCGAAATTAAGAGGATTATTTGTTTGTTTGTTGGTCGGGTTCCAGAACAAGCGCGTATCTATATACATCCACAGACACACATACACACAGACAGTTAGACCGGTAGCGCTGAATTCATTATTCACGCGGGAGCCGGTATTTTTGGTTAGTTTTCTTTTGTGTATTTGTTTGAACTTGTTTTCTTTTTTTACGCGCGTCTTTTGTTTTTTATGATTTGCATTTTATTATTATGTATCCTCTCTCTCCTTTTTTTTTCATTAATTTTTTGTCTCTTTGTGCTCCTTGCTGTGGGTGTTGTTTTGTGTAATCCAACGTCTCCTCTCCGTCTCTCTCTCTCTCTCTTGTTTTAGCTCATCAGTTTCGGTATTCTGTCAATGTCTTTCTCATCCCGTTACATCTATTAATAACCAGGGCGTTGCTATTCTTGCTCCTGCCTATGTAGATGATTCTATCTCTAATATAAATATAATAATAAAATATGTGGATTGGGTAGCTTAAAACTTGACTTGAGCTTAATATACAATATTACTATATTATTATAACAACGTGACCCAATTTGTGCCAACTATCCGTTAACAATGTTTTTATCAATACACAATACGCGTTCTTCCTTAAAATCAAATTTGGTTTGTTTTTAAATTTGCCGACAGTTGTGTTTGTGTCGCAAAGTTGCAAAAATGGAATTTAAAAAAAATTCCATTTACAAATTTACATTTCTAATTTTGAAAGTTTGGCAATGTTTACAGCAGTTGAAGAGAATTTCTTTTTCGATTCGAACGAAATTTGCAATTCCTAAATTTAATTTAAAACATTGTCGTGCTGGTGCCAGATAGGCCTATTGCCAAGTTGCGATTGATTGTCTAAGAAGAACGAAGAAGAAAAAAACGAACAATTGGAAATTCGATCGGCCATAATGCCACGATCACTCACGTGATGGCGACCAGCATGCAAAATTTGCAAATGCAATTTGCAGCCCTTCTGTATTTGAGATCAATTCAGTTGCCGGCATTATTAGATTTCAAGACACTAAAAGATATGTGTCTTCCATCAAAGTCAATAATCGCACGTAGGGAACAGTGGCTGACGTTCTCGTAGGCAGGGGACTTCCATCTCAGGACCACACACCCTCTCCTTGGAGGCATTTCAGGTTCTACCAACTACAGCTTCTCCATGTATGTAGCTTTTCATAAATCAAATGTAACAGCTGTTGCTCTGCGAGAATTCTCACTGCTAATTTACTACTAACTGTTGATTTTGTTTTAGGAATGGGTCGGACATTCATCAAGGTTGGCTGAACATCATTTCAAGATTCTCCTAGATCCCTCATCAATCATGCAATATTCTGCTACACTGCTAGTTCACCAAGTAAGCTCATCTCCACCAGGTTTCTATACACATTCACAAACTTTAAGGAGAGTCTCAGAGCTGCAGCCTTGCTTTTTCTGTTCTACTACGAGTAGAAAAGACTTGGCCCAGAGGGGGTCCAAATAGAGACCACTTTACTCTGCTGCCTAAGGTGCTTTCTTCCACATGTAGATTAAGTAGTAAACTGAGTTGGCAAGGTAATTCAAATGCCTTGCTCAGTGCTCTTTGGAGATTTTATGGATTTACATGGCGCACAGCAGCGTACACAGTTACACACCACCAGAGTTCCATTTCGACGAAACATCTTTGACATTCTCTTCCTCTATATAAAAAAGCCTTTTTCACGACGAAATGTCGTTAAGGAATCTCAAGCTGGGAGAAAACAGTCAAAGAAGCTGTGTCTTTTTTCGTCTTCTGTTTTCCTTTAAGGGGGGAAGGGATTCACAACAGTCTGCACGAAACATACAGGAATCCCGAACGTGTATTCCCCAAAAGGGGGTTTATTATTTCTCGTAGCCAATAAGAGCATCCGCAATCAGCATCCGGCTTTAGCGAAGGCACGCCATACAAACGTGACAGGCACGACACAATAAAGTTTATTTGAAAACGAAAATGCTACATGACGTTGCCACTCCTAAACTAGAAATGTTGTTGCTTCATTTGATTATTGTCGCCTGTTGATTTGTTGCACGTTTCTCGTCGCCAGTCTCTCTCTTTCTGTTGTTAATTGCTGCCTTGAAGACGTGAGAATAACTCATTGGTGAGTGAGGACGAGAATTCGTATGTTTGTCGTCGTCCCCACTCGGTCACCCCGGCACACGCACGATGAATATGTCCCGAATTAGTCTGCAGGCGCTGGTCCCGCGCCAGCGTTCAGCAGAATTGTTGTTTTGCTTCATTTCTGTCTCGTCCCTGTTTGTCGTGTCGTCATTTTGGCGTGGTGGTTCCGTGGTTGTTGCGTAATTCAAAGCGGAAATTTCCGACTAAAAGTTACAAGAGCGCCAAAGCAAACGAACTTCTTTCGTCCATTTCTTCACCGTTTCGTTAACGACGAACGACATTCGAATTGGCAGCCGGAAAACTTGAGCTCGTCGTATCCATTAAAACCTATTTTCCCAAGTTTTACTTTTTTCTTCTTCTTCTTTTTCCTACTCGCGTCTTTTAATGGCCAAGTTTTTCAAATAAGAAGAAAAAATGATAATAGGAAAATTCCGTTTTACTTATGGAAATAGTTCGTGAAAGCTCATGACACGCCCAATAACATAAGGTACTGGGGCGAGGATCCAATTGGCAGCAAACAATGACGCGAATTGAAGCGACGTAAAGCAATAACTACTATTGTCATTTGATTTTGAGAAATAATCTCCATGCGTCCATTGGCTATGTCAGTTTTGGTCTTTCTAAATCCTCCGTATTGTTATTCACGGTTAAATCCCAAACAGAAAAGGCATGGAGATTACAGTCGTGCGGAACGGATGGTGATGGCTCGAGTTCGATCGACCGGAACCATTCCTTTTTGCTTGTAACTTTCGTCTTCTTTTTTTGGCCTTCCATTGATTTCTTCACTCGCTTTTTATTACTAGAGAGAGAGTGAAACCGTTTCCATCTTTATTACGAATTTTGCCCTTTGAAAGAAAAAAAAAGAAGTAAAGGGAGTGAACTTTGCCGTGCCCTTGGGTGCGCCTTGACATGTCGATACATTTTTCAAGTGCTGAGCATCAGACTAAAACATCAGCACTCATCTTAAATGAAACAGGTTGGAAGAATCAACACAGGGGCAAATGCCGAGTGCCGGCAGCTTTTCTCGTTCCAGTCCCTCAGAACTATCTCCTATCAGAGAGTCCTTATAGAAGGGAGGGTATCTATCCTGCTCTGCTAGAGACTTTTTCATCCATCCATTTTTCCCTTTCATGTCATTTATAGTATATGTTGTTGAATCTTCAACGGTACGTGCCATTTCACTTTCCCTTCTCTTCCTGCTCCCTCTTTTTTATGGCAATCCAATTTGGAGCGACTCTTCTCTTTCAACTTTATTATTGGTGCGGCTCGATTACGTAGACTCACGTGGATAGCAGACTAAAAGAATATTCGGAAAAGTGATGCTGCCTTTCTTTTCTCTTGCCTCCATAAAAAAAATTGTTTTCAAATCTGTATTTTTTGCGCGGGCAATTTATTTCGCACACCAAGTTCAGTCTTCAGTGCCAAATTGTTCAACTGCTTGCGAGGCCCTCCCCTCCCGTGACCGATATATATCTCTTTGCTTGCTCGCCGTTTCCTATTTTCCCTCGTCTAGTTGTGTTCATCCATCTCTCTCGTCTCTTTACTTTGGGAGCTCTCGAGTCGTGCACGACCGCGTTCAAGTGATGAATCAAAACTGATTAATAATCAACCCCTATCTCTTTCTACTATAGACGACCCCGTCTCCTCTTTTCAGACTATAACGGCATCTCTTCCATCTTTTCCCCTTTATATCCAAGTTTGAATCGGGACAAGAGATGGAAAGAGAAAGAGAAAGAGGGGTGGGCAATCATAATGGATCTCGAGCCGCGTCCGTCCATCATCCACTCCTGACTGACTGACTGACGCAAATTGATTCTCGTGAATTCAGTTTGGTTTGTTTTCATAGGAGAGAAAAGCAGAACTACTACTACCATCAATGACGAGCTTTTCTTGTTCTTGTTCTTGTTCGCTTGGCTTTTTTCACTTTTTTGGCTTTTGGCTTTTCTGGGTGTGCAAGTTGAACTCTTAACTTTGTGATCGATCTCTTTGCATTGAACAAGTTTTCATTGAAATTTCAACTCTGGATCATCTCGACAGCATCCCTTTATTTTGTTTTCAAATAGATGATTCGACGATTTTGTACTTTTCGCGGAAACTTGTTAGTTCTTTTCAAAAGTCTTTGTTTGGTTATTTTCTTTAACAATCGACTCATTTGTAGGATTGACTTTGATGACACTTTCGTCCCGGTTTCCCATACAGAAACGCAGTAGTATAATTGATAAGACCATTGTGCAGCCATATTGTTGATGCGTGCGTGGGTTTGATAGCACAAAAGAAGAATACGAGTCTCAAATGGGGTTGGGGGAACGTATAACGTCTATTTGTCCGATATATATTTATATGTAATATAGTAAAGATATTTTTATATTGCGTCGTATACAACAGCAGGAGCGGGTTGGCAGCGAAATAGTGTGTGTGGTAGATGGTTTTGGTGGCGATGTCTGTAGGCGATGTACAGAACACAATAACACTGATGGAGCAGACGAGAGAAGTGAGAAAGATAAAGAGATGATGACATATAAAAGAGAGAGAGAGAAAATATAATCATAGATAAGATGACAACAATGACGACGATATATTAGAAACAGATATATTATATTATTTATAACACCAAACACTTTTTTTTTTATTTTTTCTATCTTTTTCTTTTCTTTAGTGTGATGAACAGCCGCCAGTCACGTTTACATATCATTTGATCTATATAGCGTAGAGAAACTTATGACGGCTGCTGCACACATTAATATTCACGTACACGGAGCGAACGAAAATGACAAAAAAAAAATTTTTGACGGCGAGTAATGAGGAAGAGTCGATGACGAGCGGACCTCCCCGTATGTGTGACAAGTAATAATGATCTCGTGTCGTATTTTTGAATGGTGTGTTGCTTTGACGTTGATGGAATAGGATTTTTCTTTTTAAAAACAGGCGGAGTGGGAGGGAGGGAGACTCGTTTTTCTTTGATCCGATCCAGTTGGGATCACGCACCTTGTGCGTGACAAAAAGGAAGAAAAGGAATTTGATGGCGCGTCAAAACATTCCTCCGCTGCCGTCTCTGTGCGTCGAGCGCGTACTTTAGTGTTTATTTGTTTCCTTCGGCCAGTTGGGCCGAATGGGACAGCGGCGCTGTGTATTTTGTATGTTGAAAAGAAACTCGTTAGACTAGTGTAGTGGTCATCATTTTGTTGATGGGCTCGAGACTGTTGTCTTGATGCTGTTGAGCAGCAGCTGACAAGGAGAAGGAAGCCCTTAGAAGGTGTCGTGGATGTTTCTCGGCAGTGGATCCCGTTTGCAACTGTTGCAATTGCTGCTGGTCGTCGAGCACCGTACGAGCCTCTCGCTCCATCTCGACTTGAGTGGACGGGTTGGCGAATTGACTCATGAGGCGAGTGGAACCAGGACCGAAACCCAAAAAGGACGTGCCGAGTTGACGGTCCGTCAGGTAGTTGCGCATTTTCTTGGCCAATGTCGAGCGAACCTTTCAAGTTTTTAATTCAGTCACGTCAACCCATTAATATCCAGTGTCATGCACATGACATTCAAGGATAAATAAATTCTTTCTTTCTCTCTTTTCAAAATATGTCAGATAGAGGAAAGGAAGTGAGTTGAACAACTTACCTCTCCGTTGAGAAAGCAGTAGAGCAACGCCACAAAAAATCCCTGAAACGAGGTGAGAAAGTGGGAAGAATACGACCACATGGCGAACTCGACGACTGATCGATCCAGCGGTGCTTTGATCATCACCAAAGCGTTGGTGATGCCCAGCAATGGTAAGAGAACCATCGCCGCTTTCACCGATTTTCTAATTGGATGAAAGGGAGAGAGAGAACAAAAAGAAATAAAGCGACAGCTGACAAAATGAGCGAGGGAGCGAAAAGGCCTATTTGGAAATGTAGTAATAACTAAATGGTAAATGACGGCCGTAGTCGGTTGTAATCAGCACACCTTAATTGTTCGGCTTCGCTGCACTGACTATTGCGAAGTTTAGTCACCAGAACTCGCAGGATGTTGAGCAGATAAAGTAAATTGATGAAAATGATGGTTAGACGTGGTCCTTCAAGAATCCAGTACGATGGTGTTAGATTGTAACCCAACCAGCACCTGCCAATGGGTCAAATCATTTTTGTCTTGTTATCATCATCATTTGTTTCGTTTTTCTGTTTTGCGCGCGTCGTTACTGCGGTACTTACGCGGAAGTGGTCTGTTGAGTTGCGGTGAATGCGGCCCAAATTGCCGTCAAGATGATGGGAATTCCCCAGCCGAGTACCAGGTAGAGTTTGTGATAAGTATCCGGCCTGAAGACCATCACTGTGATGAGATTGTGTAGGAAAAGGCCCTCGATGAACATCCAGACGAACATGGTAGTGCGAGCATACTCGAGGACGATGTAGAACCATTCGCACAAAATCGGCTTTTTGTGTAATACGTATTATTTTTTGGTTTGGCAGAAATTGGAAATTTGCATGTGAAAAGGGTCAAAAACAAAAAAAGAAAGGAAAAGGATATTAATCAGTCATGATATTGTTCGTGGGTGATATGATGGTATGGCGTCATCATTAGAACTTGTAATCGCATTAATAATCAATAGAAAAGGAAAAGAACAAATTTGGAATGGCAGAAAAAAATGATTTACGGTTTCGTGAATGCCTCTGGCTGCAACTGCTGCTACTGTGCTGGAATTGACGAACGTTTGATGGCCACCGCCGCCACCCCCACCCACCAGTTCAGAGAAGAAAACAGCCTGGTCCAAGTAGAGCGTCATGCGGATGATGACCTGGATGCCGATAGCGGCAAACAGGTTTTTATGAATGCGGGTCCGGTGATTTTGTAAACTCCTTTTTTTTTGTTGTTGTTGATGTTGTTGTTTGTGTAGTAATATGTAGTTGTTTGTATTTTTCGGTCGGACGTTCCGTTGGTTTTTTTTTTGTGCATTCCAAACACGTGACGGCACATTACAAAGAAAGAGAGAGAGAGAGAGAGAGTGATGTGTTAGTGATGATTGAAAAAAAGGAGAGACAAAAAAGTCTAAAGAAAAGGAATAAATCAAATAAATCACCTGAAGTAGGTGAAAATGAAGAGGGAAATCATCAAGGAGATGAGCGAGACAGTCAAGCCGGTCAGTTCCAGTACTCTCGTAGCTTGCGCCACTATCAATTTGTTCTATTTTGTTGAAAGAGGGACACACACACACAAAAGAGAGATTTTCCGTTTTTTTCTTTTACTTTCTTTTAATGTACACTTAGTTAACTTTCGCAGAATTCGAAAAAAGTTGACCCTCCCTAGATTCGATTCATTCCGGTTGGATTCAGATGGAAATCGCTTAGCGTGAACGGACGTGAGTTTGTTTGACGAGTAGACAACAGTCACCAGACTCGGATAGAGAGGGGTAAGCTGTGTGCACAACAGCCTGTTGATTAACGGTTTTATATCCCTAACTACAGTGTCTACACGCATAGTATCTATCTGTCTGATACATTCTAGCTTCTTTGATGTGTAGCCGGCTGTCAATTCCAATTGTTTGGCATTCACGACGTCGACTAAAATGCAAGTCAATTCTATTCTAGAAGCATCTGCGAAATTTCCGCTGATGGTTATCCATCCAGAATTCTCTAGACCGTTTGGCCTCTCTTTTGTACGACATACGACAATGAAATAATAAAGAATATGTATGAGAGTGAGAGAGACAATTGAATCACCTCGGCGTCTTCTCCGCTGTCCAATCTCTTCATCAAGTCTCGTATTTCAGGCAGGAAACATTGACTGTAGTTGGTCCATCCTTGCTGCATGTCATTGTCGTCGTTCTGCAGGGACACTGCCGCCGCTGCGGCGTCGTTGCCGTCCGTCTCTGGTGGACCTTCCCAGAGACCTGTGTCTAGGCATCGCCTTTCGGCCCATTCTGACCAGCGAATAAGAAAAAGAGAATAGGGATCAGAAAATATTGCGACTTATTAGACTTGAGCCTTTCTCTACTATAGATGATGTCATATGTTAAAGTCAATGCCAATGTATTTAGTTGTGTGCTTATGATGCAAGTCTTTTGCAGCTGTCTATTTAACGTGTGCTGCAACAACACTGCCAGCGGTGATGTTACGGTATGAAATACAGTTCGCTGTGTTTTGTAATCAATTTTCCTGTGAAGCTGATGCGATTGGAGTGCTACTACTCGTCCTGTTACTGGCGAAAGGGGGCTGCTGGCTCACAGCATCAGCACCCCCTCAAGGGAAATCTTTTTCCCTACATATATGGATTGAGAAAGAAAGGAAGAAACATTTGGGCTGTTTCTTCTACTTCTTCTTCTTCTTGATGCGTGGCTGCATCACGCATTATATATGGACTCGAATCTATTATTTTATTATTTCTTCGATCCACTCTCTCTATACAAGGATCCATTATTGCACTTGCTATTAAGCATACATGCCGTACATGCAGTAGGTATTGCAGGCTGCAATTATTGCGGTCTGCACGTCCGTCTGCCCATTCTTGACTAGACGGCGTTCCGTACACAACGCTAAAGGGTAGGAACCAAAAAAACAAAAAAAAAATGGGTGGAACCGAGGGAGAGTAGAAAAAGTAAAAGAATCGAGTTTTTGATACGTACGAGTCGGATCGATGCCCTGACGCGGTGGGCAGGGCAAATGGACCGTTTCGCCGGGTCTAGTTGGCGGCCAGCACAAGAGAGTATCCCACGTCACACGGCAAAATACTTGGAATTGACTCGTCTCTGTTATGGTACATGAAATCATTTCATTATTTTATTAACTAATAAACAATGATCGGCTTCCCAGTTTTTATACGACGTTTGCCGATAAGCCACAAAAAAGTAATAGCTAGACGCTAGACCGGTCTGTTATCGTCAGGGCAATCAATTAGGAGGCACTTACCTTCTAAGTCGCGTTGAGCTTCCAGGTAGAGTTGACGGCACTGTTCCATAATGAATCAAACCGTGTGATGTGGGTGGAAGATAATCAAACAAGAAGAAAAAGAAGAAGAAGAAGAAAAACGTGAAAGTCGCAATCTGCTAACGAGGATGACGACCGTGTCAAGTGTCAGCAGCTTTTGATCTGTGAATCAAGAATGAGAAGAATCAGAATAAGGGGGAGAGAAAATAGAAGAAAAATAATAAAAAGCAAAGGAGTTAAAGGCGGAGGCACTGGGTGAGACTCGGGAGTTGGAAGATGAGGTAAGATGCAAATGGGAATATAACGAGAGAGAAATTTGAGAAAGAGATTCATTTATTTCATGACGTGATCGCGTCATGAAGGATGCGCGCTTCATTCCCCCATACCGGGACGGTCCGTGTGCCGCAGGTGTTGCGTGCAGACTCGGCGACGGTGATGAATCACAGACGCAACGCAAAACACAAATCTCGTTTTTTTTTATTTTTAAATTTTCTTCTTCTTCTCTTTCCCTTCCTTCGTCTTGGGGATAGATTTAAGTTTTTATGGTGTGATATAACAGGGCACAACAATAGCAACTACAACAACAACAACAACGGTGGTCTTGTCCTATCTGTCTGCCGGTTCTCTGCCGGCTGCATAGCGCAGATAGGACACTGGGATCGAATGTTTTCTCTCTCCATCTCTAGAGAACCGAAAGGGCGCGATGATTGAGATTCAGGGGACGGCTAGAGATTTCCATCACCGACAAGGTTCGCCTTTTGTAGACTGTTTACTTTTGACCCTTTTCCTCCAGCATAGACTCCAATGTCGGCCTAAATGTAACGATCGCCCCCCCCGACTCTCACATGATTTTCCACGTCGAATCCGAACAGCGGATCTAACGTCAGATGAAAGTGATACGTTCGCCTCGTTTCTCTCCTCTGGCTGCGTCGAAAACAAAAAAATCGAGTGGCCTCCCTCCTGTTTGTTTAACTCGGATGTGATATGTTTCTCTTCTCTTTCTCGCTGTCGGTCGGTGAGCCAACGGGCGAAATTGTTCCACGGGCATATGTTATTATTATTAGTTTCACCTTTTGTGCGTGTGTGTCTGGCGAGTTCATCCAAGCGCTAACTTAATCTCAACGTAAACCCCTCTCTGGTCTCTATATTTGATTCGACGATTTTCTAACTCGTCTCTCGTCCCTTTATGTTTATTTAGATGCCGCACTGCTCTGCTCTTTTGTAAACTCCTAGCGGCTCTCAAACATCAAACAAACTAAGAGAGTAACGTTCTAATGTAGATTGGATACTTATTTTTTGTGTATGCGGATCTTTTGGACTCGATTCACTTTTTCATATTGTTTTATAAAATCAACAGTATACATGGCAGGTGATGATGATACAAAGAAAATCAACTCTTGAATTTGCATTGCAATCCTCAGGGCATATGCGAATGTCGTTTCCAGTTTTTTTCACGAAAAAAGAAACAAAAAAAAAACGCCCAAAAAAAAGGGAAAACGAGGATTTCTTTTTTTCTTTTTCTTCTTTCAAAGATCGGAAATAATGACTAGAATAACTATATAAACGGCGTAAAACTTAATAATCAGAGAATTCATCATGTAATAATATAGTTGGACAGAGAGAGTGAAAGATAAGAGAATCGAATGTGATCACAACAAGATGCGATATCATCTCAACGATGGCGATATCAATTCGTCTCTCGTCCCTTTATGTTTATTTAGATCCTGCACTGCTCTGCTCTTTTGTAAACTCCTAGCGGCTTTCAAACATCAAACAAACTAAGAGAGTGACGTTCTAATGTAGATTGGGTACTTTTTTTTGTGTGTGTGCTGATCTTTTGGACTCGTTTCACTTTTTCCAGCCGAATCTTATTTTCCCATTTAGGGGCTGAAAGGAAGAAGGAAAAAAATGACGGGTCTCTCTATAATCGTAACGATTGTCTGCAATCACGTCCACCAGAAACGCTAGGCTTAACATTTTCTTTCTAATCTCTTTTTCTTTTATTTCCTATTCGAGTTGGCTCACATGCGTACAGAAAACTGAGAGAGACTCTGGAACACAATGTCAAGTGTTTGCGCCCGTTTGCCAATCAGCCGAATGCGTGAAAGAACATTGGACATGGGGGATCGGATGACTGGGCTCAACTGCGAGTCAGTTGCCTGGGCATGTACGAGAGTTTTCGGTACTAAATTAAACTATATAGTAGTAGTCTATAAAGCTGTAGATATACAGAGAACGAGAGAATGCCAGTGGAGTGGAGCTTGTTGTGTTTTTATGTGGCCTTTTTTCCTCTCTCTCTCTCTCTCTCTCTCTCTCTCTTTCTTTCTTTCTTTCTTGTTGCTGACGGGCTTGAAGTACTGCCGATGCCCAGTGGCTCTGCTGCTGTTGCTGTTCTTCTCTTCTCCAACTCGGATGGTGTATTATGGCGTATACTATGTGGCGTTGGCTGTAGCGCGTAGCCTATATAATTATCATTCAATGTACCTCATGGGGCGAAAATCCATCATCTCTCTAACTAGAAAAATACAGTAAGAGCACTGAGCTTTTGCCAAGGCAAATCGAATATATATATCCAGATCGCCCAGTTTTTTGTTTGTTTTGTTTAGAAAAGGAGGAAGCTGCCACTACACTACCGGCAACTATTCTTCTTTCATTTATAACAAGTCATCTATCTGGAAACGGATCAAGTGAAACGTCGACTGAAGAGAGAAAGACTCTAAGACAAAGCATTGTATGCCAATCCACCTGCAAGCGAAGCTTTTGATGTAAGAGAAATATTAGTCGACTACTTTGTCTTGGAATAAAATCTGACGAGGGTTCTCTTGTCTCTTTCTTTCCTATCTTTTCTGGGAAAATGTCGTCAAGTGATTGACGGAAATCGGGAAAGTGAGTGAGCAGCGGAAAATATATACTGCACTGCGTTCAACGCAACGAATCACATTTTGATTTGAATCAGAGCGCCAGGTGAAGAGGAGGGCAAAGCATCAGGTAGTTTGGTTTCAGTAGTAACTTTCATTTTCAATAAAAAGACAAAAGACTTGGCGCTCACTTACCGTCGTCGTCGTCGAGTTGGAGAGTTTAATATTAAGATCCGCTAATGGACGATGGCGCCATATTTAATTCTTGCCACACCGTTATTTAATGTTTATGAATTGTTACGAGCGCAGCACGGCACACCTACACTTTTCTTTACTTTCGAAATAACAAATTTAAATAAATAACGAATTTTATTTTTTTTTCTCTTTTAAAGGGAGGAAAGCAGTTTTTAATGGACGAGAACTGAAAAAAAGAAAAAAATAGATGTCAGTCTGTTGCAGTAGACATATCAATCAACCGCACTGTCTCTTCGAACGCAAGTAACACAACAAACTAGACGGTGCTGGTGGTGCAGCTGCACAGGTAGAAGGAATTTTTTTTTTTTAATTTTATTTAAAAGGTTGAATCGTTTTGATGACCAGCAATAAGAGTTTTTCAGTCAAACTCAGTTGTGAGTCAGTCGACTGCCAGTTGTGGAACTATACGACGGCTGGTCTGGCTTGTTCGGCACTCTGGCGCATACTAACGAATCTCGACTGACTCTGAGCTTTTTGACTTTGCCGTGTGGGCTCTCCTCTTATTGCCCACTCTTTCCGTTTGGCAGCGTCGTCGCCGGCGTCGCAGTCGTCGCTGTAGTAGTAGTCGCCGTTGATCAACTCGGCACATAATAAACGGGAAGAGTTTCACTCATCTTTGTCTTCATTTTTATAGACAAACACAAACAGAATTGAAGGGAAAAAATGAAAAGAAGAAGTAGAAAACGCAAAAAATGAATACGTGTGGCGTTGCGCATGCTCCACTAAAAGTCGCCCACCCTCATTCCATCACCGCCACCTTTTTTTTTTTTTTTTTCACTAGTCGAACAAACTCTTGCCGAAAAAATGAAAGAAAAAACAAAATGAATTCTACAAAGCGAACCGACCGACCGGGATAGACGAGGTCCGTGCCCGCGCTCTATCCCCCTTCTGAGGTCTGTGCACCCGCCCACCTCACCTGCTCGCCCGTTTTCTTTTTTAAAATATGAATTTTTCTCGACCCTGTCTATACGGTCGTGATTCCCCCTTCTTCCTGAAATCATTTTGCCGCCCATTAGAAACCTAATGATATATCTTGACAGTATCTTTTTACCCTCATCTTCTTTTTCTTTCGTTTTGACTTTCTTGTTCTTGTTTGGACTTTTGGTGTTTAGTTTTTCCTCTTTCCCATTGCCCAGAAAAGGGAATCTATCTCATGTCAACATTTGGATCGACCATTTAGGAAGATTTTTTTTTTTATATATTCATGCGACTGCGACTCTTGTCGTCGTCGTTGGCTTTTTATTTCTGGGTTTTTGTTGAGGGTTGGTTGCAAGTATTCTAATGATGATATTTCTTGTAGCTTTTGTTGTTGTTTGTTGTTGTCGTTGTTGTTGTTGTTCTGGATGGCCTTGCCTGGCGACTGATGGCACGGACCCGGACTGGATTTTGTTGCTTTGCCAATTAGAGTAGGGAGAGGACACAAGAAGTTTCTCATCCGACACAACCGGTTCTATTATTCCATATCCTCTTCTATTTGGCCCTTTTATTTATGTATTTTCTCTCTTTCTTCATTTTTAGGACTTGTGTGACTCTCCACGACATTTGATAGTCGTGGAGAAAATCGTCCTTTCATTTCTCCAACTGTTTGTTTGTTTGCTTGTTGTTTTTCGGGTACGTTTTGATGGAATCCAGTAGCAGCACGTGACTAGTGCACACACAGCGTCGCCGCTTGAATGTATTTATGTACACTCTACTATCGTCTCCTACACACGCGCGTGTATACGTAAAAGTACACTAGGTAACATTTTTTTCTCTGTTGGACTGACAGACGAGGCCAATTATACACATACTACTACTGTCCTCTATCGAAGTGCGCGTTTTGTTGCTATCACTCATAGCCGGCGCTAATATGTAATTGGCTCCTAGTGAAATGAGGACAAATCTGCAATACCGGTATATTCATACCTTTGTATAATTATGTGACGTAGTATTGCAGCGACTACTCTGTGTTAAGTGATCCGTTTTCTTGTAATAAAGCTGCTTGGCAGAGTTGAGCTCTCTGTTAGTTACGGGTTAATAGAACTGATTCAGACGAAGAGGAGTTATTACATCATCGGTCCGCCGTAGTAATAAGAGTCTTACTCAACTGTGCCAACTGCTGTTTAAAAGCCAGTTATTATCGCTTATTATTTGCTACAACTCTTGTTGTCAGCTGGTTGTTCTCCTCCCCATGGCAGACTGAAACTCGATACATACCCAACACTTTTCTCATATCAGCAAGTAATAATAATAAGTTTTCTTCTACAATAGGATTTGTATGCTCTCATCTCTTTCTCTGCGTAAAAATTTTGTTTTTCGGGAATCACCTCCCGGGATTTCGTGAAAAAGGCTGGCAAAACTTCGTATAGTTTCAGGTATATGTCACGCTTGACTGACTTGTTCAGCCAATAATCCAAAGTCTATAGGCAAAGCAAATTTTCCTTCTACTTTCTTTTTTTTTTCCCTCCTTGTCTTTCTTGGCTTTTTGCTTTCTTTACCTAGTTTTTCTTCCCGGATAAAACAGTAGAGTGATGATGGTGGTATACGCTTGAAGCTGGCGTAGTTTTCTCTTTAACACGTATAGGCCTCGTCCCTTTATTGACTGCAAAATGACATGGAATATCAAGAAAGTGAGCCGAGCTGGATTCTACTGAACTGAGTAAACACGACACGTCTCGTCTCGACACGTCTCCCGGTGATGTTCAACACAGATTGCGGGGATTCTAACCCAGCCCAAGACTCACTCACTGTTGTCTATGATTCCTCTCTACACTTCCTCGTAAGTCTCACTTAAGCTCTCATTTTCTTTTGAAATATCATATAAATGTAGAGGGGCCCTTACATCGAACTTATTTATAGGATAACTAGAAAACCCCTTTTTCTTTTTCTATTGATTGCGTATTATCTTCGGGTTTGGTTTCCTGCCTTGCTGGTTCTAATGGTGTTTAATATAACAAAACATTCCTCTGAAGCTCTTTTACTTCTCTTGACCTAACAAATCTATACTGTATGTTCTTTTTACGTAATCACGTAGCGTCATTCTCGCAACTCTTCTATTCATAGCGTACCGTTGGATATCAAGTGCCGCATGAATATTTAGACGTACTTTATTATTTGTATCCTCTTAAAGCGAGTAGGTGGGCAGAAAGAAAGAGATAGGAAACAAATCCTTTTGTTGTTGTTGTTATTTCCTTTTGTTTTTCTTCTCGATAAATCATGTGCGTCTCTAACTACCGAACGTAACGACTTGGCAAGTAACTCTTGCCTACTATTGTTATTATATTATTGTTTGTTATCAGTTTATGAATGTATCGCATTATAGGAAGTTCTCTCTTTTTTTTCCCCTGTTAAATCGAGGCGTTGTTTTATACTTATCGTTGATTCGGTTTCTCCAAAATCCTTTATCCTTTCGATGCATTATTGAGAATTGTACTTTACGTGGGACGATACCGGTAGGGTTCATACGTATATCGAATGAGCTATGGGGTATGTTGCATATTGCATTTAAATAGAGAGAGAGAGAGAGAGAGACGATGGCGCCGTACAGAGAAGGTCTATATCGTATTACCACTATTACCTTTTGACTTTGCCATGTTGTTCTTTTGCCCCCCTCGTACGCACATAGAAAGATAACGCACTCACAAGGTAAACTGTACCGTCAGACTCACAAAAAAAAAGATTCGGATTTCGGTGTAGTTTGTCTATTTATTTGAAGTTCCTCCTACGTTTCCAGCTGGGTGAGTCGAGAAGAGAGACAATCTGAGGTGTTGGATGGTCCTTGATAATGCGCACTTTGAAATCACAAGTGAAATCACAATGTCTAAAATATGAGAACGGAGAAAATTAGACGGAAAAAGGAGAAACTCTGTGGGTGTCGACTGTTTTTTCTTCAAAAGTTCTTTACTATTGAATACGGTATGTATTATGTAGTTCCTCTCCTTGTTCAGTTGTTCCTTGTCTTTTAATATCCGCTATTCAGTTTTGATTATTATCAATTGAGAGACACGTGGAGATGTAATAACCATAGCAACTACATATAGACGGCTGAGACGCCCTGAACGCTCGCCAACAATGAAATAATAATATCACAATAGTTATAATATAATCTCTCTAGCTGCTGAGACGCGACGCTCACGCCTGGCGACAGCCAAACAAATTAAACATAACACATTTTTGTCTTTCTTTTACAAGCCTCGATTCTTGTTTTATTTCGTCGCAATCGATAAAGAAAAAAGAGATTTACAATTTAAAATTCTTTTTCCACTTTTATGCGTTTTCAGTTTAATATAAAGAACTCGAGCTGTCGTCTGTCTGTCTCCCTTCTATACTTGCGTCATCGCACATCATATCGAAATGCCTTTGCCGTCGTCTAACTCATCTCGTATTTACATTTTTATAACTTTTCCCTTTTTGAGTTTTCTTTGTTAAAAGATGATCAAACGAGAAGTTCGCTGAATTAAACTACAGTACAAAGGGACTTGTTGATGCAAACTGGTCTATTGCTTTCTCAAATCAATCTGCATACTGCGGTTCAGTTTGTTATCTGTCGTCCATTTTTGAATTGCAACTATGAATTGATTGACGACGACCGGTTGATTCCCTTCTTCCCATTCCAGTGAAACGGAGACAAGTCACATTCATCGTGCAAAAACAATCTTTTTTTTTTTTGAAAGTTGAGACATTGCGGCTGTGTGCTATGGCGTTGGCCCGATAATAAGTCTGTTCCAGCTGGTCGACTCTTGTTGTTTTCAATTGATTTTCGTATCCTAAAATATAAGCAGTAGCCAAGGAAATTGCGCGAATTTCTTTCTCTCTCTTGTGGCGTGTTTTTGTGCAGATTGAAACTATTCGAGCAGATTAGAACATTTCTTCTTCTTGATTTGATATAGTTCTTTATTTTTGCAGCTTCGGCAACTTGCGAGAAGCTTAAGAAACTTTTATCTTTTAACGGACTCCCTTCATTTTTTGCGGCCGCCATGGGCGCTCGTCGGTAGACCGCGCACCCGTTTGTCACTTGTCCATTCGTTACTCTCGCGATTTTGCCCTTTGAAAAAGTTGGCCGAAAACTCCAAAGATAGATTAGAACAAGTTGAAAAGGCCAAAAAGGAAAAATGATGAAGCGAGCGAGCGAGGAATGGAAAGAGAGCGCCAGACCATGTCGAGAAGAGAGTCGGCAGTGTGATATGATTTACGCACCATCCAAAAAACAAAAGACGCGGAGGAAGTAAGAAAAGACAAGAAAGATATTGACTTGGGGCTTCGTCGTGATCAAAACTTTTGTACTTTATTACAGTACTGTGAATAGCGTAAAATGTGTTGCACGGCTACCGTCTCATTCACTCCCACTCAAACGTGACCAACACGTCGAGAAAGATATTCACCATTGAATATTTGGTAGGATTTTGAAATGTTACTTCTATCGTTCTCCTATTGAATACTTTTTAAATAATATAGAACTGCTGATGCTTCCAAATTTAGTCGAATAGTTTTATTGTTTTTTTTTTTAAATATTTTCCTGATAAATTGGCGATTGCTCTATATTTGCCGGAAGGAAGAAGTGGGCAGAAGAATTGCATTTGCGTGTAGATCGGCTAATGATTTTCTCTGATGCATCGTTCAAGTGTTCTAAAGGACAAACGCAGCCAATCCGTGCAGGATGCGCGACTAATGACTGCTGCAATCTATTATGTAGATATTCCTTAGACTCATGTGACGACGTACCCTTTACTCAGTTGCAGTATAGAAGCACTATATCCGGCACTGTACGAGAGTATATATACAACTAAAGTGCATGGCTATTCCGGTATACGTAGTAGCTTCAATGATGAAACGTGTCGAATCCATTCATTCAGTTTCTAGAACGACGACCGGATGTTGTTTAGGATAAAATCAGATTCCAAGCTTTATAGACTTCATCAGCAGAAACCCAGCAGTTGTGTTTTTTCTTTCTTTTTCTTAGTTATTAGAGGCCGATACATACAGTGTCTTTTCCTTTCTTCGTTCAATGTTTTCTATACACTTTGTAGTTTTTTTCATTTGACGCTCCGATAAATGGGCCGCCTCTTCTTCCTCCGGAAGTGATGACGTGTACTCGGCGGAAGTTTATGGCTCACAAGCGCAAAATCGAGTTCACGCCAGCAGTTTCCTTATAGCCTCCTCCACTCGTTCGACTAAGACGAAGACTTAGTTTGTTGTCTTTTTTTTTTTTTAGTTTTTTCTTTCTTTTTGGGACATTTGATTTCTTGTCAATTTTTATTGGATTTCTTGGATCGTTGATCAAACTGGCCCTCTGTCCTCCCTGTAAATCTTCCACGCTTCATCGACTGGTTTGTTGCGATACCAAGAGTGATGAACCAGCGATAGTCCAGTCAAGAAGACACACTCATTCACGTGTGTAGCCCTATAAATTATTATTATTATTATTTTTTTGCATTGCACTGCTCTAGCAGGAATTCAATTTTCATTTGATCGATGAAGTCTACAAATATCGGACAAATGCGATAACACTGGAAAATCAAGTGTCTACATTTAAAGGCTGACTCGTTCAATAGACTTTATTTCGCTTTTTTTTTAAGCACCCACGTCTATAGCGTCCATCCGTAATGTTATTACCGTATATTATGTTTATAAAGGCTTTTTATATGTGTGCTTTAGCTATGTAGGGCGACACCCAACACAACTGGACCAATCTCAGTCGGCCAAGCAAGCGCAACCAGCTAGTCAGTCAGACAGACTGCATCTATACTGTTTGCTTAGCCATCCGATAAAGACTTGTCTGTGTGTATTCACGAAAGGAAAAAAATGTTGGACGAGTTTTCTCTGCTCTGTGCTAAAAATCACGGTCCATCGATATATATAAATGGACTACATCCCACCCTCCTATTTTTGCGGGACTGGCCGTGAGAGGACAAAACCAATATTGACTAGCCCGTTATAAAAGCAAAGAAGTTGGAACCATGGGGCCGCCGAGCGCTGCTGTTGTGATGAGCGGTTCAGAGAAAAGATCCTTACCGATCGGGGACTTACACGAACGTAAAAGGGAAGGATGTAGAGCAAATAGACTGGCCCCGACTAACTATATCCGTATGTTCTTGTCTATATAACAGCAGCTACTGACTGTAGGGAGGCCATCAGCAAACCGTCAAGCTTTTTAAACTTCATAAGAATCTTCGCCGACGTATTTTGGCATGGCATGGAGTGATGGACGGGCCAACAGCTTCCCTGGAGAGTAACAGTTCAGGGAAACGGGAGAGTGAAGGGCCAACAAAATTGTACGTGGCACGTGCCTATACTTTGTGTAGAATAATATGACAGTATCTTCTAGATGGGCACTGCTTATCACGTTCATAGGGAAGTCATTAAAGTCTAACGAAGACGAGCGCTCATTAATGGAGCTATATAGGAGAGTGGCAACTGTTTTAGTTGGCTTATTGCTGGATGATCGTCTCTCTCGTCACGACGATAACGAGCCGATGAGACACGACAATGCAAAACAAAGTAAGTTCTTTTTATTGAGCTCTTTAAAATTAAAAGAAAAATTAACGTCTGCTCATTTTCATTTGCCAAGTCGTTATTAGTTTATGAAATAGTTTAGCAGAGACAAAGCAGAAGCAAGTAGATAGTTTTCAATTAAAAAGAAAGCAACGAAATCATTTGGCGTCTGCGTGTTTTTGTTTTAAAAATTCGAGCAAGTATACGTACGTACACCATTCTCGCTCTCTTGATCTTTTCAATTTTTTCAATGTTTGGCTTGCGGCAAAAGACGTATCGTTATTATTTCCGACGCGGATCACGTATTGCGATTTCTTTTCTTAGTTGACTTCACTCTCTGCGGTTACGATTTGATTAGATCGTGCACTTCAACCTTTACTACGATATATACCTGTCGGCATAGAGGTCTAAAGCTGGTGAAATGCTGTGATGAGTTGCAATGACGAGTGGATGACGTGCTCCAATTATTTCTTGTTGCTTTTCCGTCTAAATATATACCTACGCTACATCTATACACGAAAAAAGCGAGAGCCAAGGAGGTGGATCTCGTGCCCTTCACGGCATATTTATGCGATGAGCTATCTGTGATGAGAACCGAGAAAAACCTTGCGGCGACCGCGTTCCTCTCGACTGCTGTCGGTCCAACCTGCCCGACGCTAAGCGATGAATTGTATGTAACATATGCAAACATCTCTGTTGATGTTCTAATATCTCTTGATTTGAGGCTGCCGACGGACGAATGATAAGTCGAACAACAAGCGAAAGAGCCAAGAACATTTTTCAAATGAAATGAAATTTTGAACAGAGAAAAAAGGTGCTGGTTTGCACAAGATACGAAGCGACAGACAAGACACCTAATTATAGACTTGTCTAAAACTAACAAGGATATAAGGCGTGTATACCTACTACAACTCCTTGTTTGCTCTTCTCCGCCGTTTTTTTTTTTGTAGTTTATTATTGAATGAGGTTAGTTGTGTCTGTGTGGCGTTCATGTAGAGATGCTTTCCTCTATTTGAGTTATCTTTTTTAATCTACTCTGTACACCACATGTGCTGCTGATGGTCGTTTTTAGCCGCGGCCTGAACGAGATTTTCGAGGAAGAACGCGCCTAGAAAAGGGGAGAAGAGGGAGTCGTTTACGTTTACGTCGGTCGATGTTTAGACGGAGAGTAGACGGCCTGCGGTTTCCTTCTCCCTCGATGTCCGAGATGGTTAGAGTAGGTTAGAGCGTGACCTGCATCTTGGCCGACACTCTACTGTACGCGTTATGGCCTCGTCTCAACGAGTTGAGCCTTAGTCAGAGCCTGTTGTTATTGTATGGCTGTTGACCGTTTGCTGCCCTTTTTCCTCTTTTCCTTTATATCGGCTGCCAACCATCACACCAAAGGCTAACGTCTAGTCAAGTCTACTGTATTGTAGGGGATTCGCCTTTCAGTAATAGTAATCGCTAACAGTTTTATCTACGGCTACTACTTACAGTATTGTTGTTGTTGTAATCTTTTCAAGTCTCTCTGCGGTCTTTTCAATCTACGCCGAAGTGCTCACTATAATTTATGTGGGATCGTATCTTGGTAAATGTGGAATTGGAGGACGAGGAAAAAGTTATTGTTGTTATTGTTGCGATGTCTTAAATCTGGGAAACAGCAGGCGTGTGTACGGATGATGATGTAAATAAGCTCGGAGGAGGTCGCCCGGTTGTTGTGACATCATTCGAGCTTCATGCCGGATATATATTTTGTTTTAATAATAGGGTCCCTGTCTCTCTTTATCTGAGAGTGTCCTAATGTGTTGTTTCGTAATAGAATAGATTGTATTGTGTTGCCGTAGTAGCAGCTTTGATGGGTAGGGATGAAGGCGCGGCCCAACGAGCATCAGCAGAGAGAGACTTCCGCCTTCCCATCTATTCGGCTATTCGCTTTTTGTTCCGCCACTAACGCTGATCTTTGTTTGCGTTTCTATTCCAACAAAAGCCTAACTCGTCGCTTCTCCCAATGTCTAGACTCTTGGACAATAATAAGGAAAGCTCTCGCGCGCTGTGTCAATAAATCCTTCTCACTCGCTTGGTGCTCGTATAGTAAAAGCAGCCAAGATATAGCGAATGAAGAAAATATTTTTTTTTAATTTTTTTAAGCAATGAAAGATTAAAAATTCAATCAAGTAAAAGTCGGTATTCACACAGAAACATCAACAATTCATGCGGTCTGTGTGTATGGTCATCAGCGTGTATATACTTTGTGTTTATTCACTTAAATACTGTTTGTTGATTGGATGATGGAACGTCGGCTCAGCAAACAAAGAAAACCCCTCCCCGTCGTGCTGCATGACTTTCTTTTTTTTTTGTTTTTTATTGGGAAATTTTATGAAAATCTACAAAAGGAAAACGGGTTCATTATTCGGTCATGTGAATAGGCCTTTCTCTTTTCTTTTATTGTTTGTTCTGTTTTATTATATTTTGTTGAAATATTTGATAGATGGCATTCGTCGCATAAAGAAGAAGAAGAAGCTGTGCAATGCGCATGATGCAGTCGAGAATGTTTGCTAGATGATGGCGGACGAGACTTTCATGATATTATTATGGTGATCGTAAAAGAGCCGAAGGAAAATTTCAAAAATGGAATAAAACTATAATAAGATAGGCAAAAGCATTTTTTTAGTGGAACACATTGAGTCGACAAACAGATCGATCTTGGTCGATGGTGCGCCGTGCGGTTATCGTCGCTCGCTCCTTGCGCAAAATGGAAATGGAAAACGGACGGACGAACGAACGACGAACGAACGCCATTTCCGAATGAAACGGAATATCGTCCGCAGACGAAGAAAATGTAAAAAAAAAGAGCCTACATAAGATATATTTTGTTATATTATCTACTGAATCCTTCTCTGATGCTGCTGCTGCTGCTACATTGGAATTGATAGAATGAAATGCAATAACCCACAAACTCAAATGCAGCCAACGATATGAATCCGACGATCGAAATAGCTAAGAGAGAGAACCGCGCTGCGAATCTCACCCCGTTTCCATTCCCGAACGCAGAGAGAGGCGGCCGAGTTAGCTGCTGTATGTTTCCGTTTATTTGATTTTTCTCCACCCTTCAAGATTGGAAAAAGTTGTCACCGTTGCCACCACGCAGAATATGAAAGGAACCGATCTGTTGCGACGATTGGGTGCGGACGTAAAGGTCGAGATCTAAATCGGCGTCATTCTCAAATCTTACGGCTAGTCGTTTTTACAAATAAATTTCAAACCAAAATGAAATTGAATAAGGAGTCTGCAAATGAAATTTAGATGGTATAGAAATAGGGTTAAGTTATTTGATATGTGTTAGCTGTGATGAGAGTAGTATTAGAGTGTATCGTATGTTATACAGGATGTTACACCACCTTGACGTGTCGGCCGATGAGGAAATTGAGATTGAAATCTTTCTTGTCATCGCCGAATGTGTTCGCCATTTGCTCCGCCACTTTCATCGTGCCGCCATAAAATAAGAACTCGACGAGCGTGGTCCATATCGGTGATATCGGTATATATACGTAGTTCATCGGGATAGCGGTAGTGTGTCACTCCTTCTCGCCGGAATTGACACCCGACAAGACAGCTCAGAAGCCAAAAAAGCGCCGTAGAAGACCAGTGACACCATCTTTTATTATTATAATTTAATATCTAACCCAGCAGGCTCTTCTCATCTCTCTCTCTCTCTCTAGTCATCTTTGTAATGGTGAAAAATGAAAAATCATCGCTCACTTGACTGACGATTTTCGGTATTTTCATTTGGCGGTAGTTCAAAGAACTCTTTTTATGCAATCGCGATTATTTAAAAAAAAAAAATTCGACTCAGAAGGATGGATGAGTAATATATGAACCTCCATGACGACTTCGGTGCTCATAGAATCGGTGAGGATGACGTTAGTGATTTTGTTTTAAATTCATTCATGATTTTCAACTCGAGCATTCTTCTTTTACGTTAGTTATTTCTATGATTTACTTAATACAGTTCGTTATAGTTTATAGTAAAGATATCTACCGCATTGAACAGTGTGCTAAAAATCAAGGAAATGTCACTGAAAGGCGTGAGCAAAGTGACGGACGAGGAGGTTCAATATCAAGATTCAGCGACGCAGAAACTTGACTACTTCGTCATCTGGCCGTCCAACTTACAAACAAATGGCCGTCTTTAACATGTCTGCAGTCCTATCGGTACCACCAACGCCCAGCGACGATGGTCGCAAGTAAAACCCGATTAAAAACGTCAAGCATTATTTAATCTTTGGACATATTACTCAGCCGATTGATTACCATTTACGCACTTGAGAGAAAAACAATCAAAATAATAAATACTCTTCTTGACTGTAAGTTTATTTTGCGCTATTAGATTAAAACGAAATTGATTCTTCTTGGTCAACTAACGAACGTCTCTTCGCTCTTCACCAAACACACACCAAGCGCCTTACAGACTGAGCCAATATTTGCCTTACATTTTATTTTGATGACGCTTTTGACAGGTTTGTTTTTCAGTCGGTCAGATGCGCAGCAGGGTCGGTATCCTTGTCCGCGAGTGTACACAGTCCACGACTTAATACTTTTTCACGACTACCAACTGAGATACGGCTATATAAAAATCCTTCCAGCTGTTATTTACCATCAAAGGCTTTTCACACCCATCAGCGGGAAGTACATTTTAAACTAAAAATGAACAAACTATGTGATTGAAACTGATTTTATTTGAGAGTTTGACGGGAAAAAAAAATTTATTTCGTGAAAGAAAAGGAGGAAATAAAGAGAGGATTACACCGTCAGAAGGAGGTAGATCCATTCAATCCAACCCAACTGATTGGGCGGTTTTCTACGTCCATACGGCAGGGACTGGCGACGTCTAGGGTCGAAAGGTGGAAGTTCTTCCTGTAGTTGGATTCCTGACGACGACATACTTAGAAATTCACATCGGGCATTGCTGAAATCGTACCCCTCATTGCTGTCCATCATTGAAGGCATTGATCCGGTGAATTCTGGATAATAATATGTATATCTCGTGTCCCTCCATTCGCCTAAATTGGAATCCCATATTTATTGCGCCGGATTCATTACGGCGGCTTCTTCCTTATTTCCCCAGAACCTTTTCATCATGGTTTGAATGAAGGTAGTCATGTTTTTACTTTCTTCAATTCTGTACCAATCATCTTGTTTGGCGATGACGCATTTATAGATGCAGTAAGCCGACAACTCATTCGCGTGGGAGCAAACTTGTATTCGTACACAATTTCTATTTTAGAATAAAAAGGATTTCAAAACTTTTTAGTATTGAAATAAGTAAAATAACGCATATTTTTCAATCCAGACTAACTCATTCAATTTCTAAAATTTTCTCGTTTTATGATTTCTTCTCGTTTTTTTTAAAAGTAGATTTTATTTTTTACATTTTCAAATAGAAAAAAACTGACAACAAGCTTGTTATTTTGACCGCTAGGTGGTGTTGGCGTCGCTGCCATGCGCAGATATCGTGATGTTTCTTTTTTTTCCCCCCAACCGTTTCGCTTAGGCCACCCCACACACAGAGAAAATACTCTACGTTTGACGGTTGCGTGTGTTTGGATTCTCTCAACAAAGCACAAGTATTTTTGTGTATCGTAAAAAGTGGCCCTGTCTCTAGTCAAGTGCTATTTCGATTGATCAGGTAATTCGTAGATCGTTTGACTTATTCATGTGCTCAATTCCTGTTGTAGATTTCCGATATTTTAGCTGAGCTGTGTGAGTTGTAAAAATCATTATCAAAGTTGGTAAGCCTGGGACGGTTGGCTGGGCTTTGAAGCCTCGACTCGTGACATCATCGCGTCGTCCTGTGTGTCCTTTCCTAAGCTCAAACCGTTTTCGAATCGATTCCCAGAAACTGAGAGAACGAGTGACAGTGACTAACAACTGCAAGTGAAGCCCCTCTTTTAGTCTACTACTTTATATTGTAAGACCACAAATGCCAACAACATTTCTCCTGGGCATTGTTGGGGGTGTCACTCAATGCATAAGTGATGGTGGTACTAACTACCCTCACCAACTCTTTATTTAGCTCCTTGTTACTCTTGCTTAATAGGTTTCAGATTGGTGGAGGGTAAAATAATAGTTGATAGTAGCCAACAAATCCAGATTTAATATGTACCCTATGATCTGACGTGACGGACGACTGGGCGTCTCACGACTTTGGATTTCTTCCTTTCCTTTTTTTTTGGCGGGTCTTGGCGAAAAGGATCCGATCAATAAAGCCTCTTCTATTTCCATTCGTTCGCCACCCTTCGATCTCTTTTCTTTTTTTGCTTTCCTTGTTGCTGGCTGCCCAGCCATGTTCGAGTTTCTAGTGGAATCGTTTTTTTCCTCCTTTCTTTTCGTTCCATCGTTTCCAATGACGACGAGTACTCGAAACTTGTTCCATCATTCGTCGTTCTAGACGTGCAACGAGATTATGCGACCGTTAAGCTCTTCATAATCTCGTTTTTGTCTCTTTCAATTTTTTTTTGCTTCTCGTCACCTACAAATGCGAAGAAGGGCCGAAGGAAGCGGGACAGGAAAGGAGGGGAAATGTCTATTAATAACCAAGTCCTGAAATTGAATACTTGTTTCCTGACACATGCTTAATCAGCAGTCACTAATATCGGTCGATATTTATTTTTTTTCTCTTTCTGAATTTGTGAACATGACGTGATCATGGCCGCAGCAGCTGAAAATTACAAATTCAACAAGGAATTAAGAGAAGATGGCCGAAACAGGATTTCCTGGAACCTACTCGACGACGACCGTCACCCAAACTCAGACGGCTACCACAGTTACCACTAATATCCGCTTTGATCCGTCCTACGTCCGTACTATTCCGGGCATGTTGAAAATAGCCATTATGGTATTGAGGCTTCTCGGCTATTTTTCTTAACTTTGCTGCTTTTGATTCGTAATGTAATTTTTCTAATTGTATTTACTATCACGTTAAGGTTTTGAATATTCTCGGTTTCATCTGCATAATGGTGTCGGAAGTCAATTATCATTCGAGAGCCAACTGGTTCAACTTTTGCGCAATGGGAGGATTTTGGATCACGGGCATCCTATTGGCGTTCTACCTTTTCCATGTCATCGAGAAGCTTTATTTCATTCCTTGGATCATGGTGGTTAGTACAACCATTGATTATATATACACGACAATCGGGTTTATTTGATGAATTTATAATAATCCATGCTGGTATAACATTAACAGGAGATGGGCTATTGTGGCCTGTGGTGTTTCTTTATGCTGACTGCCTCGGCTGCCTGCGCTGCTCAAGGCAGTCTATTCGAAGCTTGGGCTGCCGCTTCGGTGAGTTTTCCATTTGACTTGTTTTTCGGGTGAAATTTCATACTATTGTTGTTCCAATCCGAATTTCAATGTCTTTGGCGCATTGATGTCTGTTTCTCGCGGCTGTAATTTTAACATTTCTATTTTTCTTTAGTTTTTTGGATTCATTTCCATGATCCTCTACGGAGTCGACGCTTTCTTCAAATTCAAGGGCTGGCGTGCTGGAGAAATTGCTCAGGGCGAACGAGTCCGAAGCGTCCAGAAGAGCGAAACCGTTGGCACTCCTGCCTATTAGACAGCTAGAAAATTCTCTACAGCGAAAAGAAAAACAGCCCATCATCTCCCATACTTCCCTCCTCTTTTCGGTCATACGCAAATTAAATTGATTTTACTACACAGTAATTTGGTGATCGAAAAATAATTTTCGATCTCTTTTCCAAAATAGCCTCGTTTTAATTTAAAACAATTAAACTTGGCAGCTTTTTTTTTTTTACAAAAATTCTATTCAAAAGAAAGCCATTTCTGGTCCCCTTTCTACCGTTCTAGCAGCTTGTTGGCCACTCAACATGTGTTCCATTTAGCCTCCATTTTACACAAGTATTTGCTCGTTTTTTAAAAACCATGTGTGTTGCGTATGCGTGGAACGGCAGCTGTTCTTCTGTTTGTTTCCCCACCCGATTCTCTTTCGCATTACTAATGTACCGCGCCTTCTGGCAGAGAAAAAGCTAGTGATCGGAATTTTAGTCTGTCGTTTAGGAATTATTTTTTTTTTAAACTCCTTGTCCTATAAGGGGTGTAGGTCCAACGAAAATCAAGGAATCAATTTCCTTCAAACTGCGGAATTTCCGTTGATTATTCGCAGTCAAAAAATGATCGAATCATTTTCTCTCACCAGTCGGCTTTATTGTTCTCTGTTACCACACCGGTAATATCATGATTTGTGGGGAGTTATACAAATAGCTTGAAGCTTCCACCGCCTATCCGAATACCCCGTTTGATATCAGTCGCTTCTTATGTATTCCGATGATAATTCTATGAAAAGCTTTCATCGTTTCGTGGTTTTTTCTTCGAGGAAATTTCATTCAAGCAAAGAGTGCCCTGATAAGAGACCGATGTTTTTCTTTTCCCATGTTTAGTCGTCGTTCATGATATTCCCTTTTTTTGTTCTCTCTCGGTCCCCGCCCTCCTACTCGCATGATCTCATCTTCGTGTAAGTGTGTGTGTGTGTGTGTGTGTGTGTTTTTTTAAGGCTGGGCATTTAGATGCCACCATTCGCAGGGCTGAGAAAATAATGTTTTATCATCACCGGTACATCGTAGCTTTATAGTTAAAGAAAACACACTGGGAATAGGAAAAAGTCCTAGTTCAAGTATTACGTGAGAAATCCAAATGCCTCTTTCGCAGCAGCGACATTTCCCTTTTTCATTTTTTTTTCTCTTCATTCGATATTCTTAAATTCATATCCTGTATGTATGTGTGTGTGCGTGTGTGTGTTGATTATAGAAATTTGTTGGGGTGGTCGAGACAGAAAAGAGAAAAGGGCCAAGGAAAAGTAAAACAAACGAGATTGTATTCCTACAATCATCAATAAGAGAAATAAATACACTTCCCACCCCCACGTGACTCTATTGTTTCTCTCACTGAATTTTCATTTCAGAGCAGAAGAAATTTTCAACCAGCTATAACTTTCCTATTCTTTATTCTTTTCCGGTGAGTATCATTTTGAATCAAAAACGTGTTTATTAGCAATCGTCGAATTGATCGTCCACGTCGTTGCTGCTCCACGACGTGCTGTTTTCTCCGCTGGTCTTGGGCATCCGCAATCGGCACGACGGAATGGAGCATTGGCGGACGCCTCGGCCAGACTGAACGGGCGGCAGCCAATGGTTGATTGTATTGTGATGATCGAATTCTTGATCGCGGTCGGCAAATTCACGGGAGCGGAACACCAAATCGTAAATACATCCACGGAAACCAGAATGCAGCGGCAGGTCGGACGGCAATCGTGAATGATTGAATGAGGAATGACCACCTAAAAAGAGACTAGGGTGAGCGTTGAGAACAGACAGGATTCCGGGCGATCTCCCAGTGACTGTCGGCTGATTGTTGACTTGAAGCCAAGCCACTCGCCCTCGCATTCCGACGTGAACCGAGTGACCTCCCATTGTCGAAACAGAGACAGGTCGAGCCGTAAAAATTCTTCTGGCTCCCGAACCCAAATCCCAGGTAAGAGCAACGTGGCCACGAATGAAACTAATGGCCAAGAAATCCCTTTTTTCTTCGATTCCAGATGCAGTCATTTGATCTGCATTGACTTGCTGGCCAATGAAAAGGAGTAGAGCTACTTGGCGGGCGTCGTCCGTGACGAAACTGAATTTCAGCTCAAAATGTTCGCGGATGAATGGCGGCGGAGTCAAACTCAGGTAAGACGAGTGGCCCATGAACGTGCCGTCGAATTGAGGCCGCGTCACGTTCACCGCTGTGAAACAATTGAAATGCGATTGAATTCTTTCCAAATGCTTTTTATAGCAGTCAATTGAAAAATGTAATAAAAGTATCAAGATTTTACCGATTTCACAGAGTGACCCAATTCGGCCGTAACTGCAGACACAAATCATTTGATCGTTGGGGCTCATTAAACAGGTACTGTTGACTTGGCACGGATTGCACGGGCATTGACGGATCTCACACTGGTCACCCACCCACCCCATTGGGCAGAGGCAACCGCCACCTTCAAAATGTTGTTCGTTTTCCTTTTCAGTGTTATCCAGATGGCTGCGACAAATTCCGCCGTTTAGGCATCGCAATCCGCCACAGTTGGCTCGACGATCCGGACACTCATCCAACGCTTTGCCTTGAACTGCGTCTGCTATCATGTCCAATCGATTGCCGTCAATCTGAGCCATATATTAGGGATTTTATTATTGTTTAATTTAAATATGTTAAGTAAAATTTACTTCTAAAGTGTAAGCACAGCCGATTATTCCGGGCAAAAAGACGAGTTCTGCTGGGGTTGGTACTCCAGTCGGTCTACCACCAATATGAAGTCTACCCGGCCAAGTAAAACGTTCATCTTCAGCCAATCTCTGCTCGCCATTCATCGAGTAAGAATTGTTTAATTTAACGGAACCCATACAAAAGGTACTGGATGAATTTCTGTCCTCCACTTTGAGGAATCTAATAAAATGATATTCTCATCTTTAACTTCAAATTATTTACAGTAAATTACAACCTCATAAAAATGGCGTGAATGTCTCCATCTGATACGTTGTACTTTGTTTCCACCAGAGTCATTTGTTGACGCCCGCATGACAGCCGGAATTTGAGAACGCTTCTTTCAACGTAAACGGCCAGGTAGACGTGAGCGTCGATGCTGTGGATATAAGAGATCAAACCCAACGGCGCGGTGGTACTAAATTCGAGTCGAGCCTCCAACACTTGCTGATGATTTGGATCATCCGATTGCATCCGGTCCACCACGGCATAACTGAGGTAAGAATTTCCGTGAAATTGCGGCACCCGAAGTTTTCTGTCTGTTTCACAACGACGCCCTTCGTTTCTCCACGAACAGCGACACTAAAAAGTTATCAAATTAAGAAAATTATGAAAAATCGTCGTTCCGATTTACAAGCTTGACGTACGTGTGTACCTGCCATCCTTCTTGGGTCATGACGCAAGTGCCTCCGTTCAGACAAATTTCACTAGTGCACGAACCGGCCGGAATTCCGGGCGATAGTGCTGGATAAGTTGGCTCCATTAGCGGGTATTCACCAGCTATTGCTTTCACTGTGGTGGTCTGATTTCTGGTATCGAGGTCAGTCGGGAGGGTAGTGATTGCCACAAATGGATCCGTTGGCAATGATGGAGTGTCTGTAGTGTTACTCTCTTCCGGATGAGGATGGATCGAAAGAGGAATATCTAAATCGATACTTGCACTCGCAGTAGTCGCCGTGTCTATCTCGGGTTCCAAAGTGATTGAAACAAGATCAGCCTCTGGAGGTCGTCCATCTGTCGGCTGATGGATCGATGTAACACCGGCTGTAACGTCTTCCGTACGTTTTTCATTACGCAGTGTTGTAGATAAAGTAGTTGTAGCTGATGGTGTTGTAGTGGAAATCTGATCATCAAATGGGGTGGAATAGGAGATGGCCGTCCTAGTGGTCATCTTTGTTGAATCGAAAGGGAAACTGATAGGACTGACGGGCGTCGTGAAATTATTCATCTCACGTTCTTGGCCATCTAAACCCCAATTTTCCGGTTTCCTGGACTCGGTAGGAAATGGAAAAGTTGTGCTTGGCTTCCCAGTAGAAGATGAAGAAACGGTCGTTTTCCACTTGATGGCCGTATCAGTTGTAATAGTTTCCATAAATGGCGTCGTCGAGGTGGTCTCCAACGCATCAGTCGTCGTGGACATGGACGTCGTTTCATCGGATATTGTAGTTGGTAATGTCAGCAAGTCTTTAGGTATCGATCCGTTGGTTGTTGTCTCTTGAGTAGTTTCTGTTGTCCATATCGTGTTTTCCATCTCTCGCGAAAGGTTAGTGGTCGTCACAGCAATCCATGTGGTCCACTCTACGGTCGTTGTTTGGTCCGTTTCTCCGTCGACGTGATCCGATTCGAGTGTTGATAAAACGTCGTCGCTGCTCGCATTGGATAGTAGAGTTGTCATATCCAATGGCACTTGTATCGTTGTCGATTGCTGCGTCGTAATAACTGGCATTGACGGCATTGTAGAGAGAGCTGACGACACTGTCATTTCATGTTTTTCTTCGTGCCCTGTTTGATTATTGACAGATTGGCAGCGCGGTCCAGTCCTGACAAGAAATCAATGACCATGTTATTATGCCATGAAAGGTACAAGAGGAAAATAATAATTTTAGTTGCTGTTGCACGTTATGTGTCAATTTACCATTGTGATGGACAAGAACAGGAATAGCCGTCAACCTGGTCGATACATTGGCCACCGTTCAAACATTTGGTCCCTGGCAGAAGGCACTCGTTATATTGGTCCTCGCAATGGGCTCCGTGGAAATCGGGCCGGCAATAACAGGAAGTCTGTCCATCATCACCATCAAGCCAGCACATGCCCTGGTAGCCGCATATCTTATCATCGCATCGCTCCAATGCCGTTTCGCAATTACGACCGGTAAAACCTGTTTGTTTTGTCCCGGCGTTGATGTATCGATCGGAAAAAAAAATGTTTCAGCCGTTCAATCAAATATTTAATATGTGACAGAGCATAACTTGAACGGCACTGTTAGTATACGCCTCTAGGTCTACTATGTACACATAGTTGATGCATATTTACCGTGAGCACATGCGCATTGATAGCTACCAATAAAGTCGATACAGTGGCCTCCGTTCTGGCACGGATTGCTACAACATTCGTCCACGTCCGTCTCGCAATGTTTTCCTGTCCAACCTTAGTTTTGTTTTTCATGTATGGAAATGAGGTAGAAAAAGAGGCCGATAGAAGTGAAATAATAATAAAAAAAACCTTCTGGACAGAGGCAATGATAGGCTAAACCGGGGCCTTCGACGCAACGGGCTCCGTGACGGCAGGTGGGCGGCAAAAAAATATCGCGACTGCTCGTGTCATTGTGATGTTGTTGATGTCGGCAAACGGCGACGTCCACTTGGCAAAAAGCCCCTTCATACCCGGGCAAACAGCGGCAACGGTATCCGTTGTTCCCATCTTGGCACGTTGCGCCGTTCTGGCAAGGATCCGATTGACATTCGTCGATATCGACTTGGCAGTCGTCGCCTTTAAATGTTATCCATTTAAATGCATGCTTTTAATTTTCAGACTGATAAAATAAATTCACCCGTAAAACCTGGCCGGCAAAGACAGTGATATCGTCCGATACCATCAACGCAAGTGCCTCCGTGTTTGCAAGGTCCGTTCCAGCACTCGTTCCAGTCGGTTTGACATTGATAGCCAGTGTATCCGTCCTCACAGAAACACGAGTAAGTTGAACTGTTTTATATAAGTTACATTATTAAAAATTCAATTCAGTTTAGAAAGGAGACATTTACTTGTTCGTGTGATCAATGCAGAGCCCGTGAAAGCAAGGATCCGACTGGCACGCCAAAATATCATTACGCAGTTCTGCTGCACTGGATGAAGGCGGATGATGATAGTGTCGCTCTACTTGCTCCATCAATTCCGGGTCGGTGATGCTGTTGTTTCCGTCAGATGATTGACTTTCAGTGGCGACAGACGACGAGGCCGTGAGAAATACCACCACCAATCCGATGATGACACTACAGTCGATTCCGATCATGTTATTTGATTTCGCCAGTCCTTCTCGATCAAACGGAACAAATAGGAGCTATAAAAACTTTTGAACAATAATAATCCTTCTCGTTGCACTCTCTGTTTGTTTTTGTATAGTATTCCCTCGGCCGAACGAGCTTCACGTCGAACGCCGTGACTCAACTCGTCTTCGTCCGTGTACAGACAGACAAGTCGGCTAAGGTGACACCTGAACTTTTAGCTTTCCCTATCTACAGACGTCTCCATGAGGGAGGGGAGGTGCTCAAGAAGAGGGATGGTAGGGAAAAAAAGAACGGCCGAAAAGAACTGGTCATCGTCGACGTCGTCGTGTGGGGAAAGACCGCGGGAGCCGAATCGGGTGGATGTGAGGGGGGGGGGGGGGGAGTGCTCACCTTATTCTATGTACCTGTGCTAGGTACTCCGGGATGTTTCCATGGAGACTCGGTTGTTGATACACCGACGGAAAGTTAAAAAAAAATAAGGAAAAAAGTTCCGAGTCACGCATGTATAACCTGCACGACGACGAATAACACCACACGATGGCTCCTGGTTCACTTGAACGCCCTCCTCCCCTTCTTTTCCAACATGTTTTGACAAGGGTGTGTCAAATAATCAAATAGACGAGAAAAATATAGACTTTATCGTCTTCTCATTCCATGTTAATAATGGCGTTCGCCAATAACTGCTCTACTAACTTTGACTGGTTCTCCCATTTTGTTGCGATAACATCATCTGAAGGTCAAAATTAAGCAGTTTTGATGATTCGACAGCGGTTAAATTTAAAAAAAGTAAAACATTGATGAAAAAGATAGAATTCAGGAATCAGGAATTCAGGATTGAAATGAAACCTGAAGAAACGAGTGACAGATTGGAATTTACTTATCTGGCAACTCTGCGAAAATTCGTCTGCTTCGTAACGTGTGCTCGTGTAGTCGTGCTAGTGTTAGCAGTCTAGACTGCTAGTCGTTAAAATTTCACATTTCTTAGCTGATTTTCTTTTTAAATAATCAGTTGGCTTGGCTCACGTGTTGTTATTAAACGAAAACTTTATATTTTTGACCTTTCAATATGTGGAGATCAGTACTCACCCGTTTGTCTCAGTCCAGAAGCCTTACCACAACTAGTCATAATTTGGCCGACTACAAAGGAGCATCTTTTTCAGATACAGACTTTGAAAGGAAGAGAAAAAAATACGGAAAAAAAAGCGAAGATTTTGATTATCCCCAAAAGAGTGCTTATAGTCGGGATTTCAACAAGATAAATGGTGGATACTCTCAAAGAAGCAATCATTATGCAGAGAGCAGGCATACAAGTTTTGATGCTGATGATGAAGACTTCTTGGAAGATCGTCCTGTAAAGCCTAACAGGTATTCATATAAAAAAGATTCATACACCTCTGGATATAGAAATGAAGAAAGAGAAAAATATGGAGAAGACAAAAGAACTGGAAATGCATATGAAACTGGCAGATCCAGCTGGGAAGATCGTCCAACAAAGCATAATAGATATATGAATAAAAAAGATTCTTATACTTCTGGATATGGAAACAATGAAGGGGAAGAATATGGAGAAGACAGAAGAATGGGAAATGCAAATCTATCAGAAATTGGTACACCCAGCAAATGGAAAGTTGGTCAGCATTTTCTCAAGGAATCGGACCGACTAAGGGATATACAAAATCAGTGTCGAGGAGACTTCAAGAAAATGGCCAAATTCACAGTCAAAAGAGACCCTGGCATTAGAAGACAGACCAAAGCTCTTGGGGAGTTTTCCAATCCAAATGAACTCTCAAGAGAAGAAGATTTTGATGATGAAGTAAATGTGATGAAGTTTGACAAGATGTATGATGAAACACTAAACACTAAACAAGAAATAAAAGAACTTGTCAAGATGAAGATAATCAAGCAAAAGTATTTCAAAGATTCGGCTGAAGAAAAAACTCTGTCGTGGTCAGATAAGGAACACATTCGTTTTCTACACAACAGTGATCCGGATCAGTGGACATTTGAGATGATTGCAGAACATTTTCGCATTGAGCCGCATGTAGCTAAAGCTATTGCCACTGCTAAATGGATACCCCATAAACCCAAATCAGAGGAGACAAGTCTACCCAGCCCTACTGAAATTTATCCACTAGCAAATATTGAAGAGCAGCAGCAGGAAATTACAAAGCCTCCATTAAAATCACGAATGTTCAAGGAAAACCAGAGAGTGACACTGCAGGAGTTGAAAAAAGACATGGGTTTAACGGAAGAATCTATAATCGGAACGCAGTCTATAATTGAGAACGATTCCAAACCTAAACGGACTGAATATGAACCCGAAGATGTAAGTGGCGATAAAGACTTGGTGCTTCAATACCTCTCGGGCAAATCACCTTCCAAATGGGCATCCCAGGAGTCCAACCCATCGGAATCAAAAATCACCGAGGAGGTTGACATGACTAAAATACAATTCAGAGAAGACGGAGACATTCAGCAGGTATTATTAAATTGAATTTAATCATAATCTCATTTTTAAAAATAAATGTTATCTTTTAACAGCAACATTCTAAGACTCAGCCGAAAACGGAAAATGACGAAAATATTAGCGATGTCTACCAAAAAGGCGATTCATTCTACACGGCAGACGGAGAACTTCTTTATCGAGTTCCTAGTTTATCAAAATAGTAGTTCAAGTTTCTTCATTACTATATACAAAATTTAAAGCTAGTTTTCCTATGAAATAAACGTCCGTCTTGCAGTCAAAATTCTGAGCGCTAGATGGCGTTTTATTTTCTTGTTTCTTTACCACTTCTCATGCAAACATTACAGACTAAACGTGCAAAAATGGCCGAAGATGCACAGCGCCGGGTTGAGTCTGCTCTCTCCAACTTCGTCGATGAAATCGAAAAATCCAATCTTCGAAAGATGCAGGTATAACATTATGGCAAAACTACTTCTTTGACTCGTGTTTAAATTATGTTTTATCAGAAATCCATGCATCTCTGTGCAGCAGATTGCTGTTCTGATAGCACAGCCTCGATGAACAGTGTTCATGCTTGTGTTGAGCATTGCACTCGTGATGTTAACGTGGCACAGAATTTTGTGCAAAACGAGATGGGTCAGTTCCAAGAACGGCTACAGCGAGGCGTGCTACTGTGTCAGGACAAAATCAAGGAAAAAGTTGGACCCTCTCCCACTGAAGGAGACATGAAACGTTACAGAGCAGAGTTTGAAAGCTGTGCTGTCGATTGTGTCAACTACCACATCAATCAGCTACCCAGTCTGATGCAGAAGATCAAGAAAGGGCTCAATCAACCTTGATTCCCTTGCCAACTGAAGTCTAGTTTAACTCAATTGATAGTGAAATGTAATGCTGCCTCAATTCCTATGTCACAGACATTTTGCAAGTTCATTACAACCAGTTAGTCTGGGAAATCAGTTGTAAAGCTTCTTGTGTCTGGCATGTTATTAATGCCAAACTCCTGGATTTAAGAACTTATTTTTTTATAATCAAGCATTGTGATTCATGGGACAAAAATACAGGCTAACAGCAATAAAAAAAGGCTTTTATCTTGAGTGATCTTAATTTTATTTGAGTGAGTGTCTCTTTTCCATTGGTAGTGAGAGATTAATGTTGTTTCATTTTTTTTACAGCAGACTTCTTTAAAGGCCGTACACGGTTCCAGTTCGCTAACAAAACAAGGACCTTCGTCGTTCTCAATCCTGAGTGATAGGGTTAGTAAAGAACTTCAAATCCTTACTTGTATAATTCAATTATTGTTTTTCTATTAGAAGGAGAATAGAATCGCCCTTGTAGACCTGGCGTCTAGCGTCAATATAAGCCAATTTGTAGAAGAAGATATTAATGAGAGAATGGCTCATTTTTATGTCTACGCTACCAAACTTCAGTCTTTGGCTTCTTCTGGCCGGAGCATGGGATTGGCCTCTGGTTTTCTAGATTTGAAAACACTCATGCATTGGAGCGTTGTGGTCAAATTCGAATCGCCTGAATCCGTTTACACACTGGATGCTGACACATCTGGTGGTCTAACGGGTGCAGAGTTTGTGGTCAAGGTGAAACGCGAATATCCAGAACAAGTCCAGCGCCAAATATTTGTTGGCTCTATAAAAATTTCCCCTAGAGAACTTATTCATCGGGCCAAGGAAGTACGCCTTAACGAGGGCAAGTATGATTTTATCTTTGCCAACTGCCAATCATGGGCCCACACATTTTGCCGTGAAATATCACCCGATTTTGCCAAAAATCTGCCTGTTACCATTGGCGACTGCACGTCTTTGGCTGCGACTGTTGGAGCAACTGTAGTTTCTGTGGGTGCCACTGGTGTTGCTATTGGATGGGCTATTTATAAAACACTTCAATATCGTCAATCGAAACTTCATCAATCAAGCGATACCGAAAAAGATGGAGAAGATGATTAGATTTAACCGTGCAATTTGCTACATCGCGTTCTTATTATTTTTCAAAGTCCGTATTAATAATTTCTTCTTTTCTATTTACAATGTTTGTGCATTGATTTTTCAGTTTCTGGAAATGGGTACCAATATCACTGCAATTAACACAAATCTTGTGTGTTAAAAATGATCCAGTTCTGTGATTGAAAACTTCTAGTATTTGTTGCTGTTAAATGAAAATGATCAAATCGCTAACTGAACAAATTTATATTAATGAAGTAAAGAAAAACTAACATTCTGAAGGGAATTGAAAGTAACTGATTTCAGTCTTCAAGTAATACACTTAAAGACAAATACACCTATAAACTAAAATATTTATTTTTAACTCATTTCCAAAACATTATTATTTAAATTACTTATTAACGAATCAATGTATCTTGGTCAATTATTAGCGCACTAACAAAAATGAGATGTATTAATAAATAAAGAGAGAACAAATTTTTAGATATCTACATCTATTCCAGTTCACTAAAATAACGTCACGTGTTTGTTAACGCTATATACTTTTAAGTAACATGATTTTCAAATTTTCCGTTGTTCTGTTTTGAGACACTCTTTTGCCTATACACAAGATAGAAATCAACGATATCTCAAATTTCTATGAAAAATATCGCCAAACCCCAGTGCATAGTCAGAGCCAATCCAGATTTAACCTCAATTAGTTCCGTAACAACTTCTAACTAGAATTTTAAAAATCAAATATTTTCGTTCATCAGTTACGTTACTTCCTCAAATCATCACCAGATGGCCCCTGTTACTCGGCTGGTTGTCGTTATGTTGCTATGGCAACAACTGTCATGGTGGTTTTCCAGTGAATTTCATGAGGCACATGAGCCATGACGCCATGTTGGAGATCGAATTGACTTAAATGTTTCATTTTCTATTGCGAAATGTTCCTTGTTAAATGGCAGACAACTTACAGTGAGTTAGTGAATATTAAATTGTCGAAAGTGATAGTTGTACAATGCCTTCAAAATAAGTGTTGAGTCGTTTCTCAATTTCTAAGTCCTTTCAGCAAGTGGGGAAGTTCTTCTCTTCTAGTCAAAGTTTCAATTGCTATTATCAGCCGCAAAAGGTAACTTTTGTTTTTCATTGTCTAGACTAGGCTTTCCCAAATGTGTTTTAAGATGCATACCTGTTAATAGATGACCACATAAATTCTTTTGCTAAATTTCTTGTTCCAGTAAGTTAACTTTTCTTTGATTCAAGTAAGCTTTCTAAAATGATTTTCTATATATTCCATTGTTTATAGATACCCATGTAAATACTTAAGGCTTAATTTCTCAATACTTCATAAATTTAACTTTTAAGAAGGAAGAAAGAAATCTTGAAATAAGTATTTTTCTGCTGACATTGCTTTAATGAGAACAAATTTAATAAATGAAAGTTAAACAAGAGTATTACATAATGACACAACCGTAGTAAGGTTTTAGCTTATTTGTGATGGAATTAATTCATTAAATTTCATAATTTTTACTAGGAGCTTAATAACGGAAAATTTCAGTGTGGAAAACTGCATCTCTAACCAGTGGGTCTGTGATGATTTATCAGACCGTGCTGATGTTATTAAGCTCCCTGTAAAAATGATGAAATTTAATGAAACAAACTCCACAATCATTCTTACTGTGACAACAATAACAACATGGCCATCTGGCAATGGATAAACAATGTTGCTTAACATCCACACATTCTTGCACGACAATATCACTTTTGAACAAAACACTTTTCAATCAATTAATAAATATAATTCAGTTAATTTATTTTAAAACTTAGGCAGACTACAAATAGCCAGCCTTACAGCTGTCATTCATTGCATATGCTTTACATGGTGGCCCTCTGGTGGCAGGGGTTAATAAGGCTCTGGAATCCAGGGGGTAATAGTTGTGACCTATTTTTTGATAAACATTGCTTTCATTCATAGTTATTTGCTAGTTATTAGCTATTCTTGTCATATTTATCTAGAAACTATTTAATTGATATTTTTCTTATTTAAGCCTTGAAGATATTTAGCTGACAGTTTTCTTTTATTGTTATTATTTCGGGTACAGAATTATGGTTAATTATTCTATCTATTTTGTTTTCAGGACATGATTTTATCAACTATGGAAATGCCGAAATGGATGATCATTGTCAGAATTTCAGGACATTGTTGGATGGCTGGAATGGATCACCCATTCATCTTCTACTTTTATTTTTCGTCACCACTGGGTAACAGTTGACTGCTTCTATTTATTTATATCATATTTATATTAAATTTTAAAAGTCATGTTCAATCAATGTTTTATTTCTTTTATAAATTCAGGATTGTTCTATAAATGAGCCTGTGGATTTAAAAGCGAAAACTCGGCCAGGAAGTGAAAGTGACATCTGGCAACCATGAAACCATCATTGCCAAATGCCAACCATTCCTGTTTCGTTTCCGACTTTCCATGACGCTGTGACGGCCATGTTGGAGATCGTTCTTCTAGTTGATTTGAAAATGCTGCATTCTGTTGCATGTTCGTTGTTATATGGCAGCCAACATTGTCGAGTGATAGTGGCCTTCAAAATAAGTTAAGTGTTGTGTGGTTTTTCAACTTCCAAGTCCTTTCAGCAAGTGGCAAGTTCTTCACTTCTAGTTTAGCTTTCAATCGGTATTGCTATCATCCAGCCACAACAGGTAACTCTTTTTTTTATAGAGATAACTAGTTTTTCATAGAGTTAACTTTCCAAAATGGGTTTTTAGATGTAAATTTTGTTCATTGATGACCACATAAAATCTCTTGCTAAATTTCTCGATTAAATTAGTTAACTTGTTTGTTCCATTAATTCAATTAAGTTTTCTAAAATGGGTGTTTACAACTTATCATGAATGTTCCATTTTTCATAGATATCCATTATCCAAATTAATTCTATGATTTCATTTCACAATATTTCATCTTCAAATAGATAAAAACAAGCTTGCAACATATTTTTGTATTGACATTTTTAATGCTCAATGTAGTGCCTAATTGATTTCATTCTTTCTGTTACAGGTCTTCAAAGCCAGACCAAGCTGTTTCCGTCATCAAGTTGTTCCCTCAGCAGTGAATCAACAACTTACAACTACATGCTGGTTATTATGCATGCAAACAAAAGAACATCCAGGTCCTTTCAGCAAGTGGGAAAGTTCTTCACTTCTAGTTTAGCTTAATTGTAATCATCCAGCTAAAACAGGTAACAATTTTTTTATAGAGGGAACTAATTTTTCATAGAGTAAACTTTCCAAAATGGGTATTTAGATGTAAATTTTGTTCAATGATGTAAAATCCCTTGCTAAATTTCTTGATTAACTTAAAAATTAAATTTACTTAAATTTCTTCATTAACTTGTTTTTTCTATTTATTCTATTAAGTTTTCTGGGTGTCTAAATGTATGTTCCATTGTTCATTGATGTACTTGAAGAAATACTCTTGTATTGACATCAATTTCAAAGCTATGTATTATTTTTTTTTTTGTGTCTAATTGATTTCATTCTCTCTTTACAGGTCTTCAAATCGAGAACAAGGTGTTTTGACATCAGGTTATCCTTCAGCTCTAACTTGTTGTTATAGCTGCATACTTGGAAACAAAACTTGTGAAACTTGCGGCATACCTACAAACAACACTTGTGAATTTTGCCTGTTTTTGTTCATATATTTATTGTACATATTGGATATGTGTAAGTTGTATATTATATAAATTCAAATAAATAATACATTGGATTTAAAAATTAATAAATGTAATATTTATAAATTAAAGATAAGAAAAACAAAATTGTATATTTCGCTAGTTATTTATGGCCCCCCACACGGGGGGGCCCTGTTGCTTTCTCAACCGCGATAACAACATATAGGTTGCTATTTGTTTGGTGCAGAAAGCTGTTTGATCTAGCAGTTATCGATTGCATCACTCCTATGAGATCATGTAGGATCAGGTTGCGCAATCGTGTACTGCATTGGAAGTCAACTAGGACAGGGAGGATAGACCCTGCCATAATTGACTTCCAGCAGACCAGGGAGATTACCTGGCCCAATAAAAGGGGACAAGAGTGACGAAGGGCAAAGTTTTTTCGAGAGAGATAGTCATACCTAAGATTCCTGCTTAGCCCCATGACCCTCCAAAAGATATCATTGAATCATGAGGCTTGCAAGTCCCCGTTCGACCAGTACTCTAACAACCACAAGCTGCTGATCACAGTGGAAGAATGACCAACCACGGGCACATGTATGCAAGGGGAAACGGGGCCACGGAAAAAGGGAGCCCAAATATGCACTCAATTTTTAAAATATATGAAATTAAGTTGCCGCCAATCTTGATTCGTCATCTTCTTCCATTCAGTTCCATTGAAGGTGAATTTGTTGACACCAGAGTTGACAGAAGAGAAACAGAAGAGAAGTGATACTCCAAAAGCCATAACCATGAAGAACCTCAAAGTCCCAGTTCAACACCACGTCTCTCCAATTTACGATGCCACATTCTGTAGTTCAAACTAACAATTAGAAGTGAATATATAGATTGCATAGATACAATTTTAATGTAAATTACCTAGTTATTGTTGAAAAGAACGGCAGCAACACTAGGTACATGATCCACACTCCACAGCTGATATACCAGGAAACATCCTGAAAAAGTGTGAACATTGAGTGATCTTTGGATTAGCAGAGATAAAATGTCACAACAAATGTTGAAGATTGCCATTGGCAATATTTTCTTGGCTAGCAAACATTCATGAGGAAGATAAATTCACCTTGAACTGCGTCGAAACGTTAATGCTAGACTAGTTTCTCACGTGCCATTGCAGTTTACTCGTCGGTGAAATCTGGAGGGGATTTCAAGATCAGGAAACTTTATTGTCTTTGTCACCCTAAAATTAGTCAAAATACAATCATAAGTAAATAAAAATATAGTTTATAGTCAAGTAGGTACTAACACGAGAGAAGTAAATCACGTTAACTTGAACCATAAAGTACAAATGCTTGAACAGCCATTTTCTGAAGACAGACACGAACCATAGCGACTGACATCTAGCGTTCAGTAATCGAAATAGCTAGCGAAACCGTGAAGCAACGAATCGCATTTGATAGGAAATTTTCGAACTTCATAACGGCTGCTGTCTATCGGCATTTCTATCAAATTAATGTCAAATGTTAGTTCAAATTCTTCTACTTAATACTATTAATTTTAAACATTCACCTCTGTTTGGATGGGTAAACAACGCTTGTGGATCAGCCGGTTCCGTTCTGTTGCGAAAGTGAACATACGACATTTCGAAAAACGTGAAATAAGGTTTGTCTCGCTCGCGACAGGATCGCACTTCGTTGAACAATTTGGAAGACTGAATGGGTCCCAGAAAGGAAGTGTAACTCGAAGGAATGCTGATACCATCGTCTGGAAATGATTCAATGAATTGATACCAAGTTATTCACTAAACTAATAAAATGTGTGCACCTTTCAAGAATTTTTGGGCGCCGTCCAGACACTCTGTTGAAAGTTCATTATCTCCAAATGATCCGAGTAATTCCGAGACTAGGATGTCGGCCTTTTCAGGTGCATCACAGTCACGCATATCACAGGAAACTATAGTGACTCGATCTCCCCACTCTTCGTCGGCTAGACACTGAAGACTGTCGAATATAAAACAAAATCGATTAATACAAATGGGATGACATTTAAACTAGAATTGATTAATCCATTACGTAACTATGGCATCGGGATTTGTCTCGACTGCGTAGACACGAATGTGACGTTCAGCTTTCTCTGCGCCAGTTAAGGCAGCTCTAACCAAACGACCTCGTCCAGCACCGATAACAATCAATGTTCTGTTAAAAAGAATATTCAATGACAGGAATTAAAAGAATAGAAAATGAGTAGAAAAACTTATATGACTTTGGTGTCTTTCTCTTCCAGTGGAACTTAATCAAGAATGGCCAGATACATGGCGCTCTGGTATTCGGTGTATTTGACGGGATCCTTTTCAAATACTTCGTAGGTTTGAGACTCGAGATTATCCATCAGAGGTTGGAGTGGAAATTGGAGAAAATCTTCGTATCCTTGAGCGAATTGCATGACGGGATCGGATTCATAGCCAACCTATAACAGAACGTAATGTAATGTTTAGGAGAGAAAAATATAAATGCGTTGAATATTTTCCACTTACTTGCCAGATGTGTTCCAATGTTCCATTTACTGCTGGTAATGCTTGTAATGTTGATGACGCTGAGCTCCAATGATGAGAATTTGCATCTTTTGACGCAAAAATTGGCTTGGTGGGACTTGGGAAGAATGGAAAATCCTTTCTTGTTGGTCATAAATAAATGGGTGGGAACAACAAGACATTTGATGGGTTCTCCCAGCCAACGTTGGAAAACCAATGAATCATCGTCTCTGGTTCAATAAAAAATGTTGAGTACTTAAGTGCTAAGTTACGCATTACAAAATAAATTTAGCATTAAGTGCGGATTGTCAACTATTAAAACCAGCTGGTGATGATTAATATTTTAGTCGTTCAAAAACAGGGAGAAAAGGTGATGAATCTGAAGAGGAGAATATCAACCCACGAGTCCATTCCCCGAGCTTTAATCGATTTTTGTTTACCCCGTTCCCCGTTTGGTAGCACTAAAACTCGGGGAATATGGTGACCCTCCTAGCCCAGAACCCCGAGTTTAGGCCCAAAAACTACGGTTACCAATCAATTGTTTGGTTATCTATTGAATCGAAAGCTACGAACACCTCCCACAAGGAGGCGGAGAAAAGATATTTCCGCACTTAATTTTGAGTAATCGAAATCTACTATTTTCTATGGACATCCCTAGCGCATGTCTTTGGTTTCTTTTAGGGTTCAGTTCAATAAACCACTGGAAAACCCTAGCTTTGGAGTTCTTTTTGGGTTTATTGTCCCCTAACTGAAATTTTTTGACAAAACTTTTTTTATACAAAATGCACATGGTTAAATTAAATTAAATTATTTTAATTCATTAAACTAAGGAATAAAATAGTTTTTTGAACCGTGTAACAGAAAACTGATGTTTTTACGAGAAAATAAACAAAAAGTTCAATGGTTTAACAACGGTTTTTTGCGAGTTTTTTTAACCCTCTGAAAACTTGGCAGGCGGTGAGAAATAGACAAAGCTTGCCGCCTATTATTGTATTTGTAATAATATACGCAATAAATACTTATACCGCTCAATCAGCCGGTTTCTCAATTGTTCTACGGGCTTGTTTCCTGAAATAATATGAAACCGAAAAAAGCCCTGAACATTTTCGAAAACATATGGGCTTAACGACTCTATTCCGCACTTAAAATTTGAAACGTCCTCGGGTAGATAATTTATTGAATAGGTCGTTGGACGAATTGAAATTGAAAAATCCATCAGTTGTTGTACATACAACTTCAAGGCTCGAGTTGCCTCCTTCACTGTTAAAAAACGTCGCGTTTTTTGGTAATTTTATGTTACCGAAAACTGTTACTAGGTCTCGTAAATTGGTAGGCACTGTAAGACCGTAAAAGTCCCTTAAAAAAAAGTCTTCAAATTGTTTGTGATAGTATTGTATCAATTGGTGGTGTAGTGGTTAAGGCGGCCGGCTGTTAAGCTTGGGTTCCGTGGTTCGACTCCCGGTCTAGACACTTTTTCTAATTTACTGAATTGACCTAAATTATAGGGTTTTTATGAGGTTTATATGAGGTTTATAAAAGGGTTTTCTCAGAGAAATTTAAAGGTTTTCTAACCCAAGGAATTCGGGCATGCACCATTGGCACGTGCTAACATTCTTCCCTTTCACTTCGGAAAAATCTGAAATTTACGGTTTTTTCAGGGGTAAAAGATCGCGGAAATGGGGGTTTCTGGCGGGTACATTGAACCGGTTTTTAACGCTGAACCCGTTCAATAAACCCGTTAAAAACCGGTTTTGGAACTGAAGACATCTGCTAGGGATGTGAAATCGCCCCCAACTTACACGGAGATCACGAAAACCAAGTTCTTTTTGGTCACGTCAATCCCTGACCATTGAGATGGGGGGGGGGGGGTCCTTTTAGAAAACAGAAGTATGGAAGAAACTAATTAGTTTCTTAGATGTCTGGGAATTCTTCAATGCAAAAATGAGCTATGTTTCGCGAAGCATTTTTAAGACTAGGTGATCTGCATTTTTTCAAGTTCCATTTTCCAAAATATTTACAGTGAAATTTGCAATCCCATTTCTTAGGGACTCCTAATGAATGGAGATTAAAGAGTAGGCCTATTTGAAAGTGAACTGGAATCTTTAGTCCTAATAACAGATTTTCTTTTTAACTCCATTTGTTTTCCTTCCATTTGATGGAGCAAGTGTATCATTACAAGCATCAAAAGTGTTTCGCTGTTAAAATCCATGAAGTACACCTAGGTAAAATATCTAATGTATCTTTACATTTAACTTTTAAGTTTAGTTTGAACTTTGAAGTACTTCATGGTTAAGCTTCCATGGCTACTCAGCACTACTCATCATTTGCCATACTCGACGAATGCCGGACTAAACAATCCCAGATGTAGCATTTAGTAAATCAATAAATTTCTTACCTCAAAGGTCTTCATTCACACTCACGTGTCACGTTATATGGTGGACATGTGATGTCGGTTGATCCTTTAGATTTTCACCGATTTTCACTCGTAGGTAAAAATTCCCAAGAATATTCAGTTGTGCATCAAACCCTGAAAGTTTAATTTTTGTACCTTTTAATACTCAATGTTAACCAATTTTGTTCTTACTCTTATCCCTTCAAACCATTTCATAATTAAATTGTTTTTTATAAGTATTTTAAAATGAAAAACGTTTACCTGGTGAGTGGTGACAATCACTGTTGTTCTTCCTCGGCATTTTCGCGACTGTCGTCTGTCGTCTTCTGCTATTTTTCTAGCTTTGGTCCCCGAAAAGTCGACGCGGGAAGTTAAACTATTATATTTTTAAACTATGAAGTAATTGATTCTATTGATTATGTATTATGTATTCCAAAGTTGATTTTCCTAATACAACTGGATTTTAGGATTGAAGGTAACGTTCGATTTGGAACGATTTCTAATTCTTTCTAGTTCATCTACCGATCGATTTTTACATGCTGAAGTACTTTAATCTGGTGTCTTCAACAGAGCATGTTATACTTGGATCGATATCACTGTATCTGATAAAAGAAGCCATCGCCAAGACGTGGGAAGTACCCTCCTAAAAAAACGTTAACGGGTATCCGTGTATGGATGTCATCATGCGGGCCTGCCGCGTGACACAACCAACACGTCCGCCTTTTACGAGTCACATTGAAGGAAATCTACGCCTTTTTCATGAATACAAACTAAGTCGATCAGTCCGCGTGACTGAAAAAAAAATGCATTTTTCAAGAGCCACGTGAGTAGTGGCCGCTTTTGGTCATCACACGTGTCCTCAATCTTTTGACCTTTCATAGAAATGTGTCTCGTTCATTGAAGAACTATCAACGCAACGTGTATCATACACACACAGATTGTATTGGCATAAGTTTCTTGTTATTGATTCCACTACATGGATCGATGGCCATTGGGGCGGTCAAATAACAAACAAGAAAATCAAATAATAATTTTACAATAATGTAAATTTTTCTTTTGCTGTTCAAATTGTTTGTATTGAATTAAGTCGAATCCGATCTTTAAAAGTTGAATGGCTGAGACCGAGAACATATCCAATACAAGAGGAAGATTAAGAAACAGCAAAAAACTTTCTTTCAAAGATGTTCTTTTTTCTTGCTTTTGAGTGTGATATCGTTGAAAGAATAGCTTTTTAAGATATATTAATAATAATAATCATAAAAACTTAAATTTAAAATAAAGGAAAAATATCCACCCCTATGGTACGGCTGCTAATAAGACCGTTGCGGAACATCTACACAGACAAAGAAATTGAATGATAGAGAAAAAGAAAAAAAATGAAAAATGACACTGACACCCCCACGACAGTAATGCGCATCTTTTCTTCCATTAAAGGTTGAAATAATGGGTGAGAAAATGACAAAAAAAAAAATAACAGTTGAAACTTTTTTTTTTTTAGATTTTTAGGGAAAAAATAACAAGTACTAACGAGTCGAAATTGTTTGTCCAGTCGATTGATTCTTTTGGTAGTGTGGAGGAATGCCTGGACAAAACCATTTCGATTCGTATGAAACTTTTTTCCTTTTTTTGGTTGGTCCATTTCTGAATTAAACTCTTCCTTTTTTTAAAGTCGTTATTTTCTTAGCGTTGAAAAAACAATTGTATAATCTTTTTTTTTTTTGAAGTATTGGTCCGGCATTTCATTTCAGAAAAATTAGAAGAAAAGAAGACGCGCGTGCGAGGGGGTTTTTAAACAAGACACAACAAACACACGGCAAAACCCATAAAGTTATAGCAGGAAAAAAAGTTTTCTTTTTAATTAAAATAAGGAGAATATAGAGATAGATAATTTTTTGTAAATCAGGCAGAGACTGACTGACGCTTTTGGTATTTTTTGGAGAGAAATTTTTGTGTAGATGGTGAAATGCGAGCGATGACGTAGGATCGCCTTTTCCATTAAAACAAAAGAAAATTTGGTGGGTCAGAAAAGGATCGAAAAATGAGGACGAAAAGAAAAAAGAAAATACAAGTTTTGGTCAGTTTCTCTTCTGATTCTTGTTGTTGTTTCTTTCTCATGAGTGATTATTACATCACTGCTTCAAGTAAATCAGCCAAAAAGTCGGCCGAGTCGCCAAAATTGTCGGAAACGTCGCCATCAGACGAAGTTGACACAGCATCCGATGTTGATGGATCCTCCGTGTCAATTGAAGATGAGCAGACAGACGACGGCATCAGAAGATGAGTACCTCCGTTGTTGCTGTTGTTGGCGTACATCTCCATAGCACAAGAAATTTTGGGCAAAAGGTCAGCGGCCGGAGCGGGCGATGGAGAGCCCATGACGAAATGCGACTCGGTGTAAGGAGGACGATCCTGTAGGAAGAGCCAAGTGTGCGGCTGGACCACCGGATAGACCTTGGGGACGGGAAAACCGTTGAAGCATCCGGCGGCGGCCAAAGTATAGGCGCCCATATCTTCAAAAATCAACCAATCGCCAACGTCCATGAGTGGCAGTTGAGCGTTGGTGGCGATACGATCCAATCCATCGCAAGTGGGACCCCAGATGTTGCAGCTGAAATCGGGACCCGGACGGGGCTCCAACAGCAATGGCGTCACCACAGCGTGATCATAGAGCATGCAGTTGAAACTACCGTAAACGCCGTCGTTGATGTAATAGAAATACGACGTGTTGGCCGGTGTACGAGGCCCATCGACGTCTTCGTCATCGTTGGTCAGTTGACGCCGACCATGAATACGAGTTGCCAAGGTAAAGGCCGAAGCGACGTAATAACGGCCGGGTTCGGCAATGATGTCCACGCCGCAGCCCTCAGGGAAATGACGATCCAAGGATGAATTCACGATGGCAGCGATAGCGTTGATGGAAGAGCCTCGATTGCCGGGATAGCCACCACCAAGATCCAGCAGAGTCATGTTGATGCCGTAGTCACGAGCGGCCAGATCAAAAATCTGGCGACCAATGACGATGCAGCGCTCAAAGACTTCAGGTTCATCGCAACCAGAACCAACGTGGAAGCTGATTCCAATCAAATCGACGCCCAATTTAGCGGCCAGGGCCACGAGACGAGGTGCATCTTTCGGGAAGGCTCCAAATTTAATACCCAATGGGCATTGAACGCGCTTGGCATCGCAACGAATGCGCAGAACCATTTTGGCCGTAGGATGATGTTCCTTGACCTTGTACAATTCGCTTTCGTTATCGAACGTCATGGCTTGAACGTTGACAGACGAGGCATAGCGAATATGCGACACTTGCTTGGCTGGATTAGCAAAAATGATGCGATCCGTCTCCACTCCCAATTCCAACACTTTGGCAATCTCACTCTGTTTTCAAGATAAGAAAAATAAAAAGAACGATAATTAATAAATGGAGTCGACGAAATGCAAACAAAGAATTTAATTTTGCTTGTGCTTTCGAGTTTTTGTTTTTTTGTTAAAGAACGTCGGTATTGATGACTGGAGCACGACGTCTTACCTCTCACTACGTGTCATTACGTGTGTGAAGAAGTTTCGAGTGTGAGTGGGTGTAGGTTACAACAGCGACAATCACACGCAACCAGGTAGTAGTAGGTTGATTTGGTTGGTAGTAGACATACAAGGAGGTAACCGGACCAATTCAGCAAATGGATCGCACAGGAAGAGGACCCGCAAGTTAAGCAACGCAGTTGGAACACGCGGATGATTGGGTTGGTTGGTTGGGGGGGGGATTTTGGTCAGTTTGTCTCTCCCTTTAGTCGATGTCATCAGAAAAAACCTCCAATGATGTGCCCAGCCGAGCTTCAGCGACAGAGAAATCCCTGGTCAATTCGGATGATCCCCCCCAATTTGTGTGTTTTGCTCCGTGGAAGCTCCGGCAAAGACGACCAGACCAGGCCGTCCATCAATTTCTCCTATTGTACTATATTCTTAACTTGTCCTTTTCTATTTTGGGGGGATTTGTTTTGGTTTTCGATTTGTTTTTTTTTTTGTTTTTTACCCTTTTAACCGTCAACGTCAACCAATTTGGGTCAAAGAAACGCGTTACTACCTTAGAGGCGCAGTCGAAAGAGGCTCCAAGCGAGGCCAGAGTCTCCAACACAGTGCGGTTGTCGTTGCATTTGACAGCTGTTAAAATATTAAGAGAAAAACAATTATATTAAATAAATTTTACGAAAAAAAAAAAGAATTTTCAAACTAGTATTTACCGTAAAAGGGAGCGACACGGGGCATTTTGAGTTTCCACTCCTTGTGCTTGCGGATAATGTCGCCGACGTCTAAGACGTAAAAAGCCTCTTCTTGGACACCGGAGTGGGCCACGTCACGAATGACATCCCAATTCTCCTTGCCGGGCTCCAAAACGTGAATTTTAGGAACCCCATCAGCCAGTTGACAGTCGGCCGAAGCGTCAACCATTGACAACATTTCAGGTTTCATTTTTTGTTTGTTTGCTTGGTTTAAGGTTGTTTGCTTTGTGTGTGATGACGTTTATGTAACAGAGAGATGTTGTAAAATGGACTGTTGGGCAGAGAAAACTCGACTAATTTCCTCTGCTCCTTTTTTTAATTAAGATAATTATAAAAAACCAAAGAGGCCGAGATCGAATCGACTGTTCCGAACGAAAATCTTTTCAGGATATGCCGTGGTATGCCGTGCAATCTAATTGTGAAAAAAAATGACTTAATGTTATCAGATGACTACTAAACAATAGAAAACAAATATAGGTTGATTAAATTACTGTAGTCTTTAAGAGTTGGGCAACTATAATCAGGTAGTGCCCTAGGGTGGATATCAGGTTTCGGAAGTGTCCGGACCGGGCCACGGAGGTTCGCGATTCAATGCTATGTGCCAGCTAGTTCGGGTCCAGTATGAAACCCTAACACGCCCCGAGTTGCAACCCTAAAATTGATAAAAACACAAACAAAATTATTGTTAAAACATCAAATATTAAATCTGTCATCGATCTCGTGACTTAACATTTGAAATCAACTAGAACTTTGCCCGGGTTCACCTTCTCGAAGCTCCCATCTAAATCGGGACTAGAGCTTTTTTTTCTTTCTTAAAACATATCATGTAAGCCGTGTCTATCTACAGCTCCTAGCCAGTTGGCACGTGAAACCGACCACCACCGATGAAAAGGAGAATAATACAGATTGGCATCGTTTCAAAGTTCAACGTTCAATGTGAGAAGGTTCGTTTCGAAATCTCATCGTTCAAATGCAGACAGCAATAACGAACGGCTAGTCACGACCACCGATTGACGCACCCAGGATTACGAAAAGAAATTAAATTCTGGATATCAAATTTCGAGTTTTAAACATTTTCTCCTTCCTCAAAATGCACAAACAAGCAAAAACAAAAAAGGGGAATAAAGAAACCTTTCTTTTTTAAAATCATATTTCTGACTGTTTTTGTTTTTTTAGAATAGAGAATCTGGTTCGAGCCAGTTTCAGCCAGTTTGGTTGCTGTGGAACCCATGGCGAAACGATTTGACGCCCACATCCTAACATGGCTCCCGGACACCCAGACAAAATTGGGCAATAGTAGCCAACACTTAGACACATAAAATAGTCTAAAAACTAAATAGATTAAACACAAACTTTTACCTTCTTAGGTGCGCACCCGTTGGGCTTAACTCTTTGCGGCGGAATTCTCAAAACGTTGAATTGGACAAAATCTCAAGAGGAGAATTAACCCCCAGTTTGGAGACAGTTTCGACTGGTTGGCGACGGAGAGAACTCGGGCGACTAGTGCTGACGCTGTTACCAATGGCCGACTGAGACACTGAAATGATTTTCTTAGTTTTTTTTGAGAAGAAGAGTAGAGAGAGACAAGAGACTGAGCGTGCGCTGTGATCGACTGAGTGGCGCAAGCGCGGGCCGCCTTTTTATATCTTGACCCCTTCCTTCTCACAAGTTGGGGTGGGTGGGTGAGGTACCACCCTTTTTTCTTTTTATCTACGCACAACAACAGGACATCTAGCGGAGAATCTCGATTCACGTGTGACTTGCACAACAAAACGACGAAGTTTTGAAAAGAAAATCTGGATAAAAATAGTTTATGTTAATCAACGATTCAGACAAAAACGGAAATTTATTTTTAAAAAAGTTGATTAATAATTCTAATCAAGTGCGCCATGCCAGTTACATCCTACTACGATATGATTCAGCGGGGGGAAAAACTAGTTCGTCATTTTCATTCACACACACACCAATTATTTCTTCATTTTTATGATTGAATGTGTGTAATTATCCCGATGGCTGCAATACATTGTTGGATTAGATATTTCACGCGATGACGACATTGTTAGAAGGACGAATTAACAAAGAATTTACAACGGCAGACGCCTTGAGTAGATAAAACCCAGGACATTGAGAACAATAGAAAGGAAATGACGCAAATCGATTACCGATTAAAAACTGATGCTTTTTTTTCTGTGTCTCTACTCATTAATTCCTGGAAATTCAAATGTGTGCCCACCAGGGAACGTCCAAATGGACGTTCCCTGTGGAAGTTACAAAAAACGGGACGCGGGATCCAATTCCGGATCGGTGCGCACGCCACTTTTTGCCTTTCTTTAATGTACTACTGCCATCTGATCCTCTTATTGTCTTGAAGTAAAGCTGACACGCGATCATCAAGCAAAGTTGGTACTATATAGGAAATCAAATATCCATGTATAAAAGTTTAAGTTTCTTCAGACCCCCTTAATATTGGTGGTGTCATGTCATTAAACTTGATTCAAATTTCATCAAGATTTCTTTAAGAAAAGTTTTCGGTTTCAGGCTGGGCCGGCCGGTTGGAGAAGACCAGTCAAGTCGAGTTCGATTTGGTTGGAACTGGTTTGTACTGGGTTGGCGCGGATATTTGGTTCCAGTTGGGTATAACCATTGGCTGGCGGCCTGACTGGGTAAAACCACCTCCAAAAGATCCAAACAAGAGGCAGCAACTTCTTGTTCAACAACAGCTGATTTGGTGGTGTACGAGGGGAACGAAATCTAGACCGCATCCATCCCTCCGGCATTGATACTTGTCTCGGTTTCTTTTCTTCTTATTTATTCTCTTCAGTCCAAAGGTCAAACCCCCCTTCATTCTATTATTTTTCTTCACCCTCCCTTTTTTAACTTCATCTCTCTTCTTCATCTCCCCTCTTAAAGCAACACCCTCCGGAATCCATCCATCCGGAGACCATCTTCTTCAAGTTGAGCGTCCTGTTCGTCCCTTATTGGAGAAAAATATAGAAAATAAAGAAGACTCGGAAAACTGAGGGGGGAAAAGAAAAACGTATTCGTGTAAACATGAAATCTTAAATGATATTATTCACTTACCTGGAAATCTAGCAGAAGAGAAAACTTTTCGAAATTAACCTTTAAAATAATCTTTAACTTGTGCGTTTCAGATTGATTCATTCAAATGTTCGATTTATCTACATCAAACATCAATGGAAAGCCGTCAAACTTATAAGCTTTCTTTTTTCTTTCCTTTTTGGTCTCCTCCGGAGTCCGGAGCCCTAATTTTGTTCTCTCTCAACGGAATTTCCTTTGTTTCCAATTGAGCCGATAATTCTGGTTTTCTCCAGTCGGCTGTTTTTCTTTCTTCTCCTTGATATTAACAACACAAAAAATAAAATCCTGTGAGGCCAATGGGACACGAACCATCGACGTTATTCTGATTCTATTTATCTAGTATCCTTCGTCGACTGTCTATACGTCGAGACAGAACAGCGTGAACAGACGTACTGTCCTTGATTTCCATACGGAATTGAAAATGTCAATTCAGTCAGTGGAAATGGGTGAGATCACGAGACTTGGCGGTGATCCTTCCGATGGTCTTTTGTTTTTGGAATATTCAAAAATTCGAGTCAAGGTGACGGCGACCTCGAAAGACAACATTACAGTGGCTTCACTCCATACACAAGGCAAACCAATCGCCCAAATCTTTCCTCTAGTTGTTTTTCCTTTCCGCGTATAGTTTAAGTTTTTCCTCCTAATACAAAATTTACTCTTCCAGATTACGCGATCCCAACAAATATAATCCCAGGAAAAAAAATTTATATGGAAAACATTGCAAAATTTATAATACGAAGATGGACCCAATAAAACGACCGTAAACTATCAGTCAAGTCCCGTTCGCAGGTTCACCGACCGACCGGCCGGCCTCCCCCCCATAGTCGTAAAAGGTTAGACGATGCCAGTTCTGTTCTGGCTTGCTATATATTATCTCATGCGTTCACGTCAAAAACACTGTACAGATAATCAAATATGAGGGGTAACTTGATGAGTAACGAGTCCTGTATCCGCTGTGTGCGACATTAAAGTCTCGCTTCCTGGACAAAAAGGCCCTTCTGAAAAGTAATAAGTTTGATAACGATATCAAAAAAAGATCGGTCGCTGACCCAGGAAAATTTTTGAAGCACATCGATGTATAAAAACCATAACAGACCCGAAATCGACAAGGTCGATCAGCTTTTATCGGTTCTTCGAACACATCGACGTCTTTTAAAAGTTTCTCGTCGATCCATAATTCAAGTAAATGGACCTAGGTAGATAATCGAAGAGTGGGATTCATATAAAAAAAGAAATGGAAGAAGAATTAGTAGGACAAGGTTAACGGGATAAAAAAACCCACGTCTATTCCTTCGTTATCATCTGGAAAATGCGTCCCTCACACACTGTAGACAATGTGATGATGACCCTGACATTTTAACCGTAGAAAAACAAAATAAGAAAAATAAACGAATCGGTAATCGTCATGAATTATCAGGAACGTAAAAGAAAAAGGAAGAAGAGAGACAGTAATTTGTTTCTCTTTGGCAATGAATGTATGCACGTAGTCTTATTGCCGTGCTGAATGAAAACATTGAGGGTAGCACACGCAGCAAAACTACAGTGCCGTCTGGTCCTTGTGACTGCACGTCCGTATATAGGACATAAATGGGTGAAGGTCAATGTCAGTACGAACGTCCGAGTTTCCAGTAATAGCAAAGGGAGGCCTCGTTCCGCAATGTCAATATTATCTTTTTCTTCCTTTCCGTCACTCATGACAACTACGTTATTTTCTCGTCTATTATTGACCCGACACAAACATATAACAACTTAAATGTATTTTTACCCCATCTGGATATTGATTCATCCAGGGTTTTCAGGCTGCTTGGGTCGATTGAAGCTAACAGAACAAAAAAAGTGCCTCTAACGGCCAACGTCTTCTTACTTTTCAAACAGGCCGGACATAACATTCGACACTGTTATCAGCAACATCATTAAAAAAACTGCATGAACCCAGACGTCAGCGTCTTGTAACGGCGAATTGCAATCACATAACACAAAAGATTCTGTCTACTGCTGCTGCTGTTGTAAATGATTCGATTTTTAAAATATGATATCTTTAATTTAGAGCTGATTCAGTGAAATCTAAGAATCACCTGAAAAATGAATCGGAACGGAAGCAGTCGGAATGCAAATAAGGCCAGGCCGCCAGTCTACCACCAAGCGGATACCACTGGCGGCAATTGAAACCCATTTTTTTTTATAGAATAAGAAAACGAATTAATAGAAATACAATCACACGTGCCCTGAAAATATCAAAGAGAAACTCAACTCTCTTCTCTCTGATTCCCGGACATTCCAGTTCGATTATAGTCTAGGATTTGACGATGTAAAATGATTGGTTTGCTGATTGTTTTGTTTTTCCATTCTTATTATTCGAATCAATCTCAATTCACGAAATTGACCGAGAGCCAAGAGGAAAGAGAAGAAGCCAAAAAAAGAAAAGAAAAACAAAATTTTTTTAACATGCCGTAAACATGGAAAGTAAGAGAAATGGGCGGTAGCAAAAGAATAACAGAGATAATTAGGCAAGAGCGAAACGGCCACAAAACAACGACTTTTCCATAAAAAGAAAAGAAAATTATGTAACTTTTTTTCGAGGGGGGATTCGCACAAGTCCTTCCGCATCAGGTATCATTGTTATATAAACAAAAAGAATCACGAACATATCGTAATTGTGTGTGATTGTTATTCCTTTCTTTGACAATAAGAAAGAAATTGCAGATTGATTAATTGACGAGTCATGGAATCTATAGAATTGTTTGTTTTACGTGGAATTAAATAAGTTGGAGAGTTGCTCTGCTGAATATCTTTGAACGTGCGGGGGAAAAATAAATAGAAAATTTCTCTATCCCTCCCATTTCATTGAACCAAAATATTGTTTTGTTTGTTTTTTGCTTTGCGTTTAAAAAAAAAGGAAAGACGAGAAGGAAAAAAAATATCTACTACGCCGATGATACAACCACGATCGAAAAACTAACTGAACAGCTATAACGAGTGGCAAATCCGATCGGACTTTGGAGAGACAGAGAGAGAAAAAAATTCGAAAACAAACCCTAAGGGAGGGAGACCTTTGGTATTTTTCTCTTCTTTAACTCGTTGGTCTTGGATGGAGGAAGAATCATCACTTCTCACTGCTCACTGCCACAAATTGGTGGACAAGGTATTGGTATGTGGTTGTTGTTGCTGCTGTTGCTGTGGAGTCGGCTGCATTCCCATAAACATATTGTATGGATTGCTGTTGCTTGTAGCCATGGCAGGATTCATTGACATGTTACCCATCATCATCATACCTAAACATGGAAGAGTTATTTACCTAAATTTCATTTGAATAAAAATATCAACAACTAACCAGGGACTGCTGTATTGGCAGCAGGCATCATTGGATTATGCACGGTTGGGCCAAAGTTTAGCCCATTCAACTGTTGAGAAAGTTGACTCATTTGACCTGCTCCTGTTTGAGGTATCGCTCCGTTCGTTGAAAACATTGGACTAGAAAACATGTTGCCCTGTGGAGGTTGTTGCTGTTGTTGCATAAGCGGATTAAAATTGCCGGCCATCATGCCACCCGCTGGATTCATTGACGGAGATGATCCGAATGCTGATTGATTCATTGTAGGATTGGGTATGAATGTTGGTTGAGGAGTTGAGTATACTCCTGTGAATGAACAAATTTTTTTTAACGGAAATATTGAGACGTTTGAAGGATTTCTAATACCTTGAGCAGCAAACATATTTTGCATAGGTGGAACAGCAGCAGAAGTGTTTGTACCACCCTGGTTGTATAGCGCCATAATTGAATTCTTATCCAATGTTCGTTTCTCCGTTGTACTAGGTGTTTTTTGATTAAAAAAACTATCCTCGTCAGCGTTTTTCGAGGCTCCTCCCATCACATTATTTGTACTACCATTATTGGTGGTAGCTGGTACAGGTGTCGTTAATAGTCCACCAAATAGATCATTCCCTGATGAGCTGTTGATTGCCGTATCTGAACAAAATAATCTTTATGTTACTGGTTTAACCGTGATATTATAGACATCTACCTAATCCTAACAGATCTTGAGCGGCCGAACTAGTTTTGGTAGGTGCAGGTAGAGATGGCACTTCGATTGGAGCCGGTAAGCTAACTTCTTTTACAGCCGGGGAGGAAGTTGAACTGATTGTCGACGTCGATTCAGCAGGACGAGGAGTGCGTGACGAAGCTTGATTAGTAGGAAACTCAAGGGTTGTCGCAGGACTTCCATTAGTCTTGCGTTTGGCTTCCTTTTTTCGTTTCATTTCCATTTCAATTTCGGCATCCCATGACACCTTCACTGGCGGTGGACAAACCCACTCTCTGAGAATGAAAAATACAGTTATTGCAAAGAAAATTAAAATGAAATAAGTGATAGATGATTGCATTACTTTGCTATATGTTTCTTGGTTTCATATTTTGCCCGAATGAAACTCTCCAAGGTTGAATCAGTCTGTGGCCTTCGAAAACTATCAGGAAGGTTGGCCTCATACACTGCCCTTGCTCGACTATTTCCCATTTGCTGCAGGGACTATGATAGAATTTAAGAAAAACATACTTAGCTACTGATATTGGAAAACATAAAAAGTCAAAACTTATTGTGTTGTTTTTCAAGTATCAAATTATTATCAGTGATAATGCTAGCTAGTATAGAGAAAAGTTGTCTAATACTTACAACTACTTGTTCTGGGGTCCATGAATCTAAATTGACGGATTTAACTATAAGCAAACAAAATTATTCAGTTTGAAATTTTACATATTGCAAGTTTGAATTGTGCCCACCTCTGGATATGTGCACCCCCAAGTTTCGATGGATTCCTGCACAACGAATACATAGGAAAATTCCAAGATTCCATGAAGCCCATCTTGGTCCTAGATATGGAAAAATTGTTGAGCTTGAAAGAACTCACTTAACTTTTATATAAAAAAGAAACCTTTGGCATCACAGTCGACGCAATATTTGTTGTCTTCATCACGTAACATCGAGGCTAAAATTGTCTGGCATTTCTCTTGAATTAACTTCTGTTTTTCTTTTTCGGTTCTTGACACGGGACTCGACATGACGTTTCTCAGCTATGAAAAAATTGTTTCTATTTCCTAATCCACTACAATGGCAGTGTGAGGTAATGTAGAAAAAAAGGGGGCCGATCAGATGAGAGTACTAAAAAGACTTTAATCAAAACGTCAGAGGATAGGGGTATGGGATGTATGTATTAAAACGGCGGGCAGGTGGCGTCGGCTCTCGTACTTGTTTCTCTTGACTGCGTGCACTGGAGTACCGACTGGTCAAATATATATGGTGTCGACTTCGTTTCAGTTATGATAAAAAAATTTCAAATCTTTATTATTTAACTGTCAATCCAAATGTTTTTATAATTTGATAAATCAATCCAAACTAATGTTTCATATCCAACTTTTTTCCAATATTTCTTAATAAAGAATTACGACAAAACATGCAAAATTGTAGCCAAGGCGTATGTAAAAAACCCAGATTTCGCAATAGTGTGAAAGTTTCCTTTTCTTTTTTAATAAATAAACTAAGAACAGGAAACTGAATTCACAGTTCGCATCCTTATGGCAAAACCGCCATCTGCTTTCTATGAATTACAGTCAACTACTTCTAATTTGGATATCCTCAATTGGTGCGAAAGATGCAGCATTTTATTCGTGATTGAAACAGAATGATAAAGCACAACAGCGACTGAGAAATGACAAGGTACGAGAAACTGACAAAGAAATTTCAAGCTAAACACAGATTGGCTGCCTGAAGATATTGTTGAATGTAAGATTGAGCCTGCGGTGGTAAGGCAGCGCTAATCATGGGTCCAACTCGATTAGGATTCTGCGTCGATAACCGGTGTAGAGCTTGAACGAGATAAGCTCGGGGATCGACTACTTCGGCGACTGGATCACGCTCTTTCTTGCCAACAAATACCAGTTGGGAAAAAGCTGACTGATAGCCAGGTGTGTCGACAATTTCAACAAAGTGTTCGTCTTCTGGCACCGACTCGTCTTCGGGCAATTCAATTAAGCCAATCAATGCCCCCAACACCGGCCCCCAAAAACTGCTGTACACACCTGAGAATTATAATATCGAAAAATTAAGTTGACTGTTAACAATCAATATATATGTACATAATAAGAGGTAATGTACCTGTAAAACATTCTGGAGAATCGCAGAGAAGACGACTGAGTCCAACGGCGCATATTTTTCGTTCCAAAGTGCCCGACACGCGTTGCACTTCGGGTACTATGAGACGTTCGATTACCATGGCAAAGAGTTTAGGTTGGACAGCGTCAATGACGGCAATCAACTCTGAAGGACTGTAGCGGATGGCAAACAGGGAAAAGAAAACGATGGTCGATTTCACGTACTTTGTCGTCTTGGAAGATGAAAGTCGCTGGAATAGGAGGACAAAGAGTTTACTCAAGAAAGGCGTCAGCGCTTCTTTGGGCAAGTATTCAATCATGCTTTGCAAGAGATAAAATCCTTCGTGATCATTGGATTTACTGGCCACAAGCTTTTGGAAAATCCCTAACAAAGCTTCAAGCTTTTGAGACGCAACTACTTGACGACTCCCAATTTGGATAAAAGCCTGCAGGAGACGCACTAGTGGATGGATGTTGGCGGGGCGCTCCCATAGAACTGGAACCAGTAAATGAGGAAATAAAGCCATGTAAGATTCAGGCACTTCAGACTGTCCACCACGCAACTCAAGCATTAGAGAAAGAATTTGAAAAACATAAGGAACGAATTCTTGTACATCCTGAAGTAAAATCTCCTGGAAGGAAGGAAAGAATCCATCTTCAAAGGATGCAACGGCAGATCGATCAGCTTTGCAACCGATGCGAACCGACAACGAAAGCGTTTCAAACAGGTAATGATTAAAATGTGGCTTGGAGGGATTACGGGAGACCAACATTAATTTATGATTGAGGCCAACCAAAGTCTGACCCAGATAGGGTAAAACAGCTTCTTGCAGCGATGAAAAAGTTCGCATGATGGCCTTCATGATGTATTCGTTTTCTTCCGATCCTGCGAGTGTCATTGCATGAAACAAGTTGACCAGCAATGCCTGCTCCATTCCAGACAAGTCAGTTGCCTTAATCAAGGCCGATCCGTCAGCACCTTTGAGAATTAGCAATTTATCAATGGCATTGGCTGCATAAGAGTGAACGACCAGACTCGGTGAACGAAGGAGGTCGACCAAGGGTTTTAACGAGACAACGACGGCCTCGCGGGGCAAGTGATTGCGGAAAGTCATCAAGTATTTGATTGCATCCGCCTTCAGGACCATGAGCCGGTCAACGTTGGGCTGTTGTATTTCGGGCACTATGTGCGTACGGAAGAAATCCACAAGATCTACCAATTGGTTGGTTTGAGTCGTGCCATGTCGTGCCGTCTGACCTTTCGAGGCTAGCGCAATGATGAGATAAACGGCGGAGTCCTTTGATCGCCAATTCTTTTCTGGGCTTTGAGCGTACGATTCCAGCATAACAGCTACGTATCGACCAAAGATTTCCGTCATCTGAACTTCGAAGGATTTTGAAAGGGCTTTGACTAAGTCACAAGCTGCTCGTCGTCGAGTGTCAACGTCGGAACCTTCAATATCACGGCGAATGTATTCTTCTGGGTTGTCTTCAAAGAGTTCTTCATCCGATGGCCGGAAATCCATGTTGGGCAATATAACCTTCTCGCAAATGGAACTCAGGATATTGGGGTCAGCGAAAAGGTCTTTGTAGTGCGGTCGTTCAGCCACCGAACTCAAAAATCCGATTGCGTTGCTAACAAGTGAATCATATTTTACCTAAAGACGAAAATGACTTGTGAACATCAGAAAATATTGACTGGATGAAATAATTCAGCGGTGACTTACCTCTCTGCCAGTTGAAACTAAAAGATTCCAGACGGCCGTGACAAATTGAGGCAAATAGGGACGAAATTCCTCATCATATTTTGAAGCGTAGAGACTAATATTATCGCAGATTTGTGATTTTAATTGCTCGCCCAACCCTGCTTCTTCGTCGCTGTCACTCTTCAGCAATGGATTGTCTGTTGTAAGGAGACCAAGAAAGTTTTCCATCCAAGATTTCATGTTGTCTTCAAAATGTTCGGGTAGATCTTGAAAATTCAGCGAATAGAAAATTTTGCAAATGATGGTCAGTGAATTGTAGATTACTTTGACAGCTGCTGGATTATTAACATGCTGTGCAGCTAGACCCATCATTGTAATAAACAGGTCTGTTAGTGGTTTGGCAAAATTGTCCAAAACCAGTTTGATTTCAGACCACAATTCTTGAGACTTGAACTCGTAGCGATAACGTTTAAAGATTGAGTGGGCAGTGTGCAACACACCGTTAATGACGTGGAAGTCACCCGTACCAAATTTGTCCACCATCTCTTGGATTAAGTTTGGCCATTTAGCTGGAAAATCTTCACGACCGATAATTGAAACAGCATCACTGAGCTGACGCTGGATCGATTCAGGGGCTTTGAGCATTAAATTTATGATAAACTGTTTGACAGTTTCTCGATCAGAATGGTGAATTTTATCTACTGCATCTTCATCAACCTTCCAATTTCTTTTAATATAGTTTTTGAATGTGACAGCTCCAGCTGTTCTAAGTGTCATGTCAACACCATCTTTATCCACCAAATGTAACAGCAACAAAGGGTAGTTTTGCTTGTTTTCAATGCTTTCAAGGCACTTTTCAGCTATTGAAAAATAAATATGGCTATCAAGGGCATTGTTCGTCTATACAAGGTTAGATAATTTATAATTTATTACCAGACTTTCTTGTAACTCCATCAGGTGAGAGGGTCTTTTGGAGATGACCCAACAGTTCTGTTAAGTTTGCATCATTGATCTCCATTCCTGTAAAAATAGAAAAATTTTAAGAAAACTTGTCATTTGGCGTGAACCTCACAGTCATGAGGTATAATTGGGAATATTGCATGGAATTTTTTAACAGATAGGAAACATATTTGTCGGGGTTAAAATAAAGTGATTTTGAAGGAATACAAATTTTTCTCTCTAAAACGAGCATCAGGTTTGAGATGACCATGATGGCAGGCACATGCCGATGATGTTCATTTCTTTTATAAAGAAAAAAAAACTATAATGATTGTAAAAATGTTCCGTGCCACCTGACAACAAGTTCTACGTACTCCAATTTCCAAAAAGCCGTTAAAACTTCCTATTGTAATTGCATCGGATAAAACAAAAAAACCTACTGAAAATAAGTGGATGAACGGTTGCAAGATGAATCTCTGAATTTAAAAATCGTCTGACCAACAGACTGAACAAGCAAATGAAATAGTTCAGAACAGTTGATAAACTGACCGTCAGGTGGCAGATGGAGGCGCCAATTATGATTTGATTAAAATAACCAATAAACGATACAGGATACGTCAAAATGATTTTCTGTTTTAATGCAGTGTGTGGATTGCCAACCGCATCATGTACTATGTTAAAACGCGTAATAAATTCTGTGCTAATTGGAAAACTTGTATTCTTTACTTGACTCTTATCCTTAAGCAAGCATAAGAGAAGATCTCTCTTCTTTTTACGCAACTCTTACGAAGAAATTTATGCTCAAAATGGTTAAATCTTTACAAATGAAAGTATAAGCCATAAAACGGTGCATTTTCGAATAATCCTTGCATTTATTTATTCATCAAAACAATATAAACAGTCCACTTCCTATCAACGGTATACAATTTCAATAAACGACGTTTGCGGAGCTTGTTGTTTTTGTTTTGTTTTTTTTTCCAATCAACGAAACCAGCTTTTTATGTGGAGAGAAATTCTAAATATTTATCATTTATACAATCCCGTTACAAGACTTGGTAAGTGGGAAGTTATCGCCACCTTCGAGTCGACGACAGATGGATGCATGGCGTTAGTGTTGGGATTTGAACCTAGTGGATATGGCGTTGGGTTTGACCGACGGTCTCAATCGAAGAGGATTCACATCACGTTGGCAATGCTCGCCAGCCTCATTGATGAAGAGTTCTCCATCGTTGATGATGACACCGACAAAACACTCGTAACCAAAAACGTCGCGACGCTCCGTGTACGTGTAAGTCAATTCACGATCGGCGAATTTGCCCAGGCAACGGTACTCGCTTTCTTCGTAGACTTCACTGAGATTTGTGACAGTTGTAAACGCTGTTAAACATTCGCTGAGGATTGTTATATATGAGGAGGACCGGTGTGACGCCCGTGTATTCTCCAGGAACTGGACACGCCTCCTCCGAGAAGTCGGTGATTTTTCCTTGGGTGACCCACGTTTCCTGAGGGAATTTCTCGTTCTGGAACAGACTCTGATTATGAGTCGCTGATGTTTTGGATCCAGTTGAAATTCCATGGCGTTGATACCTTGTTTTTCCATCGTTAGACAAGTGTAGAAATCGTCGTCACTGTTTTTGTTTGTTATTTCAAATGAATTTCAAAATGAATATCACTAGGAATCAATTTTGAAATGTTTACCACTGAGTGCGAGCGTAGACTACGAATTTGCTCTGATCGTCCGGCAATGTTTTATCGTCGACCATACACTTAAGGGTATAAGTCTTGAAATTGTGGAGATCCTTTTTTGCAGGCGAGTGTGTCATCCTCGACGTAGGCATCCTGCCAAATTCCATAAGCCCATGACGGGAAATGACAAGCGCTGGTGCTCACCTAATAAAAAATGAACACACAAAGTTCCACCAATTCAGTTGTTTTATAAAACATACATTTTAAATCCAAAAGAATAGATCCTAGCTCCCAGCTCTTTTCAGCAATGGGGTGTGATTATTTTACGTAAAGTATCCTGCAAAAAAATCCG